>JAOTRA010000016.1:7628160-7639182 GCA_026260255.1 Pseudolaguvia tuberculata
ATTCACTCCTATGGACAATTTACAATCACCCATCCACCTAATCTGCATGTTTTTGGACTGTGGGAGGAAACTGGAATACCCAGAGGAAACCCACGCAAGCGCACGGAGAACATGCAAACTTCGCACAGAAAGATTACAGACCCGGGATTCAGGCGCCTTACAACAACTCCTTTCTGGAGTTTGCATGTTAACCCTTCGGGAACTCCAGTTTCCTCTCACAGTGATTGTAAATTGTCCATAGGAGTGAATGTGTGTGTGAATGGTTGTTTGTCTATGTGCGGCCCTGCAACAGACTGGCGACCTGTCCAGAATGTACCCCTGTGTGCTGGGATAGGCTCCAGCAGACCCCCGTGACCCGTAATTAGGAAATAATCGGGATTGAATGGATGAAATTATACTAAAATACATTTTATTAATTTATTTAAGTTTTAATCAGCTGATAGCCTAATTCGGGGTCACAGGGGTCTGCTGGAGCTTATCCCAGTCCCTGTTTGTTAAAGAGTCTCCAGGCTATAAGATGTGAAATGAGGTATGATTGAGTCCTTAACTATCTTACGGGATGTGTTACCATTACAGCGCCATCCAGTGGTTTGATACTAAAAAATCTCTTATTTATTAAATATTAGCAGAATTATTGAGAGGACAAATAAATATGTGACTCCATCCTAGTTATAATTCTATTACACTTCTTTGGAATTTAGACATCCTTACAAATTGTAGACATTTTAAAGAATGGCTCTAACATCAGATGTGTTCCTATCAAAGTCCATTAAAGACCATTATAGCTTTGAACCTGGTCAAGAGCCTGCAACGTCAGGCCAAGATAGGTCTACACGCCTCTTGCGCATTAATCTCCTTAAGCAATGGATTCCTCAGGCTGATGGTAGTACACAGAGTCTGGTGATTAGGAAGGTGTAGGAAGAAGAGGGGGCTGATAAACAATACTTAACCCAGCCTGCACAGGGGGACTTTGCTCTGGATCAGCATAAGATGAGAGCTCTTTGCTAACCAGAGATGTTATCTGCATCACCTGGATTCACCACACTATACTGCTATACGTAGGATGAGAGTACCAAATCATCTCTAAACATTATTCAAGGTCTGGGAATTATTGACTTCTCCAAAAGTGAGTGAGGCCATCCTGTTGTGATGGAACTCAGATTCTGTTACCTCAATTCTGTGACAAAATTCAATGCTTATCCAACTCTTCAATAGATGACCACTCACAGTTTACAGAGACTTTTGGATTGGGATTTATACGGGTTAACATTGACATTGTGATATTGTCATTTGGGAACAGCAACTGCAACACCTCAAGAAGTTTCTGCACCATCTTCAGGAAGCTGGTTTGACAGTTAATCCCCAAACGTAACTGCAGAGACTAAGATGATGTACCTTGGATTTGTAATCAGAGAAGGTGGGCCACAGGTGGAAAAAGGATTTTAAGATGTTCAGACAGTTTTGGTTGAAGATTCATTTCTGCTTAATCCCAACTTTTAATTCACCCAACAGATGCTTTGGAAGGAGACCTACGAGTGGTATAGAGAAGCTCGACTACTCAATTGATATAAAAAGTGTCTGACTATCTTTAGGGGAGAGAAGTCATCCTTGAGACTGATCATAAGGCTCTGCAGTGGATCTAAACAACAAAGGCTACCAATAGTCGTCCAATCTGATGGTATCTAAACCAAGCAGCCCTTCCGCCGTTCTATTCATCAAATGTTCCACCATACGTTTCCCCACCCACATGTAAACCATATTGCAGCCATTTTTTGATAGCTTTAGTTGTTTATTGCCTCCAAGAAGACATGGAAACTATTTATTGATTAAATGTATTGATTTTCCAATACCTCATTAACGGTGGTGAAGTGCTCACATTATTGCTAGTATTGTATTGATTATGTCTTAGTGACCATTGCTGGGATGAATGGCTGGGAATGCCGGTAGATGGGGTCTGCTCTCAATACCGATCTGACACTTCAAGCTGATTTTTCGTTCCGCCTGCCAGTACCATCCACTTTATTGTCTATAGAGGAGGGGGATGTTTAGTATGGGTCTAGAGTTTATTTTATTAGAACTTTATTTGGCTTACATAGTATTTAGTTGTTATTTTGTATCTAGTTCCTTGTTGTATTTGGCCTTTTGTATGTTCTGTTGGACTAGTCTATGTGTATAAAGGTGTTCCCCGTGTCTCCTTTGAAAGGAGGTCAGTTTTGTACAGTTAAGGTCGTCTCAGTCAGGAGTTAATCCTGATTCTGCTGATCTCCCTCTTTGTTTTCATTCGTTCATTCCTTCATTCATCTTCTCACCCACTTATCCCATAATTGAGGTCACGGGGTCTGCTGGAGTCTATCCCAGCGCACATAAGGCGAAAGACAGGGACAGGTTGTCAGATCATCATAGGGCCACACACACAGACACCCACCCACACCCACACCCACTTATGGGCAATTAAGAATCACCAATCAACCTGATATACAGTGCATGTTTCTGGACTATAGGAGGAAACCCACGCAAACACTGGGCGAATATGCAAACTCGGCCCAGAATTCCCCATAGCCGGGAATCGAACCCAGAATCTTCTTTTTGTGAGGCAGCCGTGCTAACCACTACACCACCGCGCCGCCCATTTGTTTCCTTTCAATATTGATTCAAATATATTTTTGTTTGGGAAATGTATTGTGCTCAGCCTTCTTTCCTTATTACAACTACAGAGGCCCCTCACAATCAGGCGCGAGGGGTGGGGGTGGGGGGCTTATGCTACCAAATACAAGAAGTAAGAAAGAGATGCACAACAGGATGGAAAGAAATAATATAAGACACCATGAAGTTTTTCTGCAGTATCTAATGTTTATTGGTGATATTAAAATCAATAATAGCATTAGACTATCAAGGTTACAAGCAAAAATTGGTGGTACCAACGCCGGGCTGATACAATGCAAAGACAAAATAACAGGTGATTAAAAATGAGAAAGAAAAAGAGGCACAGAAGCACAGACACGTCTCCAATCTATAAGTTTAAACCTACTTTAAACCTCCAGAAATCAAGTTCTATTCCAACCAGCTGATGCCTCTTAAATTAACCAAGAAAAAAACCCACAAAATAAAAATCTAGCACAAACACTGAAACATAACCAGAACCAATGTGAAGATCTTGTGAAGATATTAGAAAGGGCGGATACACCGGCTACAAACAGAGACGCTGCTAATAGGATCAACTAACTGTTAGTTTCAGGTGGAGAAACTGCAGAATTCTGCTTTAGAATCACAGAGAGATCTAGAACAGAGCACTTAGCAATGAAATACAGCCTTCCTATACTGGGGGAATACACACACACACACACACACACACACACACACACACACACACACACACACACAGCTAGCTACTTAAAGATCCTGTGCTAATCTAACTAGAAAAATACCAGACGACACCAGAAGCATTACATCAAAGGTCATGAATTGTGTTTGACAAATCTTTCAATCGCAAATGTAACATTTCAACACAAACAAACATACAATTTGTGGGGTTTTTTCTTTAACAAACTGCACAACAGTCAATAATCAGCAGGAACACTAGAGATTTGGCAAAGTTTGGAAGGAGATGTAAATCATTGCAGTGTAAAGTGTGTGTGTGTGTGTGTGTGTGTGTGTGTGTGTGTTGTGTAGACCAACACAGGGGTTTTGTTATTATCAGGGTTTGTAGTTGTCTTCTGACAAAATTGTGAAAACTGGGCCCAACAGTCCAGGTGACCCTACTAGCACTCCAATGTCCTTCTCAACATCAAACAAACAAACAAACAAACAAACAAACAAAAGGAGCTACCATCGCTACATTTACACAGCCCTCTCCCATCTGACCGTAGGTTCTGTCCATGCCCATCACAATCATCCTTAAGTGAGGACGAGGTCTTGGCACAGGCGTTTGCAGTGGTTCCAGCTGATGTTTAATTAAGCACTGTCCCCACACGGTTTCTTGCAACGAGGGAAGAATAATAGTCCATGAGTCTGACAAGAGATGGTGGGACATAGCTCTCATGCCACTGAGGGTGTTCAAGTATATTTATTTCCAAAATTCAGCACCAATGGGTGGTGAGACAGGACTCCTACCCAAAATCCATGTTTTGTTTTTGTTTTTGTTGTTTTTCATTTTGCACAAATAAAAAGAAATGGAGGGAAACCGTGAGGTTATGGAGAGAAGACACTGCACTTGGCCATGAAGGTGGTCATGTGAAACAAACCATCAGCGACTCATACTAGAGGAACATCAGCTGCTTCACTAACATATGTAAAAACAGCACGGCCTTCAGCCCCACCCCCACCCACCCCCTGGTACAGGATCTGTGTCAAACCATGGGCATGTCTACTTGTGTCGTTGATTTGTAGTTGGAAAACTGGGATTTCAGGTTGTTTGGAGAGTAAACTGGTGGAACACCATCTCTGTTGGTGATTAAACTCTGTTCCACAGAACTGTAGAAGCAGAAGAAACAAGAGGCACCGTAATCTTGTATATCTGTGATGGGACACAATGTTTACAAGGTTTGACACTTGTCTTTTCAAGACGGATCTACCAGCTCATCTGGGAGCTCTGTGAATGTCTGTAACACACTGTGTAATGTGCTTCAGAAAATATTTGTAACAAATTATGGGGGGGGGGGGGGGGGGGAATAAACGTATTGTTTTATACAATGACACTTAGGATACAGTCAGAAAAATAGAAATGACAGGAAGTGTGTGAAAGATCCCAGAAAGAAAAGGGTTAAACAGTTTAGATGTGTGCAGTCACTTTCAAATGGACAAATAAAAATAAAAAATAAAATGAAGGTTTTAAATCAGGACTACAGCACTCTTTGGATAGTCACTTAACCAGAATGTTCCAAAAGTCACAATGTCCAAGATCAACATTAAACTGACTCCACTGGAGGAAGACTACATTCATCTTTACCTAAAGCAGCAGCAGCAGCAGCAGCAGCAGCAGCAGCAGCAGCTCTCATTCTTCAGAAAGCTCCACACAATAGAAAGGAAAATCTTGATTTATTTCTTGGCATAAATGGACTGAAGCCTTGTTTCAATATTAAACACCAGTAAATCCCCTTTCGGTTTCCCATTTGTGTAAATAAGGCACCTGATTCTGCAGGCATCATTTTGTAATCGGTATTTAAAGCCAGTGCAATAAGGGTCTTTTCTTTTCTTTTTAATTGAAATATGTGTAATCACATGAACAGCTGGAGCACCACTGCAGTATCTACTTCAAATATTTCTGTGGTCTCTTTAACGCCCCCTTGTGCTCGTCGATTAAGGTCAGTGACCGTCAGCGGTTTTCTCTTTTCAGTATGTCAAAGGTTCGCTGGCTGGTTGGTTAGGCTGTACTGTAGAAAGTTAAGTCAGCATGCACAATGTTTAAACTTCATCATCATCATCATCATGCTCAAATAACAATCCAATATTTACAAACAACATTACAACAACAACAAAAAGAATAACAGAACAAAAATAATAATAATAATAATAAGGTTGAGGAAGGCCAATTCTACAGCAGGTTTAAAGCAGTGGCGTTTAATCATCAGAGTTTCATCCAGTTTTACACACCTACTACTAATTTTTTTAAACAAAATAATTACTAAAATGTTTACTAAAAAGGTCCATCACATGAAAAACAACAAACATGACTGACAATTATTCGATGGGTTACATACACTAAACTGGCCGTATCTATTCAGCAACAGTAAGACAGGCCATCGCTCCGAACATATATTTGTCAAATGCTCTAAAACAATTACGATCCTTTGATTGTACGTTTGGCCATCATAAGGAACAAACTTTGAGGCTAAATCTGAACAATACTAGTTACAATTTTTCATAGTAACAAACAAAAGAGCAAACAATTATTTGTGTTAACTGTTGAAAGTTAATTACTAACTAGTAACGCCATGTTTTACTACAAACTCATGCGAAGTGCACCACTTAGAGCAACGCTGGTCACATGCTCAGGACACATACAGTATCTATTTACATAGAAAAAAAATGGACATGTCAAAATAAAAAGGAAACATAAATGCAAGCATCTCTCTCTCTCTCTCTCTCTCTCGCTCTCTTTTTCAATGTTTACTGTAGCCATTTTGGAAAATAATGCAAGGAAAATGACGCTCCAGTAACTTTCTACTGGGATCCAACTGGCCATTATTTGTACAAATACAGTGGCAAATACTTTGAAAACAAAATCAATATTTTAGTAAGGAGTGACGAACACAGAAGTGAAATAGAAACAAAAGGAATGATTACTGATTTTACACACAAAAAAAAAACCCAAGAAGAAAAGATTAAAGATCTTTAACCCGAACATTCACGGAATTGTGATAGTGCAGACAACATAGAGAAGCACAACATGGATTTAAACGTTAAATGAATGACTAATATTTCACTCTGGCAGGTAAATTGTTAAAAAAAAATTAAAAAATAAGACAAAATGTCACATAAACAAACAACAAATTGGTGTTTGGATCCAAAATTTCAATTAGAGAAGGAGACCAATATAAATAAAAGGAACACATGCAAAATAAATGTTATGTACTCGATTTGGTATCTTAAATATATTTCAGCTTGACTTAAGTACGTATAATAAAATAAATGTACAAGTTTTAAGAAAACATTATTAGATGAACCGAATTTGCTGTAAAGGCCCTTTATTAACTCTTTTTCTATTTTATTATGGCTAAATATTAAAACCAAACAACAGAAAGAAAAATATATTACTGGCTTTGTATAACAACCATTTCCTTGACAGTTCGAATGCCACAGAGTCTCCGGGTTCAACACTTAAACTCACAATGTCACATCAAACGCAAGAACCTGGAATTACAACAAAAAAAAAAAAAAAGTCAACTAGACCGAACAGATACTTTCCCACTACAGCAGGTCACTGACGTATAAACACACACACATACACACCCGTCACCGCACCGCACCGCAAATCCCCATTGCTCATTGACACTTGCCAAGTCGGGGTTTGTTTTCCCATCGATTACAAATTGGTCATAACTACTGAGCGCCAGACTGAGAAGCTTTATCTAAAAATGGCACAATGGAGGCCAGATTAAGTCGTAATAGCAACAAAGCTTTTAAGGCCTTGCTTTCTACGGAGAATGGATGGTGTTTGGAAAGGCAAGGATGTCTTCTAATTAATTCCCTATGGCAAACAGATTTGCCTTACAGTACAGCGATATAGGTTTTTTTTTCTAAGCCACTTATATAAGAAGCTGATGCTTCCTCAGACACCTCTGATTTCCCCCTACAAAGTACAAATTACTTTAAAAAAAATTATTGATAGCACTATTCACCTCTGGTCATTTTCAGAGAGAATGTCAATACTGTACAACGACCTGAAGAACACAAAGCAGAATTTGCACTTTTCCATAGGAAATGTTTACTAAAGGCAAATGGAGTCTGTGACGTTTGATATTAATAGTCACACAGGGGGCCTGTCCTCTCGAACCTTTACGGTCAACCTGTCCCGGTTAAGATGGTAAAAGTCAAGAACTCACTGCAGCATTCAAACAAGGCCTGTTTAGCAGCAGATGGAAGGAAAAGAATGCTTTTTCTCCTCTTTTTTTTTTCATTTTGTCTAAACAAAGTGCATTAGTTATCTTACATGTAATATAGGTATGTTTGTATCTACATACAAGATAAATATAGAATATCTCATTTTTATCTATAAACAGAACACTGCAAATTACAAGACAAACACTAACAAACAGTATATACAAAATCTACTACCATAACTAAATAAAACAAACTTAAGATAAATCTTATATAAAAGGGAAAAAAACAGAATATCTATTAGCTTCTACTGTGAATGATCATTTTAGCATAATTCTAGTAGAGGGTTTATAGGAAAATATTTTCCCCTCCCTAATATAATAACCAAAAATAAAAAAAGAGCTTTAAAAACACCCAAAGACAAGCCATGTCTGTCAACTCAAACTTAGTTTCAGAGAACATGCCATCCTGCATTGGGAAGTGCAGTAGCTTTTCACACTGGACAAGTATAAAGAGGAAGCAGCTAACAATCATGGTGCAATTATATACTCTCACGCTCTCTCTCTCTCTCTCTCTCTCTCTCTCTCTCTCTCGCGCTCTCTCTCTCTCGCGCTCTCTCTCTCTCGCGCTCTCGCGCTCTCTCTCTCTCTCTCGCGCTCTCTCTCTCTCTCTCTCTCTCTCTCTCTCTCGCGCGCGCTCTCTCTCTCTCTCTCTCGCGCGCGCTCTCTCTCTCTCTCTCTCGCGCGCGCTCTCTCTCTCTCGCGCGCGCTCTCTCTCGCACGCGCGCTCTCTCTCGCACGCGCGCTCTCTCTCTCGCACGCGCGCTCTTTCTCTCTCTCGCATGCGCTCTCTCTCTCTCTCGCATGCGCTCTCTCTCTCTCTCTCGCTCTCTCTCTCGCTCTCTCTCTCGCTCTCTCTCTCTCGCGCACTCTCTTTCAGAATGCTCTTTTAGGTTTGATGTAGGAAGTGCTGACTGGGCCCAGATTTAGGTTCATTTTGTCTTTGTGGCGCTGACAATATAGCCATCAAAGCCTTTCTTCACAAGGGTTTACAAATATGTTCATAGAACATCAAACAGAAACAAAACCCATGTCTCTATTACAAAAATACAGAAAATGTTTTTTTTTTCAAAATAATTTCCAGATTACTCTCGATATATAAAGCTATCGAAATGTCGTGCTTATTAACATATCCATTATAAACGTACCATTTTATTGATACATATCCAGATGTGTTTGCATGAATTTCTGACCACACACACACACACACACACACACACACTAAAGATTTTTGTTGTATGCTTATTCTCATTCCTACACAATTTTAAGGGATGATAATAATACAAGTAAGCGTTTTGGTTCTCTGATAATATCATACAAACGTAATTATAAAAAGCGTCTTCAGCTCTTCAGTTATAAAAGCATTAATGGATGAACTAGTAATGGTGGAAAACGGAACTGCTTGATCTTAGTACAAACGTTTCCAAAGCAACGTGAGAGCTGAAGAACAGCAAAAGAGCGCTGGGAGGATGCCAACCAATGCTTCTTTCTGTAGATAATTGGACCCAAGCAAATTTCACAGTTCGTTGAAAATCCCTGACCCTAAAACCTTTTTTTTTTTTCCTACATTCAATACGGTGTCAGGTTCCCTGTGCAAAACCTCACCTAAACTGGCTAGTTGCCAATTTATGTTGCATGTGTCTTTGGTACAAAACAAAACAATCAGAATATAGTGTGCAAATCTCTTTTTCATATTTTATATATGAATAGTTGTTTTAACATAACCCCCTTCCCCCCCCACAACACACACACACACACACAGATCAAATCTCCACTTAAATGAAGTACCAATAGAGAGAGAGGAAAGAACTATTTGTCAGAGCTATCTTATTTTACCTAACACAGACTCTGTGGCATAAAGCAATAATTTTTTTTCATGTTCCTATAGTCATTTAAAATATCTTTAACAAGCGGAAATACACGACACACCCGCAGGTCTGACTTCCCTCACTTCTCTTCTCTTCTCTTTGAAATATGGTCCACTTGCTTGCTTTTAAGTGAGATTTCTTATTCCCTCAACAACTACAAGGCACAATAAATCTGACTTTAAATAAGTACAAATATTAACAAGACCGAGTCAGGGAACTTCTGAACCCCTTCAATGCGACTTCGGAAAACGTCCATCTGACGCGAGGGCACTTTGATCAAAGAGAATGGAGTCTCTAGTACAACATAATAGTCCCGCCTATTGAAGGAGGGCAATATAAATGGACCATCTGCTCCAGTTGGTCAATAATCTTTCTATTCACCCTGAGACCACCAAGACAAAAGGAAGAAAACCTCCAATCCCAGTCCTATCCTAATTGTCATGTTTCATCTCTGTTCTTTTACGCCTACTGTCCAACTTCAAGCTGGTTTCCAATAAACATAGACGATTGATTATTAATGTTGCTGTGTTTGCATTGGCTTTGTCAGCGTTGGCATATACGTGTGTAACGACTTCCATCTCACAAATGCCACAACACCCGAATAGATAAGCAGAGGTTTAAGTAAATGTTGAAAATTTCATGTGACCATGAAGAATTTGACAGTAATGTCTCTAGAATGTCTGAACTTTTTTTAAGGCTCATAATATAACTAGAGTTCCTAAAAAAAAACACCTCTGCTTTCTACCTCTAGTATCGGGACATTTGTTGGACAGAAGTGTAAAATGGCTACAGCAGTAATGTCTTAATCTTCAGAAGGATGATTCATTCCGGAAGGTATCTTGTAAATTGGCTTTTGAATTATGCAAACTAGCGGCTTGCAGATGGATGTTTTTTGTGTGGTTTTTTTTTTGTTTTTTTCCACCAGTTACATGCACATATGGTAAGAAAACAGATTACTGAGTGCAGAGATTTCTGTAGGTGTGTGGACGTTGAATATATACATACACAAACGGACAGGTGTTCGTATGCATCTATCCACATTAAGCATTTGAAGCATCTCCTGTTGACATGGGCATGCAGAGAAAGGAATGGTGCGGATGGCTTCAACTTTGCATTCGATTACTGTCTGGATGCCTTTACACTTTCAGCGTAGGTACACGGAGTCCCACTAGACCTCCAGTGGGGTCACCCTTGCCTGTATTCTCAAGGATCTGGTTCACAAAATCTGATGTCTGGCCAGCTACTGGTGGTTGTACTGCATAAGATGGGGGTAGAGAAGAAAAACATTGTATTTAAATGTTTGCCATTATACAGATTTATTATACTTTATTCTTTTCAATGTAAAATTAAATAAAGATTAAGATTTATGAAGCATGTTTATGTTTGGCTAGCTTAAACTTTAAAACCTTAATAATTACAGTGAATTCAAATGTATCTCACTAGTCAGCTTAAATTTTATGTAGTACTAAATATACTACAGTATAGCGCGCACACACACACACACACACACACACACACACACACACACACACACACACACACACACACACACACACACA
>JAOTRA010000016.1:7640113-7657733 GCA_026260255.1 Pseudolaguvia tuberculata
ACACACACACACACACACACACACACACACACACACACACACACACACACACACACACACACACACACACAGAAATGTGCTGAGGTTGTAGAATAGAAAAAGGACCCATTCTATAGAAGCCTATGATACATACATTCATTCATTAATCTGCTGAAGCCTATCCCAGCGTACATAGGGCGAGAGGCAGGGGTACAACCTGGACAGGTCGCCAATCTATCATAGGGCCACGCATAGACAAATAACCCCCCCCACACACACACACACACACACTCCTATGGGCTACTAAGAGTCAACAATCAACCTAATGTACATGTATTCAGACTGTGGGAGGAAACCGGAGTACCCGGAGAAAACCCACACAAGCGCAGGGAGAACATGCAAACTATGCACAGAAAGATGGCAACCACTACATCCCATTTATATACAATTCTTAAACATTTGAGTGATCTAAATTTTGAATAAAAAAACCACATCTCAATCACATTTAAATACAATTGTTTTCAGATATATTACAGTATGTTCTGGTTCACAGATCATCTCTTACCCAGTGTCTCCACTATGAGCTTATCTAGCTTCTCCGCCATGCTTGTCCCGTTGTTTTTGGAGTTATCTTGAACTCGGTTCACAATCTCCTCTTTGATTGTATTAATCACAAACAGCAGTCGATCTGCAGGTAAAAAAAAGACACAAAAACAATTAAACGTGATACAGTAAGATCTCTCTGTGATGTCCACCAAGCCAGAATTAGAACAAAAGTACGTTAAACGGGTTACATCCCAGCACGCAAGTCCAACAATCTCAAGCAGTTATTTCCAACTGTGTATTGTAACCTGTAAATCTGCCGTACCATATTCAGTGCCAAGACCCCACAGCTTGACCTTGTTGGCTTCATACTGAGCTTTTTTCTTTAATCTGCAGGCTCTGGGAGAAGAAAACAACGAATGGGTACATTTTAAAAAGAAGATCAACAATTAGGAAAATGTATCTGTGACAAATAGCAGAATTCTATTAAGAGAAAAGGCTCACACGTGGTTCCTAATTTACTGTACACAATACGCCTATCAATCTACAGAACACATATGAGCACAACTTAAAAACACAAGATGCTCAAGTAATTATGACCAATGTATTTCGGTGGGGAAATGTATGCATGTAGTTTGATGACAAAACAGAGACATAAAAACTTCAACTTTTTCACTATAAAGAGGAGTAAACAGGAATCCCTGTTCGCTGTAGCTAAGCACTATATCCTATATCGTCTTTTTAAGAGAGAATTTAGAGCAAGAAAAAGGCTTTTAGAAACAATGGTTAAAAAGCGTACCTGGATGCCAGCTTGTTTTTCTCCTTTCGAGAGCGAGGGCGAGCAGTCAGGGGCAACTCGCTAACAGGAGTCAGATCGCTAATCACCTTGTTAAGCTTGCGCAATTCATTTCCAATCTGGAGCAGCTTTCGTGGATTGGGTGTGAGATCCTCGACGTCTGTTCGCCGGGACTTCTTCAGTGTGTATTTTCCTGAGGGGGAAAAATTCAAAATAAAAGTAGGTCATGTCTCTAAACTGTATCAGTTTGGTACTGAAAGTGACTTTGCCTGAAATCACACAATTCCGTTATATATACACACTGTATAGCATGTGAAACTGAGTAAGCAAGCTAAAGTCACACGAGAAAAAGGGCGAAGGCTGCAGCAAACAACAACATTTTAAGGTAAGAAAACCTTTATCCTTGGGGTCAAATTGCTCCTGGCCTGCCAAAGCCTGGCCTGTTTATCAAAGAGATGGATATCTTATCTCACCTTGGTGCAGGCCATTCTTTTGATACATGTTGCTAGGAAGGGTGTCCCTGTCCCACTCGGAAGGTTTAAGCATACGTTCTTGCTTAGATGGGGTGAGCTGCTCGCTGTATTCCCAGAAGTATCTGCGCTTGCCCCTCTTTCTGGAAATTCCAGCAGTCAGACCCTTAACGTCCTCTACCATGTCAGTGTCACAGCCTGTTGGAAAGAGAAGAGAATGAGTGTGTGTGTGTGTGTGTGTGTGTGTGTGTGTGTGTGTTACAGTAGTCTTCCTGTAAATGCACATGACTAATTAAGAAGCTTCAATACGCTTGTACCTGGTTCTGAGAAAGCATCACTGATGTCATCATCTTTGTCTCCCTCATAATCATCATCTTCCTCCTCCTCCTCTTCCTCTTCATTTTCTGAAAGCTCATGCTCACTGCCAAATCCTTCATCGTGGTCTTCATCATCCAAGTCCACCCCTTCAACCTCCTCTTCTTCCTCTTCCTCCTCACCCTCTTCTTCTTCCTCGTCGTCTTCTTCTTCCATGTCAGCGGGAACTTTGCCTGCAAGCCTTGCCCTGGTCAGGAACAGTGAGTAGTTGTGCTCCTCTTCTTTCTTTTTCTCAGCGGCGGCGGTAGCATCGGCTTCAGTGGCGCTGACGGTTATCAAGGTTTCACTGCTACCAGCCACAGGAAAGTTAAGTTTCAGTGGCTTTCCTCTTGACAATCCCAAATCTGGACTGGAGCTGCATGGAGGTTCTTGTTTACAGACTTCTGCTTTTTTCTCGGAAATCAGTGGAAGCAGACTGGATGGAGTGTCGATAGCGGCTGATTGGTCAATAGTAGCACTTAACTCATGCTCCTTCATCAGTGGGGAGCTGGTAGACACACTGTTTTGCTGTGCACAACTCTCTAAAAAGGGCTTGCGCGGTATGCTAATGCAAACCTTGGCCTTGCGTACATAATCTGTGCTCTCAGGCTGCGGAGACGCAACCCTGCTCGGCCCTTGCATCTGGGCTTTTGCCATAGTCTCAGTGCTTGAGGCAACAGGCCATGTGGCCTTCTGGGAACCTTCCGCATAGTCCGGCAGTGTGCTATGATTAGCAGAATTGCCTGTGACAGAGGTGGCAGTTCTAACAATCTTTTTGCCTACCACTGGTGGAGGGAAAATAATCTGCTTCTGGCCTGCTAATAAATCTGGAAGATATAAAGTGTCTGACACAGGCTGAGAGTCTTCACTGTTGAGCTGGGCTAAGGTAGGTGTACGACCTATGACTTCTTCATCTTGGTATGGGCTGGAGAAATCATCCAAACCTAGAAAGTCAACCTCTTTAGTGCCCCAGATGTCGCAGCTGGTGAGGCGTGTGTATTTGGTTAAGTCCTCCCAATATGTGTCCCACTGTTCAAAATTGGAGCTGTAGGTCAAGTCATTGTCTATTAGTTCCGGAGGATTTTCCATGCTATCAAACGCTTTGCAATCCTCAACTTCAAACGTGTCTCTTCCAGGGCTTTGGCGACAAGTCATATCTCTGTCCTGCAAAAAAGGGGATACAATATTGGAGAAAGAGCTAAACCGACTATTCAAAGTGAATCAAACTGAAGCAAAATTCTTTGCATAATCTCACCAGTTCATAAATGAAGTCTGGATCTGAGCTGCTGGCTAACAGGTCAGTACTAGTCAGTGCCTGGTCAGCAAAAGTGTAGTTCTGAAAGGCATCCCCAAAGGGAGGATCCATTCCACTGACACTAGGCTGCATGTCAAATGAAAACAGATACTGTTGAATTATCAACTCAAGGGCAAAAGAACAGCTTTGGTAGATCAAAAATAAAAAGCAAATAAAATATAGGAGAGACTGATTTCTGCTTTCAGCTGAAACGTCACATACTAAAACTCTACCTGAGGCATTGCCAAGAACAGATCCCTGATTCCTTGGCGGAAACTTTTCTGCCACTTCACTTCCCACAATTCTCTTGTGCTTATGTCAATCTCTGGCAGGAAAATCACTGTGATCACCAAGTCGTTCTGTGAGTCGTTCGGCTCAGCCACACATACAGATATGGCTGTATTCTTCTTCCTGGATCTCTGCAGATAAGTAAAATGTAATAAAAAGATATTAACAAACAAACAAAGAAAATAAAAACGTAATAGAAACATTGAAATGATACACATTAACTTGGGAATGAGAGTGACTCGGCCCGTGCAGGGCTGTGAACGGGTTATTCATATACAAAATGTCACTTACAAGCTGTTATTCAGCTCACAAACAGTAGCTACAAGCGGCTGTCACAAACGGCTGCCTGCTGAACTTACACAAGTAGCATCAACCACAAGTAGCATCAACCACAAGTAGCATCAACTAATGGATCTTTGTTCTTCTGTGAAGCGAAACAACAACAAAAGCAACAAGAGACGGGAAAGATATAATTTTGTAATAATTTTTCCTGAGACAGAATTTCATTCTATCATCTAGTCATGATCAAAAAAAAAGTTACAAGCAAGTCTAAAAAAGGAGATTTGGCTTCATGGAAGAAATGCAGACCTGAAACCAGTTCAAACGAAGGCAAGAGAGCAAGAGGGCTGAGCACTGGGGCTATTTTTAAATCAGCGCTGCAGCACCCTTTCACCACTACAGACAGAGTGATAAGCAGAGCCACTCAAACAGCCGAACACACTTTGCATAACAAATCAAATGAAACGTGCATAAGAGCCCCAGAGCTGTACAGGCCAGCTGGGAAACGGCGCTAAACACCCTTCGCTGTGTGGTAGATGACATCATTTCCTCCTGCCATAGACAATAAATCCAACGGATGTCTTATCATTATCATGTCCACACAAACTGTGGACCCAGAAAAAAATAAACGAGATTATAAACAACAGAACAACGTTGTTCAACTGCGTTCTCGTTCTCTCTCGGCAGTCACATGGGAATATTTGCATGTAAAACTTTCCATAAAACACCTGGGCTGCATAGCTCCAATCTCTCCCTCTACATGCTGCTGTCAGGAGTCCAGCTTTGATGATGAGGAACTGCAAGATAACGCAACTTAAACAGGGAAAGACATAAAATGATCTCCCTCTTTCATACTGACCCATATAGAAGCCATGTTTATCTGAGTCATCTCTCAGATTCATTATATTTATACATTATATAAAAGGATTGTGGGCAACGCGGTGGCGTAGTGGATAGTGGATCGCCTCACAACAAGAAGGTCCCAGGTTTGATTCCCGGGCCAGGGCCGCAATTTCTGTGCGGAGTTTGCATGTTCTCCCTGCGCTTGCGTGGGTTTCCTCCAGGTACTACGGTTTCCTCCCAAAGTCCAAAAACATGCAGATTAGGTGGATTGGTGATTTAAAATTGTCCATAGGAGTGAATGTGTGAGTGTGGTTGTTTGTCTATGTGTTACCCTGAGATGGACTGGCGACCCGTCCAGGGTGTACCCCCGCTTCTCACCCTATGTGTGCTGGAATAGGCGCAGCAGACCCCCGAATTAGGGAATAAGCAAGTAAGAAGATGAATGAAAAGGGTTGTGGTCATCAGATCCATATGTGGTTCCTCTCCAAACTGTTGCTACAAATATGGAATGTTGTAGAATCATATTATTCCTTTTCAGGAATTAAAGAGACTTCAATGTTTCTTCTTTCTCCTTAATTTTTATTAATTAGATTTTAAACGCTGGTGTATGTTTGACATTTATTTTTGAATTAGCACCCTTTGGTAATTCAGGATCAATAATCTGTGATTACTACATTGATCAATTTGTACTTGTATTCAATGTATTTATTTGCATTCAGGAATAAGGCTTAACATTAGCTTATGTCTACCGCTCTCACTTTAGTTGTTTATCATTAAACTTCTTTTTATCCACTTAACAAAAAATAAAGAGAAATAACATGGCGGGAGACTGGTTAAACCGCCCGATCGTAGGCCCTTATATAAATGTCACGTGAGATCAAATGACAATTCCACAACATAAATATGCGGCTGCTGTAGACTTATTATAGTAGACCTGTTTGCTAATTTCAATGATGTAGTTTAGCGGGTTAATAATACTCATTGCTTAATAATTTGGTAGATTTTAAAATGAATGGAATGTAAAGAATGCACAGGTTTGGAAATATAAATACTGACCAAAGAGAAACTTTATAATGAAAGGTCATCTTTGTAAAAACAGGACTACTGTAAAGCTGTGTTGGTTTCTGAAATACTCAATTTAATCCCACTATTGAAAAAAAAAAACAACAACAACAAACAAACAAAACCTTCATTCATTCTGTATTAGAAACATCACATGATTTTACCATCTTGTTTATAGACCTTTTGCATTTCTTGCAGCTTCCTGTAGGCTGCAGTGTAGAACTGCTCTCTTAATTCAATAACAGAACCAGGTTTGTCTGTTATAATTGTGTTATCTTGCAGGTCTTCACAATCTTTATGCATTTTGCACATACTGAATTTGACTGAAACCCTGTCCCTTTCATCTCCCCTGTAGATACCCCCCTTTCCCCACATTGGGAAAAAATAATTCAGGCATCCAAAACCAAAAAGGAACGCATTCTTAATAAACGGCTGGGGGGGTTAAAGGTCCAGGATTACAGTAAAATAACATTGGGCAGGACATTGGACACACTAAAGCAGTCCAGATCCACAGTGATCACAGATCAAACCTTTCATAAAAATTCAGTTACATGAAAACCATCAAGTGGTCTGGAAAACACACTGCACCATCAAACCCACCAGTAGTAAAGCTTCTGACTTTGGTTACACTAGTAAGTTACAGTAATTCCCAGAAAACCGAATGGAAGACGTATCATAGCTGACCTTGACGTACCATAGCTCTGACTCCAACCTTCCTCAGTGGGATATACCAGGAAAATCATTATGTATGGTACTATCAGTGTGTATGTGACAAATAAAATTCTAATTTTATAATGTGGGCTTGATCTGTTGTAACCCATTCAGTAAATTTCCTGATCCATCATAGACTCCAACTTGGATGGGATATGCTAAGAAAACTTCACTCTGCTGTAAAAAAAAATATGTGACAATAAAGACATTTACATGTTATGGCAAAATTCTATTTTGGCTTTCTGTCTGCCTTTTACTGTTTCCTCTCCTCTCCTGTAATGCTAATGATGCTAATAATATTAGGTGAGGAAGATGTCTCAGTCTTTTAGTCTCAGTGATGAGGATTCTTATTGTGATACTGTTATGGCTGTGTTGGTAAGCTGTGCTAAACCTACAACCTAATAGCCAAATCGTCATTAATAAATCCCTTATTTTCTACACATAATGAAAGATTTTTTTTCCTTTCGGCTGCTCCAGTTAGAGGTTGCCACATCACATTCAACATGGCGGTTTTACACTTGATACCCTTCCTAATGCAATCTTATCTGGGATTGGGAACGGCACTAAGGATGCACTGGCTTGTGCAACCCTAATGGCTGGGTTTTTATGGGCAATTTAGACTCACCAATCCGCCTAACGTACATGATTTTGGACTGTGGGAGGAAATCAGAGTACCCGAGGGAAATTCAAGCAAGGGAGAACATACCTAAACAGAAAGGTCCACAACCCGGGAAACAAACCCAGGACCTTCTTGTCATCATGCCTCACGAGACATTTTTAATATATTACATCCATTCATCTTCTTACTCTCTTACTCCCTAGTTCGGGGTCAAAGGAGTCTGCTGGTGCCTATCTCAGCTTACATAGGATGAGAGGCGGGGGAACATCCTGGACAGGTTGCAAATCCATCGCAGGGCCACACGCTCACACACACACAATATTTTGGGCAAGTTTACAATCACCAATTAACCTAATCTACATGTTTTTGAGCTGTGGGAGAAAACCAGAGTACCTGGATGATACCCCACACAGAAAGATCCTTGGCCTGAAGTTGTGCTAACCATTATGCCACTGTGCCGCCCTATATAATATATATTAAGCTAAAAATCTCATCTTAATATATCAAGTATTTTTAAATTATGCATTACTGAATTTAACTGGTATAAAATGTTTAGATTGTCAATGTCAAGGGAAAGGCTTTCCAAATTTGGCTGTTTGTTTTTCAAGTCAATGAACAGATACAGAGCGACAGGACCGTTGACTACCCGATGCACAAGAAATTTTAAAAACCAGACGTTTTTGCTAACTAAACTAAACATTTACACCAGACAAATTATTAGCTGTTAATTCTACAACATGTGTTTAGTAAATATGATTTTCAATTCAGTTACAGGTTCAACATTAAACTAACCAAATAGAATTAATTCATTCATTCATTCCTCTTCTAACCCACTTTTAGAATGACTTTTAGAAAAGGGGCCATTTAGAATGACCAATCAACCTAATCTACATGTTTTGGGACTGTAAAAGGAAACCAGAGTACACAGATGCATCCAATGCAACAAGTGTCCAAAATATGGGTTGATCCTAACAGCTGGAAACCAGTGAGAGCCACCAGAAATCCAATCTGGTTTATGTTTTATCAGAACGTTTTTGAGATCAGGCATAGACTCTCGAGGTGGGAAAAGTGTTGTGTTTTACAGGGAACACTGGAAAGGGAGGGCTTAGTGGTTAAGGTGTTGGACTAATACCAGACCCCCTTCAATTCTCAGCACCACCGAGCCACCAGCGTGGGCCCCTGAGCAAGGTCCTTAACTCTCAATAGCTCAGTTGAATGTAGTGAATGTAAATCCATTCATCACACAAATATGAGACTGAACAACAAATTACAGGATTTAGGACCTCCAGTGGACCTGCAGTTCTCTGATGGTGGAAACATCTAGATGCTCAGTCACCTCCAAACCGAATCCTTTTCCATCAACATTCCTCGTATGATCAAGCGGTCTTTCTCATCGCTGTTTTTACAGGAAGTTTAATCCCATTTATCCATGAGCTTCATCCCCGTAATGCGAGTTTCTGTCCCTTTAAATCCAGTCGACACTTTGAGTTTCACTCTGACCGACTCCACAATGCTGAATTCAACACGGGCCGAAAACAAACCACAACCAAACCCACACTGCGCCAACACCCACGCGTTCGCTCGCTCTCATTGGCTAACAGGAAGGCTTCTGCCCGCCTCCTGCATAAAACTATACGCTATGCCTGCCTGTCAATCACACAACACCGTAAATATCCATCCTCTATTAAGTGTGGTTGAGAACGCGGTGCAACAAACAACATTCAAGGCCTCCGCATCCTTACATAAAGCATACAATTGATATTAAAATCTGCTACTTTACTATCAATAAACATTCATATTATTATTTATTTACGCTAGTGATTATTTTTTTCCTGCACGGAGGTAAAAAACAGTAGTGTTAAAAAATCTAATTACAAATGCACATCATTTCCTTCCATGCAAATGTATTTTTATGAAATTATTATTATCGAAGTATAACACAGGAATAAAGATAAACAACGTTCTAGATGGTGGGTGTGCGTGTGTGTGTGTGTGTGTGTGTGTGTGTGTATGTGTCTGTGTAGGGGGGGGGGGCGTGGTACCCAGACTGGGTATGTAATAAACTGCTTATCATCAGTACAATAGAAACAAGAAAACCCACGAGTAAATCATCTTAAAAGTCCATTTATTATATAATCCATTAGATTAATACCGATTATTTCTCTGATTTGATTATTCGAGCCGGTTATTTGATTGTATCAAGGTTTCGTGTATGTGGATCTTGTTACTTACAGAGACTCAAATCGTGGACAGAGAATAATAATAATAATAATAATAATAATAATAATAATAATAATAAATATTAAAGCAAAATGAGGAACAGTTCAGAGTTAATAACATTATATTATAGCATTATAATAATAGCCTAGAGATTTATTAACTTTATCCGTACAATAGTTAAAACAGGATACAAGAGGTACAACTGATGTTAATCATTTTGGGGGGGGGGGGGGGCGCGCGACCTTCTAGAACAATCCAGAGACTGTCAGGATGAATTAATGGCAGTAAACAGTTCTGATCAGAGGAAGGGAATAAAAAACAGAAGGCGTTAAATAAACAACAGGGGGGACACTTACTCCGATTGCACGGTGTGTGTGTGTGTGTGTGTGTGTGTGTGTGTGTGTGTGTGTGTGTGTGTGTGTGTGTTTCAGTGCGGAACTAAAACTTGTTGTGATGTTTACTATGGCCTCCGTTCCTCCCACTCTTAGCTAACAGTATTAGCCTTCGAGCTAACGACAGCAGTCAGTGTTCCTATTCGCGTTTAAAGACTTCGACGGTGTTCGCCTTTTAAACCGAACCGAAGCCGTTTAACTCACCCGTAACGTGGCTTTTTGCTCGACAAACGTTCGCTGTGCGCTCCGAATACCGAAGCCTGTAGTAGAAGTTCGATGGAAATTCGCACACAAATCCACGCTGCCTTCTTTCTCTCGGGTTTGTTTTGTTTATCTTCTTCCTGACGGGTTCCTGGAAAGCGCGTGACCTGTTTAGCACGTGATTACACGCCGACCAATCAGACTGTGACTACCGGGTTGACTCAAAACTAGACCTCGATCCATTTAAACCCGTTTATACAACATGACCCGGGGAGGTTGTGTAAAAGGTCGAGGGAAGAAAATCGGATATAATAATGAGTTGATCCATAAATTCTGCGGGTTTGTATAATTGCGGTTGATGTCCATGAAGAGGAGCCGGTTTAATATTATTCGGTGTTTACATCGTTTAGAATTGCAAACGGAACTACATTTCCCAGATACACGTAAAAACTGCAGTGGGGGGAAAAAATAACAAAGTACACATACTTCCGTTACAGCCGTCAGTAGTTATTAATTTATAACATCTGTGAGCCAGTTATAATCTAACTAAAGCAAAATGAAATTAGATATCAGACATTCATTCATTCATCTTTTTTTTTTTACAGCAGGAGGGGTAAAGAAGGCAGAAGAGGCACATTTTAGAGTCAGCATTAATTAATAAACTCATTCATTCATTCATTCCTTCATTCATTCATTCATTCCTCTTCTTTTACAGCAGGATGGGTATTGAAGGCAGGAGAGCACAATCTAGAATCACTATTCATTCATTTATTCATTCACTCGTCTTCTAACCCGCTTATTCTCTAATTCGGGGTCACGGGGGTTTTTTGGAGCCTATCCCAGCACACATAGGGCATGGAGGCAGGGTACACTCTGGACAGGCCACCAGTCCATCACAGGTCACACACAGACGAACAACCACACACAAACAAACACATTCACTCCTATGAACAATTTAAAGAGCACATATTTTTGGACTGTAGGAGCAAACCGGAATACCCAGAGAAAACCCACACAAAAGTGCAAGTTCCGGCCCGGGAATCAAACCTAGGACATTTTTGTTGTGAAGCGGCCGTGCTAACCACGGTACCGCCCCAGTATTTATTTATTTGTTAATTGAGTCATGTTATTATCGTGGTTGTTTTTCATCATTGAATGAGTGTAACTTTAACTGAACTTTTATTTAACATACAGTGAGATTTCGAACAGTCAGACCTGTTCACTGATTCTCAATCATACACTAAAAATCTAGTTTTTCCCACACACACACTGTGGAGCTGATCTCAGTGTTTCCACTTGGACGGTCTGCAGCGCACCACAATGCACTGAAGGCTGATTAGTTTTAATGCATCTTTTAATCAAACATGTATTAAAAAAAGAATAATAATTTAAAAAAATAAGAGCGTGTATGGGCCAGTGCGGTGGAGTAGTACCGGGTTCAATTCCCGGCATGGGTAGTTTGCATAGAAAATCTTTCATGGGTTTCTTCCGGGTACTCCGGTTTCCTCCCACAGTCCAAAAACATGTACATTAGGTTGACTGGTGATTTTAAATTGCCCATAGGAGCAAATCTGTGTGTGTGTGGTTGTTCATCTATGTATGTGGCTTTGCAATAGGTTAGTGACGTATCCAGAGTGTCCGCCTGCCTCTCGCCCTATGTGAGATGAGATAGCCTCCAGCTATCTGACCCTGAATTAAAAAATAAACAGTTAAGAAGATGAATGATTGAAAAGTGTGTGTGAAACAATCAGCTTTTCTGACGAGCTGTTGGACTTCATTCATTCAGAAATAAAGCATTTTTCAGGTTTGTGCTCGACCTCCAGGATCAGTGATGTCAGAGGTACCATATGATGTCATTGTTTAGCATGGTCAAAACAGAGTTTAGCTAAGCTTGGATAAATACAAGAAGAAGGAAAGGTATAGTACATAATCTGGCTTTCAGTAATGTTTTAACAAAACTCACTTTCACTTTGTTAGAATCTCAACTCATTTGCACTAGTTTAAAAGATCATGTCAGCTTATGACAGCATACACAAACAGTAGGACATCCGAGTGGGACATTACATCATGGCATTGCTTAATTACTTTGATAGATCGTCTGATGGATCAAACTGCAGTTACACTCACTCGCACTCATTCTCTTACTCACACTCACTTGCACATACACACTTGCGCACACGCTTTCACACACACCAAACTGTGTTTTCTATCCCATATCTCCAACTTTAACCTTTCTGCAATTTTACTTTTGCCAAAAAAATAAAACACCGTTTGAGTTATCAGATTTTTTGAATCTGTAAAAAAAAAAAAAAAAAAATCTAGAAAAAACTTTGATTCCTCATCCCAGATTTTATTCACATTAGCGAGCAATCAGGAAAGCCAGAAAGGTACAATATATTTTGATACAGCAGTAGCATCTCCTTTCAGATGTACTGGAAATTTTGTTAGAGATGTGTAAAGTTACAAATTAGTGCACAAACCCAAAAGATGTTTACAGAAAACATCAGTAAGCTCACAGTTCAGTCTTGATCTTGTGCATGAGATCCTTCTGGTCAATCATTTCAAGCTGCCTGCTCCAGCGATGAAAAGCCAGAAGCGCAATGTTTTTAGCAGCCATAGAGCTCATCTCCATAGCACTTGCTGCCCATTCAATCCCATTGAGGTAGTAAAGACTGTCATGCAGGATCATAGGAGGCATCTCCTTAGAACTTCCATATTGAGGGTATGCCTTCCATTCAGTCACCTGCACAGAGTAGTAAGACTTAAAAAGAGTTTTGAGTTTATCTTTTTCCAGTGGTTTAGGAGAGAAGACTTTGTAAACTCGAGCCTCGTGTGGCTGTCTACGGCGAAAGCCGGTGCTGATGTTGACCGGACAGATGCTAGAGGCGCTGTTGAAGAAGAGATCGGCTGTGTCTGTGGTCAACACACTTGTGAAAGGGAAAAGCTTGGGGTCAGGAAAGCCAAAGTAAGTGCTGTTGAGATAGCCATGGACAATAGAAGCCACCATTGTGTGGTAAGACCCAGTAATCTCTACAGACTGAGGTTCGAAGCCTAGGAAGGAGATTCCTGGGTTAACATTTTGCTGGAGAGGAGTGGCTATGATGACAATGTCATACACGTCTGATGCAATTTCAGCTGAAGTTCTGTAACTGAGTTTGTACTGGTGGGATTCACCTGAAATAAACATAAAAGGACATGTTATACAAGATTCATTATATCAGCAGCCAAATCCAGAAGAACCCAAGATCATTTTAATAGCCAATGTTAGGGAACGGGAAAGATGTGTATATACACACAAAAATGTATATGCCGAATAACAGGGGGCACATGGGTCTGCTGAAGCCATATCAGCTCCCTGGACAGGTTTACCAGTCCATCACAGAGCCACACAGACAAATAACCTCTGCTCACACTCACAATTTAGACTCCCCAAATCAACCTAATGTACATGTTTTTGGACTGTGAAAGGAAACCAGAGTTCCCGGAGGAAACCCATACAAGCACAGAGAATAGATATAAACTCCACACAGAAAGACACCCAGCCCGGGAATCGATCGATAACATGTTTGTATCTTACATAATCTTAATTTTTTTTCTTGTTTCTTTAATAAAAAATGACCTCAATGACTTTTATACAGTTTATTCACAAACCCTAAGACGAAGCCATATGTAAACATAATACCCCCCCCCCAAAAAATCAGTTTTCGCTTGGCCAAATGATGTTTAACGTTCTAATCGGCGTTCATGATTCATGGTAAATCTAGTTGTCCTCAATGAACATGTATTTCAGTATATGCCCTCATCGATACTGGTTGTGCCTGTGATTTCATCTCCACCAAGTTTTGCCACCAACTCTAACTCAAAAAGAAGCTTAAATACGTGTCCTACAAAGTCAGGTCAATAACTGATGGTGGTCTGACCTCTTTGTGCTAGAACAAATTTGCAGAAAGAATCCAGATCCTCTCCATTCCAGGAGCACGAGAATATCTGGGAATCAGCAATTGCAATAAGCAGTAAGACGCTAAACTGATGCCCCAAGAAAGCAAACTTTCACATTTCTCCCAGGACAAAAACGGTATGGTGTCTCAATCATACTCATCTCCACTCAGGACATCATATTGCACTTGCCACTCCCTGTTTCCACAGAACCTGGGCACAATCGATAAAGGAGATTCTAAGGTCTGGAATATCCATTTGACGGTACAGCATACAGATCTGAGTGTCTGAGTGAGACGGCATCCTCGCCCTCCACCTGCTGACAGAATTCCTCAATCAGCAGGAACGCCCAAGACTAAGATGATAGTTAGTCTCTGCTAGACATTGGCATATCCTCAGTAAAGAACAACAAGAGTATCAAACTCCTTGGTGTTCAAGACCACTTAATATCACTCAACACCAGCTATATTAGCAAAAAAAAAAAAAAACAGTAGCTTTTCTACTTCCTGTAAAGGCTAAGAAAAGTCTACCTTCGTCCCCATTCTGACCATATTCTACAAAATTGTTTCGTTTCACCGTGTAGGCCATCTGCTATACATGGTTGAGAATAAAACTCCTTCAACTTGATGACATAGTGGTGGCATAGTGGGTAGCACACCAGCCAAAGGTGACAGGTTTGATTCCCAGTCAAGGGGATTTTCTGTGCAGAGTTCTTCCCGCACTTATATTTTCGGGTACTTCAGTTTCCTCCTACAGTCCAAAAACATGTACATTAGGTTGAATGGTGATTCTAAATTGCCCATAGGAGAGATTGTCTGCGTGTGTGTGTGTGTGTGTGTGTGTGTTGTTCGTCTATGTATGCATTGCTATATTTGTCTTAAAAGGTTTGTTGAAGTGTTAAAATTAAAGTGATAACAGACCCCAACGGATGTAGAATCTAAAACAACTGAAAGCAACAGTTTAAAATGTAGACAACAGCATGACAAAGGATAAATGGACAAGTAAATACCTGAGGACTGAAGGGAAACGCTGGTAACTTGTGACTGAATTAGATTAGCCTTTGCTAGTTTTAGAAGTCCAGCGCAGACTAATTTATTCCCTCCCTCTACTGCCCATAGATTGGTTTGTGCACCAGCCAGAGAAACTGCCCCTGAAAATAAGATTTATAAGGTAAGTACCAACGTCAAGCTACATCTGTTGTCTGCGCTACATGAAAGAACAGCTAGAAGTACATGAATGGAAATGACATCTTTTACTGTCAGCTAAAGTGATGAACACTGCGTATCTCGTCATGGCATCTGTTAGTGGGTCGGACAGATTAAGTAGTAAGTAAATATTTTGCCTTTAAGTTAATGGGTAAATGGAAAATGGTTAATAGGAAAATGGGCAAATAGTTATGGCTTCAGGACTATGTCAAAGCAGCTCCAAAACTTTCCTGAGGTGTTGTTGGTCTGCAGAAGTCACTATCCAGTAAAGGTAGTCCAAGGAATGAGCAGTGGTGTACCAGTGACAGGGTCATGGGTAGTCAAGGCTCACTTCATTTCACAAAACCTTGGCATTCAGTATGAGTAACACCAACAGAATAGTCCATCACAGGCACAGACTCGTCCAGACAGCTTCAGCCGTTTTTTTTTTGTTTTTGTTTTTTTTTTACAATTAACATTTATCATTATTTCTTCATTCTGATTGGATAACTGTATGAAATGTGCAGCTGGTATAAATACAATGGGTACATGTATTTTTTTTTTTCAACCTATTTCTCTTCAGTTCTTTTTATACTTTACATCAAACTCACCTCACTTGTAATTTAGTAGACCTTATACGTCTTATAACAAGGTACATATAAAAGATTTCACTCAATTATTAAACCTCAATCTATTACAATTACAATTACCTAAGAAATTTACATACACCATATTGCCAAACGTTTTTAGTCACCCGAGCATAACAAACACATTCAATTCTCGTTCAAAACATCGTCTTCCAGATTGATCAGGACTTGTGATAATGGAGGTCAGGGGTTTTGTGCTCAGGGTCATTGTCATGCTGGAACAGTGTTGGAGTCTCTTAGTTCCAGTGAAGAAATAGATATCTACATACAAGCTACAACCGACATTCTAGACCAACTGTGGGCTTCCAGATATTTAGTAACAGTCTAAAGACGAACCACATACAGCTCTGATGATCAGTTGACATAAATCTTTTGGTAATACAGTGTATATCAAAATATAAATCATTTATTTAACTAAAAAAAAAAATGAATAATCTTACCAACAAATGCTGGCATACTGACGTTCTGTCCGTAGTTAACCCACATTATTGGAGCTACAACTTCATCAATGAAGCGCTGAGACACGCCCAACTCCAGCAGAGATTCAGACAAAGAGCGACGGGTCATGTTGAGAAATCCTGAACCCCCTAATGAATTCAGCAGCTCCTCCACTGTACTAAATGCATAGCCATGAGCTTGGTATTTATAGATTCTATGGGGGTAACAAACATATATTTGAACAGTAATAAATCATCACTGATGAAACATAGCAAACACAAGAGCCAGACAAAATTCTGAACAATTCTGAATCATAATTCATTCAGAATTACGCAGTGACGTTAGCACAGTCACCTCACAACAAGAAGATCCCAGGTTCGATTCCCGTGTCGGGGATCTTTCTGTGCAGTTTGTATGTTCTCCCTGCGCTTATGTGGGTTTCCTCTGGATACTCTGGTTTCCTCCCACAGTCCAAAAACATGTATATTTTCCTACATAAGGCGTACTGGATTATAAGGCCCAGGACTGAACCAGTTGGACCAAACCATGTTTAAAGTGCGATCAAGTACTGTATTACTCCACCAGACTTCTGACTACGGTAACCTTAATGCTCCACCAATCCATCAAGTGCTGCTTATTTTATAAAAGTGGTACTAAAACTATTTGACAGAATTTTGAGCATTTTCTACCACATAAAATCAGTTCGAGGTCAGTAAGCACAACCAGAATGAATACATAAAGTTTCCTTATAAAGTTTGAAGGATTTTAAGTGTGCCTATAGTACGACAACGTGAAGAAAACCCTATTGTGAATGATCATACAGATCCTTTACAGATAGTTTTCTCACCTCATAAATTTCTCCATGATCTCCTCCACCCACATTTGTAGTCGGATAAAGCTAATGCCATATCGCCACCAAAGGCGAAAGAGGTCCAGCAGGTACCAGTCAGTCTCTTCCAGTATAAACTCCTTACCATTAAACACAGCCATCTTGCCTGCCACATTCTTTCGATATTTTAGTCCTACAACAGTAAAACAATGGAATGTAAATCATTTTGCTGGAGTTGATCAATAAAAAAATAACCTATATAAATAATAAATTTATTTAACCTATAATTCAAGACTCTGTGAAGTATTTAAAGGTATCTACAAACACTTCCAGGATACTCAGTTCTGTGCAGGGCGGCTGCTCGCCATTTTGGGCTCTGCTACTACTAATAAAACATCTCTGGGGACAATCTAAGTGTGTGGGCCCTAACTAAAATTATCATAACTAAACTACCCACTACCACAACACACACACACACACACACACACACACACACACACACACACACACACACACACACACACACACACACACA
>JAOTRA010000016.1:7668827-7680600 GCA_026260255.1 Pseudolaguvia tuberculata
AAGATATGCAGGTAGTTGGGGTGAAAGGGGCAGATGTAGCGGACAGGGTAGTGTGGAGAAGAGTGATCCGCTGTGGCAACCACTAACGGGAGCAGCCGAAAGGAAAAGAAGAAGTTTTATTTGGTTCCCCCTAGTGAACAAAAGTAATATTACAGCTTTTATTTTGGAATCTGATTGATTTACATTTGCCACCGACGCTCTTATCAAGAGTGACTTACTGTACATTTCATCACTTTTATACAACTGAGCAATTGTGGGTTAAGGACATTGCTCAGGTAGAGGTGGGAATCGAACCAGGTCTTTCACCACTAGGTTACCACTTCTTTGATTAATTAATATAAATTGATAGAAATTATTTCATGAATTATTCACTGATAATAAACCAACGACAAACACATTCACGGATTTAAATATTTTGGCTTCCATTTCAATTTCTATGCAATCTTTTTCCACACAGAAGCCTCTCCTACAAGATTCTTCACTAAAATAAGACACCATCACCTGCTGCTGGGGTAGACCCTGGGCTGGCAACCTGTCCATCGCAGGACATGCATAGATGGGGACACACATTCATTCCTTTGCACAATTTATAATCAATCATGACCAGTCACACTTCCTGATAAACTTAAATAAATGATAAAGGTAGAGTAAGATTGTGAGACGTGGTAGCCTAGCGGTTACGGTGTGGCACTAATACTAGATAGACCAGGGTTTGAATCCTTGAGCAACACCCTTAACCCACAATTACATTGTTTTAAAAAAACAAAAAAGCAAGTTGCTCTGGATAAGAGCGTCTGCAAATGTATCGATTATCCATTTTATCTGTAGATACCAGATATTAAGGTCTGTATTATACAGTTTATCATCATGCTCAGGAGTGTGAAATAATCTAAAGTCCATGTGTACCAAAGCAGAAGTCAAACAGAATATCTGATCATCATCTAAATGAATGTGGCTCTCCTGTGAACTCCCTCCCTGGTCCTCACTGTCACATCTGTAAATGTGCTCCTGCACCCGATACAACAGCTTTCTTAAATAACAAGGTCTAGTCTAAGGATTACAGTATGTGTTACTGATGCAACAGGAGCCCATCGACACGCCATTACTGCCTTCAGAGTAAACATTCAGTGTTAATCACACTTCACTTCACCCTGCTGTCTTATGATGTATGTCAAGCTCTTTTCCATTTGACCTCAAGAATTATACAGAATAGTAACAAAAAAGGACTACAACTCTCAGTCAGTTAAGGATACTGACAAAGCCACCGATAAGCATTAAAAAAAAAAAAGGAAACGTCTGATGCTGGATTTATTTCCAGACACAGCAACATGTTCCAAGCAAACCACTTTAAGAATCATTAAACATCTGCACCATTTACAGAAAAGTAGATGAAAAGAAACACTGCATTGGAGGTCACACTTCTTTAAACAGTATCAGATGAAAATACACATTAGGGGTCATGAAGTGTATTCATTACTGTAGCAGTAACAGCTGTATCTACATAAGGATTTCAACTCAGACAATTCCGTTGTTTGGTGCAGGATAAAACCGGATGATTCAGTTCAGGAAGGTTGGGCCATCATTTAGTAGCCCGTCTTGTTGGTTCTGATGCCGTTGGAGGAGGTGGAGGTCCTCGTCTGTCCAAATCCTCTATATAGAACATGGTGAGCTTTCGCCGCTCCTCAGGGACACAATCGAGCACCAGATAACGTTTGTCGTTCTGTAGAACCTTCTCAATGTCCTTCAAGTGCTGATCCGACTCCAATATCAGTCTTCGGGATCTAGGCAAAAAAAAAAAAGAAAAAAAAAATTTTTTTAAACAAATTTGCCTATTTATATAATGGACAGTAAAATTTAAAACAATCCGCATTTGATTTTCTGTTTGTTCACTCGTTTTAAAATGATCAGTCTAGAACTTTTTAAAAGTGGGAAACATTCAATTATCTTCTAATCCACTTTTCCCCTAATTCAGGGACAAGAAGGTCGGCTGGAGCCTATCCCAGCACACATAGGGTGAAAGACAGGGGTACACCCTGGACAGGTCGCTAGTCTATCACAGGGCCACACAGAGACAAACAACAACTCCTACTTACTCCTATGGCCAATTTCTAATCACAAAACCAACCTAAAGTACGTTTTTGGATTGTAGGGAAGTACCGAAGTACCCTGAGAAAACCCATGCAAACCCTGCCCAGGAATAAAAACCCTCAACCTCATTGGGTGGCACTGACAGCAAATTTAAATATTTGCTCCCTGTGCACATGAATACATTATAGAAGCAGTAATTTCTACAATGAATGAATATAAGCATATTAAATATAGTATTTAATTGTTGGCTCAGATCAGCAGAAAGAATATAAATGAAATTAGCTTTACCTATATGTAATGAACTTTGTCTCTTTCAGCAGAGTCCTGAAGTCAGCTTTGGCTGTGATGTATTTGTCCTTTATATAGTCCTCAAATTCACGCTGCTTTTTCTATCAAAGAGAAATTTATCAGGTTAACACTGGCTCACTGACACTATTCTGATGCTAATCAGACTTGGTCACTCACTCGATCGCTGCTGGAAAACTTGATACATCGTGGGTCTTCTTTAATAACCTTCTTCACCTCCTTCCATGTGGTGGTCAATGTGATCTATAAACACAGGGAAAATGACTAAGTAACATTTCTATTCAACAGTCACAAACAGCCACAGAAAAGTGAACACACTTGTTTGATGGATTGTAATCATTTCAGTCCATATCCATGAAATAATTAGAACTTTTAGATTTCAAATTAAAAAAATTCCTCACCACCAAGATCATGAGCTAAAGTCTAAAGCTTACGGACTTGCAACTTGTCAGCGTTTCCCTCACCATGGTAGTCTCATCCAAAAGCTGCCTGAACTGCTCTTTTTTTCTTTTAGTCAGTACTTCCACATGCTCCTCAAATAACTTCTCCTTCTCATGTCGCTCCAGCAGGGCAGCAGATTCCCAGCGATGATCTTTGCGTAGAAGACGCCTTGTATCGGACCAGGAGACATCAGTCGACTTGACCTTTATACACATACAGGACAGTCAGAATAAACAGGAGGGAAAGTTTAGGCGATTCATTATACATGCATGTAGTGAGTCTCCTCACCATATCAGACATCAGAGCTTTAAAGCTTTGGACAGCTTCCTCCCGTTTGTGCTGCTCTCTCTCTCTGTCTATCTCCTTTGTTTGCTCAGATCGAGCCTTTTGCACTTCACGCTCTCTCTCACGCAGACTTGCCTCAATACGAGCCTGACGCTCCAATTCTTTCTCCTTGTCCGCATCCACACTCTGCAGAAAGACGGGACCCTTTATTTTTGTGGCATTTAAACAGAAGCCCAAAAGATTATTTTGAGCAAAAGCTTAACATAATTCCCAAAATTTTGGTCTTCATGAATTAAACTAGATTAATAAGTGAAAAGACTTTAGCTAATAATAACAACCAATAACTGGTAAATAAATAAACAATGCATAAACAGGGGACTTTTTATCATAGTTAGATTCCTAATAGTCTATTCAACCATGCATTAACAAAACCGCATAACCAGAATTTCCAGAGATTTGGATTGCAGATTTATTTAAAGTCTGCAGTCTAAAATGCAGAAAACATTTATTATTTGTAGAATATACAAATTTGATTCATTACAATGTCTACTTGCAGAACAGTGTCTTTCATTAAAATAAATTAACCTGTAAAAATTGTCCTTAATGAAGGTATCAAATAATCACATTGGCCTTATGTACACTAATAAAATCAATACACAGTCACAAACCTTTATTTGCTTTTCCACATACTGTCTGTAGAGCTCCTCTCGAGCTGCAGAGCTTTCTACAGCTTTATAGCGCAGATCAGTCTCCAGTTTCTCCTTGACTTTGCTCCATCGCTGCTGAATATCTACATGGTGATCTGACAGCAAGTCAAAGAAATCTTGTTTTACCTACACACACACACACACACGCACACGCACACGCGCACACGCGCACACGCACAAAAACGAAACAATTACACATTTCATTTCATTATCTATATTTAGCTTGTATTGTTATTTCCCTATAAACAAAAGTTATGTATCTGAATTGGAGTTACCTTCTCTCCTTTGTTTTTAGAGTCTTCCTTTTCTCTCTTTCTAAAGGCACTCATGAACTCCGTAAACATGGCCTCCCGGTCCTTCATCTTATCAATGGCTTTGAAGCGAGTATCCTTTGCATGTCTAGAGGCAAACTCGCTGAATGTTGTTCTAAATAACAAAATCGCAGTGCGAGTTTTAAGATTATAGCAATTGGTAGACGCCCTCATTCAGACCGACAAATAGCTGCATTTATATTTAAGCGATCAACTCAAGCGATCAGAGCCTTTCTCGGAGGCCCATAGTGGTGGCTTGGTGGTGCTGGGATTTCAATTAAATTAAACTCTCATCTTTCTGGTATCAGTCAAGCACCTTAACCACCATGCCACCACTTCCCAGTTTAGTGAATAGAAAAAAACAAAACAATAAAACTGATTTTATTTCTTATTTGTGATGACAGGGCCCCACTATCTGGCAAAAAAGTGGATAAAATTACCCAAGTGAGATTTGTGTGGATTTGTCCATTTAGCCAGGGGCATTTGGGCTGGTCAGGAACTAATATTATAGACATACATTTTCACTGCTATGTTGAAGAACTTTTGGTCGTAAAAAAAAATATATTGTACTTTGTAATTAAAAAAAATATTATGTTCACTGAATTGTCAAACTGATAAATGTCCTTCAGCTAAACACCATTAAATCCAGACCGGCATACGGATCAGTCTCTCAACAAACCTAACGTTAAATCTGGCATCCTCCATCATCTTTCTGAAATCTTCCTTTGCTTGCATGAGCTTGTTTTTTTTCTCTTTCCTCTCCTCTTCAGCCCGAGTCTTCACAAACTGATCAAACACCTATAGATACAAGAGGAAAATCCAGCTTAATATATTAAACTACAATTCAACAACTAGGTATGATTCAACCCCAGTAGGTCACAACTATCAAAGTTAGTATGACCTGCTTCCGCTCTTTGGGATTGAGAAGTAAATATCGTGGATCGAACACTATCTTGTGCAACTCCTTGTCCCATGTAGAAAACGCTGAAACCTGTGGGTATCGAAGGTGGATACAGGTTAAAAATACAGTCCATCAGGTTACTCATTAAATTTACCGTCCAATACATATAGCAAATACAAGTGCAAATTATTGTTAAAGCAAAACTATGAAAGTAGATGCATACTTTTTCTGTAGGTTCTGCATTCTTCTTTTTATCTCGTGTATTAATCTACTTAAATTTAACATTATACTCGTATCTTAAATTACAACTGAATGGACAAGAAAAACTTACCATCGTATATAAATCAACTATTCAATATACAGTATAAATAAATGCATTTACCCAATAATCATTACCTTATTTTAATGCAACACTACATACACGGGTATTCTAAAGAGAATTTTTTGCTTCTGTTACAATGGCTAAATAATTTAGAACCAATAAATATATAATCAATCCGTTCCAAGAACATCAGCATTTCTAAAGTGTTACTTAGAGATGCAATTAAATACAGCTTAAGGAGTTGGATGTTGAAAAATAAAATATTAAAAAAAAGGACATTAGTTGTGGTAAAGATCAGAAGTATATTGTTCTACATAAACACTAAGAAGAAATATTTGATCAATTAAAAAGTAGGGGTGACATTCCTGTAGGCAATTATTTCTCCATTTAATTGAGATATAAATGGCATACAGTCAGGCAACAAATTTAAGGGAAAGGAATTTAAGGTCTTAGCAATGTCATGGGACCTGAAATGTGAAACCAGACCAGAACATTGTTATAATTCATGTTTTCATAAGGTGTGCAGGGCTATATTAGGATGTCAGAAGTGAAAAGTGATGGGGTTTTAAGTAGGACCTACACCCTTTAGGGGGAAAATGTGGTTTATCCATCAGCTCCAATCATCGACTCATTTCTCACACCAAGTATTAATACATATTGTATTTCAGTTATACCTTCTAGTTGGTTTTTTTTTTTTTTATAACACTTAGCTTTTTTTCCTTTTATTTGTCACCCGTCTGTATTTACATTTAGTCTAGTCATTGCTCCTAACATGCTTTGTATAATCATTTATATTTTTGTCCTTATACCATCTAGAACAATCTTTACACCACTAAAAAAAAGATTAAGAGACAATATAGCGAACACCAACAAGAGAGACAGGAAGAAAAAGACAGAAAGGAGAACAAACTAAAGATTGTACCTTGATGGGTTTCCATTCAGATTTATGTGTTTAACATTACAGAGCTGGTTAGAGTATTGCGTTGAAGTGTTTTACCCCTCGCTCCAGCAGCATGTCCTTGAACTGAGTGAGACGTGCCTCCAGGGGCACAACTGCCCGATCCCGAGCTGCCTTCAGCTCAGCTTCCATGGCTGCCTCTTTTTCAGCATCGTTTTCTTTCACCTCTTCTTTTCTAGAAGGGGAACAGCAATATTAAAGAGTAAACAGGGAGAATTGCCGGTAAGAATGGTTGTCTTTTTTTTTTATATAGGATTTTAAAACAAGCGACTGCTTATGATTTTTATCCTTTGACCATTCCTTTAAAAATGTTGGTCAGGATAATTAGAGAAAGTTTGGTTCCCTCCCTTACTACTACTTCTGTAATCCTGTAACTATTTAAACAAACGAAAGGGTGGGAAAAATTCAGGGTTTATATGAGGGCGTTTCCATTGCTTCACTGGGGTTTTCCTAATGCAGACTAAAGAGAGGTCAAGCAAGGTGGGGTTACCTTGGAGGCTCATGTTGGCATCGCAAGTGCTTAGTAGCGTTCCCTGAAAAATAGTCCCCAGTGCAACACGACCACTGTTTGGGGTCAGGGAGAAGCAGGCTTGAAGGGCACTGATGGAAAACAGTGACTGATTTGACTTGGTGAATCTGGACAATACCACGTTACCACTTATTACAGACCCGAGTAAAGATGAAAGTTAAAACAGATGGTTGTATTTCAACAAAAAATAGTGTTATTTTTCATGCTCCTAGGTGAATATACATCTTGAGTCCCCCTGAGCATCCCGTAATATTGCGGTTTCTTGCTGACTCTATAGAAGAGAAGACTGGTGCTTACTTTCTCTTCTTAGCTGTAGAAGGTTCGTCTTGTGTTTCTTCCGAGCTGCCTTCAGGGTCCTCTTTAGTAATCCATGCAGCTACAATCAAACAGTTGCATCATGTCAGTAACAATATCTGTCCTAATCTGTCCAAACACACTGTTGTGTTTTTTAGTGTGCGCAATTATTAGACTATAAGTTGTGTGTTTAGGATTTCATTTCATTATTGAAGAACAATTGCCTTCAGTTTATACTAAAATTGTATTAATAGTAATAAACCTTTAAGTAAATCAATTAAATTGAGGTTTTAGCTTGGAGACTGTGTGCGCGCATAATTCAGTAACTACCGTATATTCCAGCCTATAAGGAGCACTTACTCCTTATAGGCTGTATCGACAGATTTAATCAAAAATCTGTCGAAATGTTTTAGTATGACTCTTGTGACCGCAGTAGTCGTACTGTGCAGGCTCAGGGTTCTCTCTCTCCAAACTCCTGATTCAGTCCAACTGGTTCAGTCTGTATTCCGTACAAAACATTAGAGAAATGCTTCTTCCAAGACGCGCACATCATTTTTTTTTTTTAAATCCCCTCTACACTACCACTTAATATGCTTTCGAACGCAATGTACCTTATGTATGAAAATATACCCGTTCATTGATATAGCGCCTTATGATCCTGTGCACCTTATAGGCTAGAAAATAAAAACTAACTAAAGTATTACAGCTATAAAAGCTTATAGCAAATATGTTTATGGGAGTGCAGTGAAATTTATAAAATAGAAAATCAGCTAAACTACTTAGAAAATAAAAATAAAAAGTGTTATGTCGCACTGCACTATCCAACAGTCCTCACTGCACAGGTTTGGCTCTGCCTCTAATCGTTGTCACTGTGTGGTGTGATGCCTACCTCAATATTTCGCATGAACGTGTGTCGAGTTGCTCATGGCTCACTTTAATCGTATTTAAATAATTACTAGAATATTTTTGCGATATTTCTCAGGCCACACACCGCAACAAAACACAGTTTGAGATGTGCATAAAATTATAATTTGGCCAAAATACTCACAAGCCTAATAATCATGCACACAGAGTAGGTTTATAATCTGTTTAAATTATACCAGTTTTCTTTGGTTCAACTAAAGTCTTCTTGTGTGGAGGTTCTTGTATGTATTTATCCACATCTACCCGACCGACCAACTCGTCTGGTCGATCCCACATGGAATGTCGTGTAGTTGGATTGTAGAAGAACACACGGTCGTCACCAGTCCATACCACACACCTACAAAATTAAAACATTTAACAGGACAAAAAAATGGAAAACCACAATCATCTATAAGTTTTAGATTGTCATTTTCAATTTAAAAAAAAAAAAAAAACCTTACCAAGGAGTTCCAGGGATAGGGTTGGTAGCCACTGGTTTAGCTTTCTGCGCTGCTTTTTCCTCTTCTGTCAGTTCCGCTTCTTTAATTACCTGGAAAACCAAAATAAGACGAGTCTGAATCAAATCCACAAAATGTTTTAGACAAAACACTTTACTTACTTCTTTAGCCAGAATGGAGGCTTCGATTTGGAGGTCTATATCAGCAATATCCATAGTCTCCAGGTCATCAGCAGACTGGTGATGTTTAGCTTCAGCTCGGTCTGTATTCAGACAGAAAGGTTAGAGAATCTAATGATGTGTGTTGTCATGTTATGACCATATAAGATTTTTATATATAAAACGTACCTCTCTCCCTTAATTCTGATGGTTTGTCCCAGGTAGATTCCTGAGTACGGTTATTATAGTAGTAGGTCCGTCCGTCTATTGTTTTGTGTTCAGACCATTCCAGGAGTGAATGTGCACCCGCTGGGGTGGCTGTGATGGCCAGCTGCGGGTGTATCATGGGTACTAAAGGGGGGCCTATACTTGGTAACATTCCTTTAAAATAATTTAAATGCAACATTATAAAATGTATTGAAAAAGCACATAAATTATAAGTAAGCAGACAAAGACCAAAATGACAATTTCATCTCTCTTTCTCTCTTGCTGCTGCGCATTAATAACAGTAATTCAATGGTTTATAGGACACAGCTTGGGCCTTCTATTTACATTGGAGCAGTGTTAATACTTAACCTTAATCTAAGTCCTTTAACACAATGCTATGCTGCCAACGTTTGTGCGTCAAAGGCCCATAAGAACATTAAATGGGTTGAAAGAACTTGACTGGATCACCCAGAATCACCTACAGTACTTGATATATGGGCAAAAATGTACTACAAAAGCCCTTTTACTCCAACTAGTGGTAGCTGCAAACAGGAGCTAACATGATTACTGGCTATTAATTTACAACACTGTTGTACAATCATACAGCAATAATAAGGTATGATTGAACAGTTAATTCAAATAGTAGAAACATGTGTTTTACCTGGAAGTGGAATGTGCATCCCAGGTAAAGGCACTCGAAATGGGGGCACCATGACTGGGGAAAATGCTGGGATTGCAGCAGCAGGCTGTGCTACAGCATGGGGAAGACCAGGTGGGAGGCCTCGAGGAAGTAAAGGTAACGTTTGCCCGGTCGAAACTGTAGCTGTGACTGTTGGAACACTGACCACAGCAACTGGAGTGACACCAACACTGACAGGAGGAGGGGATGCCATAGGGGGCATCTCTGATGCAGCAGAAGCTACAGAAAATAAAAAGGCTTTATTACAGCCATTTGTTTTATAATGAAGGTGAATCTTGTACTCTGAATGATCACCAATCACCTTGATCTCACTCATTCATTCAATTGTATTCATAAGACAGAAACACAGTTCTGGCCACACTGTTGCCAGGTGCTTTGCTCAGATGTACAAAAGAGTATTCATACTCGATACTGACTCATGTATGGAGCTTAAATACATTAATATGAACTGTAATTTTATTTTTTGACAAGTTTAATTTACAGAAACTGAAAATTATGCAACATTAAAATAGTTTGGAATATAATATATTTAGAAGTTTTGTTAAATTAAACCGTTACAGTTTGGCATTTGGCAGATGTTCTTATCCAGGGCGATTTACATTTGCTCTCTTTTTGCAACTAAGCAATTGCGGGTTAAGGGCCTTGCTCAAGGGCCCGTAAACAACTCAAATTTACCACAGTTGTATTTCAGGCTAAACCTTTTTAAAACCTAGTATTAGTTAAAACTAGTCTATCAGAAGTGACTCCTTCATCTCACTCATTAAGATCTCACTCATTAAGAGCAGAATGACCTTTTACTTTTAGAATATTTCTCAACATGCCATATTTAGTACTCACTGATGACAGGCTGAGGAACAGCGGGTGTGGGGCTGGCTGTGCGTTCAGGGCTAGCTGTGAGGGTGTGTGTGGGAGAAGCCTGCTGGCTGGAGACAAGGGTTAGTGGAGTTTCAGTATTGGCTGTATTAGGAGCAGGGCTACTGCATGTAGATCCTGGTGCTCCTGCTTGTGCAGACGTAATCTCTGATTGCTGAATAACTTTAACCCCTTCTGGTTTAGTCCAGACGGACTCACGCGTCCTAGCATTGTAGTAGTAAACCTGGAAAAAAATTAACAAGTTTAACAAGGACTAAGAAACAAGCTTTAAAAGGATTTAAAAGAACAAATGATATTAAAAACACACAAAAACAAATAGAAAACCTAACAAATATAATCTGGAATAACATTAACAGTACAATAAACAATAATTAGATACCCTACAGGAAAACCTGTTTAATTAAATCACTCAATAAATCAAAATCATGGCTGCACCACATGTGCAGTCATTAGTACCTTCCCCTCTTGAGTATTGTTCTCTACCCAGATTTCCTCAGCTATTGAGCCTCCAGCACCTCTACCTGCCAGAACTGGGTGCATTCCAGGAGGGAAAAGCATGCCAGGTGGAGGAGGCATGTTCCCCATGGGAGGAGGCAGAAAGGGGGGTCTCTGCATATTTAAAATAAAACAAGAAACGACCCAATTTATGCCTTAAGAAAAACAAACTATATTATAACAAAGAATTTTAGCACAAATATTATAAACAACGAAATGTTACATTTCTGTACATCTACAAATAAACAAGCAATGTACTGCTAGGCTAATATACCTGTAAATGAGGTGGGGCAATTGGTGGAGGCATGGCACCGGGAGGTGGAATTGCTGACATACTTGGATCAAAAGATGGACGTGCAAAAGGAGGTCTAGGGGGTGGTGGAGGTCCCCTCATCATGCCAAATGGAGGCGGTGAAGGTCGTAGAAGTGGTGGAGGACTTCGCATTACTGTGCCAGGAGAGGGCAACGGGCTTGAAAAGTGTAAATCTTGCTGAAGAGCCATTCTGAAAAAGTATTTACGGGCGTTTAAATTTGACAGCAGATTCAGAGTAACAATACAGTGCAGTAGTTCCACATGAAAGCTCACAGCTTGCACACAGACAACCAACACAACTTTTAAACCGTTAATATGCTCTCCATATTGTGAAGCAAATAAAATTTGGATAAACTTTATTAGCATTATTTTCAATATTTCACAGAGTATGTCACACCCTCCAGATCTGACAACAAACATCAATAAACACAAATAAATGATAAACCATTGCTAAAAGGATGGAGATGGCAGTGGTTAACACGTATTTTAAGAAGAAGGAAGAGCATAGGGTGACATATAAGAGT
>JAOTRA010000016.1:7709238-7731129 GCA_026260255.1 Pseudolaguvia tuberculata
TATATATATATACACACACACACACACACAACATAAACATACATTTCTGTGAAATTTTATGTTTGTGTTTCAGTTCCGCATACACAATTGCGGCTGTATGAAAATACAATCTTTTTTATTAAAATTTTATTTTATGAATATAATAACATTCATCTTATAAATCTTTCATTTAAATGTATTGACATTGGAGAAAAATACATAAATATATTTATATTTTTGAGAATAAATGCATTTCAGTAGAGAAAACTGGCAAGTAGCAGAGTAAAATACAATAAAGCAGCTTGGCCAACGCCAAGCATCTCTAAAGCCTAAATAACCTTTAAATAACAATTGCTTTTTTTTTTTTTTTTTACATTGTAATGTCATTCATTCATTCATTCATCTTCTAAGCTGCTTATTCCTTATTTCAGGGGAACTGGGGTCTGCTGGAATCTATCCCAGCACGCATAGGGCGAGAGGAAGGGGTACACCATGGACAGATTGCCAGTCCATCACAGGGTATTGTGTCATGTAATAAAAAAATATACGTTAACTTGGATACATTCTACAACTTTAAATATACACCAATGCACATTCAATAAAATACCAAAAAATTCTGTAGGGGAAAACACCAGATCGTATACAACCCTTTGGCAGGTGAGTCGAGTGATTAGCGCAATGTGTTAATATTTATTAATGCTAATATAATAAGTCTTAATTTTTATTTAATACAATGCAAAAATACAACAGTGATTTTAAAAGCATTAACTCCATGCTTTCTTTTTTTAATAGTATAATTTACTCACGGTAATTATTGCACCTAATGGCCAAACATGGGAATTGCAAGCGGGATGTGTTAAGACATTTTGTTAAAGAAATGGGACAAGCCTGGCACTGTGGGGTAGTGGATTAAGGCACCAGTTACCCATATGTGCAGTTGCGTTCCAGCGAGTCCGGCTGGGTCCTTTCTACACCAAACCAAAATCACCCACATATGATCTCTTTCTGTTCTATAAATAAAGGCTGGACAGGTAATGCCTGGTTGCCAGTTATGCACTAATAATTTTTTGGGAACCTGGCGACCCTGATTGATTAAGGACAGTAGCTCAAAAGTTTACATTCAGATTACATAATTTTTCATTATTAACATCCTGGTCTACATTCACAGTCTACATTCATGTGTTGTTACTGGAGAAAACGAAGATGGTGTGACACCACCACGTCGGACTCCTATCGAAGCCCTGAAATCCTTTCGTCTTCCTGAAGACGACCTTTGCAGTCTGTTAGCTTGTGAAACAGTCCTTTAAATGGGATGAGACGTTTCATTACTCCAACACTCTTCCTTGTCAGTCTCGATGAAACGAGCAGACCAGCTGTCATGGTACGTCTCATCACGTCACATCTCGTACGTTTGCTGTCCTCTGTCTCTGCGTGACAAGTGCTGAGTTCTTGCATTATACAATCCACCCCCCCCCTCCCCCCTTCCATACCTCCGTTGTCCTTTCACAGCGTTCCTTTTGTCTTGGGTTTAAAGGAGTTCTTAATGGCCACCAGTCTTTGTGAAAGCAGATGTCCACCGATTTTATTGTGCCACTCCAGAGATCGACCCCTGATAAAGAAAAGGCGGTTATTTTCAGATCGGTACCAGGCCTCTCGTAAGATTTATGGACCATAAGATTCTCGCACGAAGGCGGCTTTACTTTCAATTTCCTCTTTAGCTAATGAGATGAGCTCCATTAGGCTCACAGGCGACGTTAAGCAGACTTTAAAGGAACAAATGAACATGAGAAGCGACCTACCATTGGTCTAAATGAATATCAACAATCTTCTGCTTGCTTCTCAGGTATTTTTAGGACTACTAAGTGGCGAGTGATGTTATTAAATCAACGGATGATATAATTTTTTTTCTTTGTTTGACCAATCAATTGGGGGTAAAGCCCCGCCCACAACGGTAATGAACATGATACCAAACGCACTTCCTTGTTTTTTTTTAATTTTTTATTTTTATTTTAAAGATGTGCTAATATGATGATTAGCGTGCGAGTGTGTTAATCATTTACTGGATGACCTTCAACAAATCCGAGCTAAAGTGGTTTCCTCAGCGTTCCTAGTGCGGTTGCAATTCACACTTAATCCTGCAGGTTTATCCAATAAAACTCCTAAAACCGTCGCAGCAAACATGCAGCGCATTGCAGAGTCAGTAAGTCGAATCCTCAACAATCACAAAAATGTTATGTTTTCATTTATTAAAGAATTTTTGTTTTTAGTTTTGACTTGAGTTTTGATTTGATATAACCAGATGATCAGACACTTTAAATTAAAGTGTAACCTAGAACTAAATATACTGTATATCCCGTCCCTTTTCTCGTATCAACCTGTCAGCCCGTCTGTAGACACCTGTCAGCTGCAGCTAGCGCAATATTTTCCATTGATTGCCCTGCGTTTTCCCCCTACCGCGACAGGACAGCGTTGGTTCATGGCTCCATGTTCTCAGCAACATTAATTCATATTGTTTCATTGATTTGAGTTTGAGTTACGCTAAGAATCGATTGATCTCTCCAGTAAAATCGTTTACATCAGCAGGGAATCCTAGCGCTATTCTCACTCTTGTAGATTAGCCGGACTCACCCGGTGTCTATGCGGCAGAAGTGTGTGAGCCGTGACTTTTTCGTTGCTGTCGCCTCCACCAGGAACATGCAGCACAGCACTCGGGTCGTAACCCCACCATTCGCTACGTCAGCAAGATGCGCTGAAGTGGCCGCAACGAACAGAGGCCCTGATGAGGGATCCGATTGCCAGGTCCTGAAGGTAGAGGGGTCAAGAAGTTCAACACAAGAACCTGTGTGTTTAACAGCAGCACTGTTGGTGATTAATAGTGTTACTGCAATGCTGAAATAAGGAACTTTAAAAAAAAAAAAAAAAAGGTCACCCTGGATGAAAGAATTTTAATAAAATAAGAAGAACATAACTTTTTGTGATTGGACCAAAAAGCTTTTAGATCTTCTTGTTGTTAGTCATTTTATTTGTCTCTTTTATTTGAACTAAAAAACAACTCATTAAAATTGTATTCTCTTGGCCTCCACTTTTGATTCCCTCCTGCTTGTTGGATCTGTACCTCAAAAGTAGGTGCTGCAGTGGTGGTCTGGTGCCAGCTGCCTGTAGGGCGTACTGGTACATCTCCAAATCCTTGTCCAAGGTCGTGACCTTGCTGTGCTGGAGCTCGTTTTGCCACTGGCTGTGTTCTCTTAGGACACGCTGGAAAACCTCTTTCTGCGGCACATCCACATCTACCGCCCCTCTCCATAACCGAAGCGGAGATCCGTCCTCCATCTGCAACACATGACCAAGCAAGAGTGTTTTCTCCTCCATCTCTGGAACTTGATTGCAACTCATAAATCAAGAGCACTCACCTTTTTAAATGCCACATCCACATGATCGCAGGTGGGGTAGGCTACCCAGCTTTTGGGCTTCTCCCTCATCTCCCTCAGAAGCTGCTGAACCATAGCGTCTAACTTGCTGCGGTCTACAAGCTCGTTCTCTGCTGTATTTACACTACAGCCCATGTTTAAGGTTTCTTCGTTGAAGATACTGGGCTTCCAGTAAGGTGGCAGCTGGATTAAAGTAAAGACCAGTTTGATTAGTTTGCAAATGTCCACCAACACGCGCACATAACTCAAACTATGTGTTCTGGATATTTTGGAGTAGAAGAACGTCTGCTGTCCTGTTTAGAGTCCTGATTCTGACTCAACCCCTTTAAACTGAGCACTTTTGGGATGAACTGAATCCCAGACCTCCTACCACAACATTAGTGTCTGACCTCAACCGTACTATTGGAACTGAATGATCAAATCCACACACACACATGACCCACACAAGTCACATGTCCCTCTCATCTAGTGGAAAAACCTGCACAGGAGAACAGAGAGAACAGAGGTGATTATGGGATGAAGCGTGGGACGAACATCTTTCTGAATAACCCTATGCGAATCCCATGACCCACAACAATCGAGTCACTATCTGCAGACAGGAGGCGCTACTGCAGTAAAATTTGTTTCTTTTGATTATCCTTTTTTGCTGCAGTGTCGGTTATGATAGGGCGCCCCCTGGAGCAGAGAGGGTTAAGAGCATAGCTCAAATGCCCCAACAGTGGCAGCTTGGCAGTGGTGGAGGTTGAACCTTGATCTATCGAATCAACAACCTAAGCCTTCACAGGTTTGAGCTACAATTACCCCTTAAATTTCTTGATTGATTTCCCATTTCTAGTGTTTTTACTTAATTACAACCCCAATAAAGGTATAAAATGGTTGATTTAATTATTAGATGTAAAGCTTAAACAAATCTGGGGAATTTTCTGGAAGTCTAGAATTCCTTTTCCGAATAGCAGTTTATTGCTTCTCTTCTTCTCTTCGCGGTGAGTTCTGTACAGTAATGTAAATAGAAATCAAAGCCTCCAGCTCTACACTTTTCTTCGCTTGGTTAGAAAAGAGACTCGATTAAAAAGCCATATTCCGGTCGTTCATCTGTAGCGTATACATTAATAACGCTTAAAGCTGCACTTTAAACGTAGTCTGTTCAATTGAGCCCAGCCAACCTCGTTAAAAAATTCAAAGAAACTATAATCCACCTAATGAGCGGTAGGCTGCTAATCGAAGGATAATAGTTACGGTTGACTCCTGAATTATCGGTACCCCTGGGGTAAAAACCGATTAAATGAATTATATGCTTAAATATATAGTACATGTAAATATTCTGTAGATACTGAAAGGAAGTGAAGCACAAGATCAGGACAGAATCACGTGATTAGCTAATGTAATTAAATGAGATTATCTGAATTAGTCCTATAAATGAGACCTGCTCATTGTTTAATCATCCTATTCCAGATGTTGGACTCAATCGTCCTCCTATAATCTTCTCTCTTTCCCTTGTGCAGGTTTTCTACTAGTAATGTTAAGGTATGGGAAGTGGTAGCCTAGTGGTTAAGGTGTTTGACTAGTACCAGAATGACCGGGGTTCGATTCCCACCTCCACCAAGCAACTACCCTTGAGCAAGGTCCTTTACCCACAATTGCTCAGTTGTAAAAAAGAGACCGCTCTGGATAAGAGTGTCTGCTAAATGACTAACTGGAACTGGTAGGGAGGTCTGGAGTTCAGTTGCGGTTCCAGTTTATCCCAAAAACTGATACAATTTAAAGGTCAGAATCAGGACTCTATACAGGACAGGATAGAGATGTAAAAAACAGGGTTCGAGTCCGATGTTGATGTTCTAGACAGAAATCTAAAGGAAGGAATGAGTACCTGAAACAGTCGAGTACACTCCGTTATCATGTGTGCCAACCCCTGAGTAGCAGCCAGGTTCTCACTTAGATCCCTCTGGTCTGGTCTTCCCAAGCTGTACTTCCTTTGACCTCCCCTATGTTCAAAAACAGGAAATGTTTAAAATATATTCCAAACAGGATCATTCTTTATTTCTGGATCTGTTAGGACAGATGACTGAGCGAGGAACGAATAGTTTATCGCTTTTAGTTTGCTGCTTTTCCATCAGGGTCGGTGCCATGCTGGTGCTTTAGTCACAGTCAGTTCTGCGCTGATTTTATTTGCACTGGCAGGAAGCAGAACCTGTTACATCACCAACGTTTTCACACACACACACACACACACACACACACACACACACACACACACGCTACTACTTCTACTTTCTTACTTTCTATTACATTTACATTTACTGGATTTGGTAGACATTCCTATCCAGAGCCACTGACTTTTATTTCTTTTACACAATCTAGCAGTGATAGCATGGTAACAAGGAATTGAACCCCGGACTTCCAAATGGCTACCCCGTCTAACTGGCTACCACTACCACTTCCCTATATAACTAATTGTCTGCCGTTTATCTGATACTGTCTATTATCAAATGGTGGCTATGTAACTGGGGTCAGTGGTGGAAGCTCCACCTACTGACATCATCTGTTTCCATTTGAGACAGACAGGATTATAGGATCGGTTCACTAGCCGAGATCAGAACAGGAGTTTGTTCACCAACTCTGGAACCGAATCCCGGTGGGAAGGCAGGAGATGTTATAATATCCCACCCATAATTGTGCCTTTCTGGTGGTGTTTACAGAACTCTCCCGGTGATTTAATTACAATCTCCACATCCTGCCTGCTTTCTTATCGTAGCTCGTTATCTCCAAACATGCCATGGTACTGAGGAAGGAACATGGAGGACATCCTGAGTGCAATGTGCCTGGCATGCAGATTCATTTCCGGCTTAATTTGATATTTCTCTCATCTGGAATCGATGTAAAAACTGATGTGATGCTCATAAATTACTCAGTTTTTGAACTAATTATCGAAGGGGGACTTTTGCAGTGGGTGGAAGCATTTTTTTATTTGTAAAAATGTCAATAAGGAAAAATGTTACATTTTTAACTTTTGGGAAATGTGTGTCTATAGTATAAAGACCTGCTGCTGTCCCTCTTGAGGATGTTAAGATGGAACAAAGATGGAGCCAAACAAACAGCGATATTGGTCGGGGTCATCTGGTTCTCTTCTACGAAGGCCACCACTTCATGGAGAAAGAAGAGGAGGCATTGAAGAGCTTCTCGGTTCTCATCAGGCAGGAGGAAGATGGCAGCCTGGACTGCTTCAAACTGCTGATCCTTTGGAAAGTCTGTGTAGATGAATAAAGGTTTCAGTGACTTTTTTTTTTGTGATGGAAAAAAGGTGGAAATTTTAAAATGGGATCAGGACAGGATCTGGATCCCTCACTGGTGTTAGCTATGGTCTGATTATTCTCATTAGCCAGTATTACTGTTACTATAGCACACTAAATGGTAAACATTTTAGACTTTGTATTACAGAAACTGGTCATGAGTGAGACCTGCTACAGATACAGATACATCGGAGATATTTCAGAAAAGCGTACATTGGTAGATGTGCAGGAAGCTCTCACACAGCTTCCTAGAGAAAATGGGTTCAGGTAAGTCTCGGAAATACTGCTTGATCATGTCGGCTACATCGAACGCAGACTGCTCTTCAAAGGAAAATCCCTCTGGGTCAACCTCGATCATTTCTCGCAAATACTGGATTCGGGATTTGACTCCAGATTTCCGGAAAAGACCAACCTGTTAGAAGGGTAAAACTGTGTTAGTATAATAATGATGATGATGATGATGATAATGAGCCTTAACCATCACTCATTGTAATCTTCCACCATGCTTTCAACTGCCATAGTTCTCACCTGATCCAGACAGTCTGTCTTAAGGTACTCCATCGCTCTGAGGATGCTTGGAGGGAGGGGTTTTCCTGAGCGTTGAACACTCTGAAGCAAAGTTACACCAAACACTTTCCTGTGTTTGTGCTCTGGAACTGTTATCTTGGTATAGACTTTGGGAACTGCCCTGTGGTGGAGAAAACCCTTACTGAATTAATCCCAGAAGAACAATCTTGAGAATAGTGCTCAAGTCAAGTGTTGTCAGGTGATCTAGTGTATAATGTTCTTTTGAAAGAAACTAGCAAAACGTTCCATAAGAGAGTCTTCTCAATGCTGGACTGTGTTTACTAGTGTTTACTAGTGTTTGCATTCCTTGAATTCCACTAGCTCTGGTGTTTACGTTGAAATGAGTTACAGATACAGATTTGAAGATGAAAAATGTTTTGTTTCTTGAGGATCGACTCATACAGTAGAGGACAGGAGCAGAACTTTATGCAGGGGTTTGAGTTTGAACATATTCATTTATTTCCATCGGTCAGGATTATAGAGTGCCGTCCGGATACTCAGAGCTTTGGTTGAATTAAAGGAGAAAATTAAAATGCTTTGAGATATAAGTCGGAATTACGAGACCAACGATTGTAGCTATATGTAAATTGGTGATTGCTGATTGGTTGGTTTGTGTTTCCTTTCCTCAGCAGAGGAGAGACGTGTTCATCACTCATATTAACACACTAACTTTTTAACGGGAGGATTTAGGTCAGTCTTGCTTTAGGTTCGGATTATGTTTTCTGTAAAACCGCTGCAGTGCCAGTTTATTAATTAGAACTGAGTGGAATTTCATTAGTTATAAATCCCAACCCATGAATTCCACAACCATTTTATACGAAACATATCTCCCAATTCTAAGGCTTATTTTCCTTTAATATCGACTGTATATTAAAGCTTTTAAAAACTTTTATCTCGGAACCCGAACGTGGAATATATGTGTTTGACATGGTGAACTCTGAAAAAATATCAAAGTCCTTTTTTATGATCTATTTTAGATTAGTATTAATAGTTTTGCAAATATTTGATCTGCCAAGAGCCAAACATCTGAAGGTCCACTTGTCATGATCAGATCCTGATAAAACTTCAAAGCCTGATAAGTCTCAGATTCTCTGCACTAACCGTCCTTTTCATCCAAATGGCAAATTTCCCAATTTTCATCTAATGGTTTTCTTCGATGTCAGAGCTTCGGAAGCTTTTCATTAGACTTTCCTTTCTATTTCATCCGAACGTTCTTTTGCATCACTCCATGCATTTGAATTCAATTAAAAAGACAATATCGGTGTCCTTTTCCTTCCATTATCCCGATGATGTTCCACTATCGGCTAAACATGGTACAGACGTCTCTGGGCTACCAGTGACTTTGTAAACAGCAGCTGATATTGTTCTTTAGAAAATAAATGAGAGGAGGAAGAAGAAGAAGTCACTGGAGTGCAGCAGACAAAACTTATCTGACATCAAGCATCATACATCGAGCTAACTGTTCGGAATACTGAATAAAGGAAGTGTGTGTGAGGGTGTGTGGTGTGTGTATGGAAAGCAAATGTAACTAGGTTATTTCTTTTGTACTTAGCCCAATGGTTGTTAAAACTAATAGACCGTTACATTCCTCTGAAAAAGACAATTACGCTGTCCTTTTTGCCTCAAGCAAATCAGTTTTACTCCAGTTTCCACTCAGGAAGTTATAATGTCAAATGTTTTATCACTTTTTTCACAGTATTTTTAATCCTCTTGGTGTTTATTCATCCACCCATCTATTAGCAAAGCATTGAAATCCGATAAGTAAAGACGATTGATGTGCGTTTAAATGGCCGGATTAGCCTTCATATTCTCCGCATTCCTTAATCGAACCCTGAAATATCATCAACGCTTTATTTAGCTGCGGTTACGCCTGACTTCCTGTAGGCGGTGATCTAGTGCATGTATGAAATAATCAGATCACCGGGTCAGTGGTGAGAGTGTAATGGGTTGAAAGCAGGAGATGGTATTGATTGAGACACCCTTACACATCCTTATCCAGACCAACAGTTATCTCATAAATCATATAACAAATATATTTTATTCGAAGGTTATGTGAAAGAACAACACACATTTTTTGTGTTGTGTAAGTTTTAGTGTCAATTTATTTTCCGAATAAAAAACTGAAAATTGCAGTGTGCAAAGGTATTCAGCCCTTCTGAGTCAATACTTTGTCGAACCCCCTTTTGCTGCAATTATAGCTGCAAGTCTTTTGGGGTATGTCTCTACCAGCTTTGTACATCTAGAGACTGAAATCTTTGCCCATTCTTCCTAGGAAAACAATTCAAGCTGAGTCAGATTAGGTAGAGAGCCACAGATTCTCAAATGGATTTAGGTCTGGTCTTGGACTGGGTCATTCCAACACTTTAATATGTTTTATTTTAAACCATTCCATTGTGGCCTTGGCTTTATGTTTAGGTTTGCTGTCTTGTTGAAATGTGAATCTCTGCCCCAGTCTCAAGTGTTTTGCAGACTCCAACAGGTTTTCTTCCAAGATTGACCTGTATTTGGCTCCATCTATCCTTCCATCAACTCTAACCAGCTTCCCTGTCCTTGCTGAAGAGAAGCAGCTGCAGATCATGATGCTGCCACCACCATGTTTTGACAGTGGGTATGGTGTGTTCAGCGTAATGTCCACACATAGCGTTTTGCATTTAGGCCAATTTTGGTCTCATCTGACCAGAGCACATTCCTCCACACGTTTGCTGGGCATTCACATGGCTTCTGGTAAACTGCAAATGGGACTTGTTGTGGTTTTCTTTTAACAATGGCTTTCACCTTTTGGCCACTCTTAATCCATAAAGCCCGGATTTGTGCAGTGCAAAAGTGATAGTTGTCCTATGGACAGATTTCCCCACCTTTATATCTCTGCAGTTTATCCAGAATCACGGGCCTCAATCATGGGCCTCTTGGCTGCATCTCTGATCAGTGATCTCCTTGTTCGCCCTGTTAGTTCAGGTGGATGACCATGTCTCGGTAGGTTTGCAGTTGTCCTATACTCTTTTCATTTGTGGATGATGGACTGAACAGTGGTCCATGAGATGTTCAAAACTTGGGAAATCTTTATAGCCTAACCCTGCTTTAAATTTCTCCACAAATTTATCCCTAACCTGTCTGGTGTGTTCCTTGGACTTCATGATGCTGTTTGCTCCCAAATATTCTCTTAACAAACCACAGCGGCCTTCACAGAACATCTGTATTTAAATTACTCACATTTTTGTAATCCGCATGTAGACTCATTTACTCAGCAATCATCAGGTAACCCCTGAAGGCAATTGGATACACTCAGAGAAAAGGGGGTTGATTACTTTTGAACTTAAACTTCACAATTTTATGTCAGACCTGTCCAGGGTGTACCCCTGCCTCTTGCCCTATGTGAGCTGGGAAAGGTGCCAGCAGAACCCACGTGACCCCGAATTAAGGATTAAGCGGGTAAGAATGAATGAATGAATGATCTTTGTCACTTTGTGTTGGTCGTTCACATAACATTCTTTATATATTTGTTTGTGGTCATAATGTGAGAAAATGTGGAAAAGATCAAGGGGTATGAATACTTTTGCAAGCCACTGTATATAAATGTACATTTATAGTATTTGGCAGACGTCCTTATTAAGAGCAACTTAATAATTATCTCTTCTGTACAGCTGAGCAATTGATGATCAAGGACCGTGAACATGGGCCCGGCAGTGGGAACTTGGTAGTCCTGGGATCCAAACACCAATATTCCAAGTCTATTATTCTATCCACTGAGTCACCGACTGTTATTGCTTAGTACCTGAGACTCTTAAAATGTAACTCTTTCATAGTTTTGCATGAAACTGCTCTGGAACCTGGTCACATTTATTAAAATTAAGGTGAATTTGTTCTATCGTCTAATTCATCTTACCAGTTCCATCCCTGTTTGCTGAAGGGTGAGTGTTTATCCATAAGAACAGTCAATCTGAGCAGACTCAGTCTCTGCAGCATTGAAACACAAGGTGCAAGTTGGGACTCGATGGCTTGGGTACTGGAACTAAGTGACGAGGAGATCTGCTCACTGCTCCAGTAGAGATTCTGAGCACTGGAACATCATAAAAGCAAATATCAGTATTAGTTATTGGAGTAAAGCAGAGTTTTTCAAATAAAAAAAAAAAAAAGGGAAAGATGGTGGTGGCATTTCTTACTTGGAAAGTTGTGGTGTATTTGGCCATTCCTGTAAGATTTTCCTGCAATTTTGCTTTGATTCATTTTGGTCCTTTTTGCTCTGGTCTTTGATCTCGAGGTGGATGTCAGTCAGGGATGAAGGGGAGGTAGAGCTGTGAGAGAAATCTGAATCTCCATCTTCAGGCAATTTGTCAGTCCAAGAAGTGACCAATTGCTGCAATCCGGTAATTCGGTCCATGACACTATCGAGGGCTGAAAACACATCGTCATCTAAATGATCTGGGACGTTGTCATAAATGCTAACACGATGGTCATGTGCCACTAGAGGACTGTATTGCGGTCCTTGGTCTTTAGACGTACTGCTTTGACATCTTCGCCGATGGTATCCATGAAAGCTTCCAGTCCTCCAGTTGACGGAAGTGTCATCGCTCACAGTATGGTGCAACATGGTGGGAAAAGTGCCTGGCTTATGACCATGGGGAATCTCAAAGACGGTGTTACCGTTAAGACTGTGTTGGTTGAGATGTTTTTGCTCGCTGACAAAGATTTGTTCTTGTGCCTGTGATGAACTATTCTGTCTTTTATAGTTACTACGAACCTTGGTGATTGGACTTGGTGTACTGACTGCACTGCTGTTCTCTGAGGGACTGCTGCTTGAACCATAAGGTGGTGCAAAGGCCTTTGCGCTAGATGTTAAGTTAAGGATGTGAAACTCGTTATGCTTGTCCTCCGGGTAACCTTCCTGTAATACAGGATTACCTATGACTAACTGCCGGTTTCTACTTGGTCCATGGAGCTGTAATGTCGATCTACGAAATCGAAGCTTGTCCATCTTGCGTATAAGGCTTTGACACTTCTTCAAAGGAGGTTTCTCAGAGAAACCCTCTTTACTGCTGAAGTTACGAGGCTCCACTGGAGATGGACGTCCACTATAAGGACTGTCTGGAGACAATGTTTTGGAGGGAAGGGGACATCTAGAGGGGCTTAGGCATGTCTCAGGCTCTTCAGATGTCTTGAGGTCAGTACAATCCGCATCACTGTCAGCACTGCTGGAGCTGTGCATGGATAGAATCTCATGGTGCTCACTGCTATCTGATAGAGATGCATCACAGCTTTCAGATCTTCTAAAACTTGAGATAGGGCAGTCCAATGATGGTAAAAAATCCATACCCCCTGTACGTACCCAGCACCTACTCTTTTGGTCATAGAACCACTTCGGGCTTATGGCACAAGGCTCCATGTCATCATCCACTTCACCCTAGATTATAAAATAAAAATAACCCAAGGGCATTAGGCCATTGGTTCCTGGTTGATGATAGAGAAAGCAATGTTTGTTTTAAGGTGTAAAGATCATAAACCCACTCGTCGTTTGTGTTTGATGAGATCCAGCTTCATTTCCACACATTTGTTTAAGGTGGTCAGTCTCCTGGTTATAGAAGGAAACAGGAATGAGTATAACTAACCATATTCCTCCAAACACAATCCAGAAAAGTGGAAACTCACCTGCAGAGCGAGTCTAACGTGTCACTATCCAAGAACTCATGATCGCTCTTCACCCAGTCAATGTCGATCGGGATGTGGCAGTCTAGACGGTGATCAGATTTGCATGTTAAACATTGTTTGTCGGTTATTCGACCAATTTTGGTCAAAGTTTGTGTAGAAATATTTACTTTGGTAAAGCTGTGCGTACTGAGGGAACCCGGCGGCCTGGAGCCATTCGCACGCCTCCTTCGCTTCAATTTCTAGAAAGTAAAAACAAAGCACAACTCTATTTATTAAAATCCCTCTGAATTCTTGTTCTTAAAGAGGATGTCGAATAATCTGGGGTCACATGACGTCACCTCAACACATTCTGATACTTTTTCTAACAAAGCCCAGCCGGAAACAGATGGTGAAGACAAATCATTTCTTTCTTCGCACTGCCTGGTGAGCCATGAAACCTCAATGCCTGGGGCACTTTCTGTCTTTTCCATAGGTGACTGGTAGGTCAAGGGAAGACAGCTGGACCAGGAACTAGAGAGTGCAGATGGCTCTATTATGTAAACTGTTTGAAGGCTTTTTTTGCTGCTGGGTGTATCTTCATCACCCAGGGTTGTTTTAGCTTGATTGATCTAAACTGCCTTAGTAAACAAATGACCTTAACCTAACACTGAAATGGTCAAAAATGGACCTGTGGCATGGAGGTAACTACTGTAGCTTTGGGAAAACCTTCTATGTTTTGTCTCCAGCATAGGAGAAGAATTTTCTAGGTTTTGTCTATGGATGCTTAGCATTAAGCTTTAATCCAACCAAGCATTTGGGGGTTAAGCTTGCCTAAGGTAGAACCAGCTTGGTGGTGCTAAGAATGGAACTCACAATCTTCTGATCTGAAGTTCACCAAGTGACTACCACTGGCTCAGTGGTTAAAAGATTATACGGCTGATCTGAAAATCCTGACTAGAATAACACCAAGCAGCCCCTGTTCGGACCTTAAGCGAAGCCCTCAGATGTATGATTGAGATGAATGTAATAATATATAAAATATGTTCAACAAATCATTGTGTACATGAAGCACATCACATTTCTACACTTCAGTAATAGTAATAATGTGTCTATGGCCACGAACGATGTAAAGAGATGTAAAGGTCTCGTTGTGGTCGTCTTGCGTGCAAATCCAATGTGCAATGCTATCACACATCTCATTTCCTAAAGCCGCTTCCTTCCCTAAATACACTGGGTGGGTAACAGGAAGTCATGCTTTACTTTGTCAGAGTTTCAGAGCTGATAACGGTAGCTTGTAGTCGGACTCCTCCCTGTCTGGAGGCTTTTAACTATGAACTTTTTGAATGGACTGGGGGGAAGGGGGGCTCTTGTTGATACGTGTTCCCAGGCTGCATGCTTGTTAGGCAAGAAAAATAAATAATGCCTTATACAACCATCACGGGGAAGAAGAGGCGAGTTTGGATGTCACGTCAAGTCTCCAACATGAATGACATACTGCTTGAGTTGGTACGACATTTGAATACACACTTCCTGACTGTTAGTGAAGTCTGCTCTGTAACGTAGGTGGTTCACCGGTAGAATGAATGAAATTCTACATCTACAGTGTTGATATTGATCACATGGTCACATACGGCATGAAAGCTGTGTGTGTGTGTGTGTGTGTGTGTGTGTGTGTGTGGGTGTGTGTGTGTGTAAAGTCGGATGATGATAGAAGAGTGAAACTGAACTACAATGAAAAATGCTTCCATCCTGAAGGATTTAAAGTGCCTATAAACTTGTCTAATGTCGCCACGGCGACGCTTTCTGTCCGCTGTTTGTTTGTTGGTAAATCAATCAGTCTGCTTTCTAAGGGCAAATGCATCCAGTGTTGCCTGATTGGGATAAAATACAGCAATACAGGCGCTTTTTGCTCCTGCCAGTTCTGGTAGCCACAGAAGTATTGGGTCATAGGTGGAATTGCTTGCATAACCTGTTGATACCGCGGGTTGCTAACAACACTCGATTGAGCAAGTGCCAGTGGAGGAACCAGGAACGGGATCTGGTTCTACATATATCCAAGGATGAAACCCTCTAAAACTGAGGTTTTTAATTTATAACCAATATTTAACATTGATAACAATCGAGTCGAGTGAAGGGTAAAGTTTTAGGAACCTTCATTAGTACCAAACTTATATTAGGATTTCAGGAAAAAATTCCAATATTAGTGTTTTATTAGTGCATATTTTTACTTTTTGTCCATAATTTTGTAAGTTGAATTCTTCCAAATGTTTCAATGATCCAAGAAAAACATTTTACAAAACTCTTTTTGTTGAAGGATTTTCATTTTCATGGAATAAAGTTATATTTTTTCTCCTTTTCCCTAAATGTTTAAAAGTTTTTTTTCTTTTTTATTTTTTTTAATCTTTTAATCTACCCAATAAGTGTAACATTTCTTAACTAATAAAATGTTTTACTTACTTGTAATTAGCATTGTTGTAGAACTGATTCCAAACGGTGTTGCCAGTTAGAGATAAATTACAAAAGATAAAATAGAAAATCAACTGCTGTTAAAAATCATTACAAAAATCAATGATATAAAAATGCTCAGAGTAAAAATTGTCCTTGGGGTCGTCTGGTATTCGGTCTGCTGATATCACTGGCACAGGGTTTTCTTTTCAGTGGACTGAACCTCTACGTGAACGACAGGGTGGGTCCCGGAACAGTTTTTTAAGGAAAGGATTCGAGCAGCGTTTGAGTTCTGGCCAACTTTTGTTTCTCTGTATTTGATCTGTGCTTGGAAAAGTCAAGCAGGATGTGGTAATCATTTAATATTTTTCTAGTTTAACTGCAGAAATGAAACCATAGCTTGAATGAATCATGTTTTACTAATGTTTTATTGATTATTGATTTGTAGCCGACGAATTGATAGGAGGTAACTGAGTACAAATACAAATGTTACTGTAGTTAAGTCGTTCTCATTTTCTGGATTCTTCTGGACTGTAGTTTTCAGGTAGCTGTACTTTCATTCTTTCATTCATTCATTCATCTTCTAACATGCTTATTCTCTAATTTGGGAGCCACAAAAGGCAAGAGGCACGGATACAACCTGGACAAGTTGCCAGTCCATCACAGGGCACACATAGACAAAAAAACACACACATTTACATTTACAGCATTTGACAGATGCCTTTATGCAGAGGGCGTCTGTCAAATGCTGTAAATGTAAATGTGTGTGCAATAATGGGTTTAGGGCCTTGCTCAGGGCCCCACAATGCTTGCTTGGTGGTGCTGGGAATCGAGTCCCAGTCTTTTGTGTATCAGTCCAACACCTTAACCGCTAAGCCACCACACACTCCCATTCACTCCTATGAGCATTTCTTTAGGTTCACCAATCAACCTAATGTACATGTTTTTGGGCTGTGGGGGGAAACCCACACAAGCACGGGGAGAACATGCAAACTCCACAGAGCAAGACCCTTGGCCCTGGAATCAAACCAGGGACCTTCTTGTTGTAATGTGACTGATCACTACACCACCGTGCCGCCCATAGCTGTACTTTTACTTTTGACTTTTCACTCTTATTCTTTACATTTTCACACAAATGTCTAAACTTTATTTTTAATTACATTTTTAACCCAGACTCTTTATTTTACTTTTAATCTGATCAAAATTATTTCTTTTGATTGGGCATTTTTTGGGCAATTAGTAGCAAGACTACCAACTCGAAGTACTGGGTTCATTTCCCGGCGCCACCAAGCCACCACTGCTGTTAATGTTAATCTGTAAAATGTGTAATATTTCCTGCTATTGGTGTGTTTTTCAGGTTTGTTTTCTGCAAATTATTCATTCATTCATCTTCTTATCTGTTTATTCCCTAATTCGGGGTCACAGGGGACTGCTGGCGTCGATCGCAGTGCACACAGGGCAAAAGGCAGGGGTCACCAGTCCATCACAGGGTCACACATAGACAAACAACCATTCACACACACATTCACTCCTATGGACAATTTACAATCACCCATCCATCTCATCTGCATGTTGTTGGACTGTGGGATGAAACTAGAGTACCCAGAGGAAACCCACGCAAGCGTGAGGAGAACATGCATACATCTGGCCTGAGAATCGAACTCGGGACCTTCTTGTTTTAAGGCGACCGTGCTATCCACTACGCCACCGCGGCGCCCTGTACGAAGTATTTGTAAACCTATTCCTGAGGTCAATATTGAGAAATTTCTTTGGACCGTATTTGCTGATGCACTTTCTGTCTGGTGTGCGGAGTTTGCATGTTCTCCCTGCGCTTGCGTGGGTTTCCTCCGGGTGCTCCGGTTTCCTCCCACAGTCCAAAAACATGCAGATTAGGTGGATTGGTGATTGTAAATTGTCCGTAGGAGTGAATGTGTGTGTGAATGGTTGTTTGTCTATGTGTTGCCTTGAGATGGACTGGCGACCCGCCCAGGGTGTACCCCCACCTCTCGCCCTATGTGTGCTGGGATAGGCGCAGCAGACTCCCGTGACCCGGGAATAAGCGGGTAAGAAGATGAATGAATGAATGAATGGTACGATGTTTTAGCCTTCCATTTTCCTATCCTTCCTCAGGAATCATGTATCCGCCACCCCACCAACCCCAGCACCTCCCCCAAAGCAGTTAACCGTCACGTCATACTAAAGTTAACAACCGGTTATTTCTGAGATTGACAGATTTCATACACCATCAGACATCCTCCAGACGCTCTAAGTGACAAGTTGGCAGTTTGTACCAACGTCTCCCATCAATCTCCGCCCCACGCTCTGACACCACGGGGCAACTTCTGTGACCAACGGATCAAACACTTCTTCAGAAGGCTTTTAAAAGCGTCGTAAATGGATGAAAGAAAGTCTGACGCACTTTTTTTCTGCACTTCTGTTCCAGCCAAACTTCAGATTTTTGATGTAATCAAACACCCAAGAGAGCCATTAGCGCTAATGGGATAGCAAGGACTCGATCCTAATGAAACCTGGGAGTCGAACACTATTAGCCGTGATGGGCTTCGTCGATATCGGTTTGAAAGCGTCGAGGGAAGGGGTGGAGGCGGGGTGGGGTGGGGATAGGAGTTCAGCTTGACTCGGTGGCTCTGTGAATGAATCATATATATGACAAACGTCTTAAATGTGAATTTCATGCATATTTACAACACCTTTCATAAACATCCAACAGCAGCCCAGTGTGAGGCGCTGTGGGGGTATTTTTACTTTACTATTTGCATCATTTTATTGATTATTGATCAAATTGGACAGTAAGTAAACAGGAAGTGGGTTTCGGCGTTACACACAAGAATATCGCAGCCACCAAAATGTATTTTTATTCCAGTTTTATGACACTGAACTTCTTCTTGTCCTTTCGGCTGCTCCCTTTAGGGGTCGCTACAGCGGATCACTTTTCTCCACACTATCATGTCCTCTACATCTGCCTCTTTCACCTGCATGTCTTCCCTCACCACATTCATCTCTGTAGATATCTTCCCTCTCTCCTTCTCCTCCTTTGGTCAACAGTAGCCCTATTACCACCAGTTCCCTGACGGCTAACAGTACCTGTAGTGGTCGTGTCCTTCCTAACGCAACCCTCCGGGCTTGGAACCGGCACGAAGAATGCACTGGTTTGTGCAACCCTAATGACTGGGTTAACACTGAACGTCAAAAAACTAAAACAAAATAAAGTATAAATAGTAAAAACTTAATTGACATCATAAATAAAATCTAACTTAATAAATAAAAAGATCGTTTTATTTCATTTAAAAACTTTATAAAAACAATTTAATCAGATTAGATTATCTTCACTTTTAAGATAATCTAATTTAATCAAATGTTAAAGGAACAATTAAAGGTGAACTGAATTAAATAAATAAAAAATTAAAAGCTTAATAAATTTAACAAAAAAAGAAAAAAGATCTTTAAAAGTTCAAATTAAACGAGGGAATGTTTGGATCTAATGTGTTTCTGATGAACAGAGTTTCTGTTGAGTTTTGGACCCGTCAGTGTGGATTAGATGGAGAACTATTGGACACTATGGGACATTCGGACAGACGCGTCGGCTCCAGAGTGTCCACTGCGAGTCCCACCCTCATTGTTTGTCAGATGGTTGGACTGTCAGGACACACGGCTCCTCTCCGGATAACACTTCCTTTTATTTTTTCCTTTTCTAAATCCGGTGTTGGCTTGAAATGTTTCGATTGGTCGAACCTTTAACCCTTTACAACTAAACACAGAAGGAAAAAAACTCATCAGTTAGCAGGAGTTATTAGAGTTATATTGTTATGCGCACATTATTTTATGTTAAGTTATTTTCATTCATTCATCTTCTTACCCGCTTATTCCCGAATTCGGGGTCACAGGGGTCTGCTGGTGCCTATCCCAGCTCACATAAAGCGAGAGGCAGGGGTACACCCTGGACGGGTCATCCGTCCATCTCAGGGCAACACATTTTTAACATTTATCTCTATTTTCCAACTGAGCAGTTGACTGTTTGGGGCCTTACTCAGGGGCCCGTCAGTAGTGGTGCTGCCAGTTAAACCCACATTTTTGGGATCAGCAGACCAAAACCTAAACAACTAATTCTTAAAAATGTCTAGAAAGTATAGACATTTATTTTAATCATTAAAATCATCAGGTTCATGGTGCAATAGTTCCCCCCCCCCCATCTTCACGTGTGATATGTGAGTGTGTGACACGTGATCTTTGCACTTGGCCCTGTACAGTCCATTGTTTGTTTCAGGTTTTTGGCTCGATTGTTTTTAATCTATAAAAAGATTGCAGGTCTGTCCAGTCTGTCCCTTTCCGTAGAGACAAAAGGAAAAGCAAATCAATGCCAGTCCAGGGCGTCGTCACCATCAGAGTTAGGTGATGGTCTGTCCCAGGGCGTCTCCCTGTCTTCCTGTCCTCATGCCTTCCTGTGGATGATGTATTTTTTATGTTTACATCAGTGGGTGAAAGTGACCAAACTCAACTTTTCCTTATGCTTGTTAAGAACAGCCTTTCCAAGAACCTTCATCTGTCCATCCTTCCATCCATCTGTCCAGCCTTTCCTTTTGTTTGTCCATCCTTCCATCTGTCCATCCTTTCATCAGCCTGTTCTTTCATCTGTCCGTCCCTTAATCTGTCCATCCTTTCATCTTACCATTCTTTCATCTGTCCATCCCTTAATCTGTCCATCCCTCCATCCCTCAATCGTGTATCTTTTTGTTTTTGTTAATTCTCTCAACGTTCAACCACGCAGGCATTATATACACCAGCTGAACTAATTAAATTTAATTCATATGGTAAAAGCGACATGCAGTGGGACAGCAAAACGGTCTCACTGCATAGTGCCAGCACAGCATGGCGATTGTGAAATCCCCAGTGAGGCTCAGCGCTGAGAGCTCGTCTTTTCTTAGTATATGAACGATAAACATGAAAACTAAGCGATTTTGAAAAACAATTGCAAAAATTGTGAAGTTAAATGAAAAAGAACTTTAACACTGAATAAATATAACCATTTAAGTTATTTTTTATTTCCATGATGACAGGTGAGGCTGTGCCTCCCCTGCCTCCCCTAACTGCACGTCACTGCGAGGACAAGTCGCCAGTCCATCACAGAACATCACGTAGGCGAACAACCACACACTCACTCATACTTATTCCTATGGGCAATTTTACAATCACCAATCAACCTAATGTACATGCTTTTGAACTGTAGAAGGAAACCGGAGAAACCTTGAGTCCAACCATGCAAATACGGGCAAATGCATGCAATCGTCACACAGAAACACACTCTACAACTGAATAGTGTTTATTTGTTAATTGTTAATAATTAAAGATTATAAACTTTTTTTATATCTAAAGACAGCGGCGCAGTTGTATTTTATAGAATCGCCAATAGAGGGCGGAAAAGACATTGGTTACATAACATGCTATAATTATTGTGGAACTTAAAAGCTTAAAATTACCGCTGACACAGAACCATTTTCATTTTATTACGACTAATACTTAGTTTTTTGGCTTTAAGATTAGATATTTTAATTATTGTGTGTATGTGTGTTTGTGTGTGTGTGTGTGTGTGTGTGTGTGTGTGTGTGTGTGTGTGTGTGTGTGTGTGTGTACAGGACTTGTATATGGCAAGTCCAGATACTCCAGTTTTTCTGAAGTGTGATCTGGTATGTCTGGTGCCTTTGATGTTTGTGCAGCACGAAAAACATCTATTTATCATATCTTCGTTCTGGGACTCAAAGGTCAGACGATGATTTGTGATGGAGTGTCAATGAGACACCGGAAGCCCAGCACTGACTGGCCGTCTCTAATCTTGTGCAGCAAAATTGCTTTTAATAAGCGCAGGAAATCTGCGCCTAATTAGCGAAGTTCTGCCCTAAAGCCCTTATGCAGGGTAGCTGTATCCGGTTCGGTTCCAAAAAGAAAGGCAGACGATGAAGAACAGATAAAATGAGTGAAGCGAAAAGTTAAGTAGAAGATCGAGTTGATACACTGAAGTGTGAGAACCAACACTGAGGGTCTGGTGTCTGATCTTTACATGGTTCTCCCTCCCTACAGATCCAAAACCAGAGAACCAGATGTAGTAAGAGGGCAAGATTTTCCATGATTTTATGTTAACTGTTGTGATTGTGATGATAAGTAGCTGAGTTTGCCTATCTGTATCGCCCCCTAGTGGATTAAAATATTTTATATCCATAATTCCAATTTCTACATCCTGTTATTGTAACGTTTTACTTGTCGTTCGAGGAAGCAGTCAAGTCTCTAATGTTTAGCTACATATGTCTGCTGTGTCGTTTTTTTCTCTTTGGTATCAGTTCTAAGTTTTCATCTTGAGGCTCCGTCTAAAGGTCATGTGTTTGTGAGACGTCAGGATAAAGGTCAGATATTTCCCAGACCTCAGTTGCATGAACCCTTCCTAGACCTCGATTTCGTTTTAACTCTTTACTTTGGTAGCTTGACACACACACACACACACACACACACACACACACACACACACACACACACACACACACACACACACACACACA
>JAOTRA010000016.1:7763463-7778365 GCA_026260255.1 Pseudolaguvia tuberculata
GTGTGTGTGTGTGTGTGTGTGTGTGTGTGTGTGTGTGTGTGTGTGTGTGTGTGTGTGTGTGTGTGTGTGTGTTCTTGCATGACCTGTAGATTGTGTTGTTGCAGGACTTCATGGCTGTTGGTAATGATAAAGAAGCTGCTGCTGATAGATAAACTCCTGATCATTTGGAGCTTCCAGTTGCTGAAGGGGAAAAAAGCAGCAGAGCCAAACATCCAGCGTTTCTTTATTTATAATTTTCTCTTCTTTATTATTTTATTCTTTTTCCACAGTCAAAACTGAACGTCGACTTATTCAGCTCAGAACGTATTCGACCTTAAAGCTGGGCTGTTTGTTCATGCATTTGTTTATTTCACTGCTGGGCTGGGTGCACACACACACACACACACACACACACACACACACACACACACACACTTTCTTTCTTGATAAAACTCTTCTCTGATGAAGCAGTGGTGCATCTACTCAGCCAAAAAAAGCCAAAACACTGACAGAGTTTGTTTTTTTCTGAAATGGATTATTTTCTGGAAGATTCTGGAGGTTTTCTGAATAACAAACCAATCTGTTCTTTCCAGCTGTGGGTTCGATTTCATCTCAGTTTTATATCAAGACATAATCAGAAAGAAAAGATTAAACATTATAAGATAGATCAAGGGCAACACGGTGGCATAGTGGTTAGCACGGTCGCCTTAAAAAAAGAAAGTCCCGGTTTGCATAGAAACTCTCACCGCGTTTGCGTGGGTTTCCTCCGGGTACACCGGTTTCCTCACACGTTCCAAAAATATGTACATTTGGTCAAATGGTGATTCTATATTGTTCATAGGAGTGAATGTGTGTGTGAGTGGTTGTTTGTCTATGTGTGGCCCTGTGATAGACTGACGATCTGTCCAGGGTGTTCCCATGCCTATGTGCTCTGGGATAGGCACCAGCAAACCTCTGTGACCCTGAATTAGGGAATAAGCTTGTAAGATAATAAGTGAATGAATGAATGAATGAATGAATGAATGAATGAATGAATGATAGCTCAAAACATTAACATATATAGTAAATGGTGAGGAAATGGTGGCTCAGTGTTGGACCAATACAAAAAAAAGGCCAGGTGCAGATTACCAGTACCACATAGCCATTATCATGGGGCCCTGAGCAAGGCCCTTAATTGGTCAAATGATAAATGGAAAGGTGGAATGAGAAAAAATAATATTTACATCATTCACTCTTTTATCACATAAAATAACGACAGGTGAGATACTGTAAGACGACAGTAAAAAAAAAAGTGGTGGACTGCCAAGCAGAAGATTGTGGGTTCTATTCCCAGTACTATCAAGTCCCCACTGCTGGACGCCGTGCATGGCTCTCCACTGGCTCTGTTAATTGCACTATAATAAAAAATAAATGCAAAGTGTTCTGGATAAGAGCAGCTGCCATTTAAAATGCTAATCGTTAATGTTAAACCTGCCGAACAAAGCGACTGAGATAAAGATAAGATAAAAGACAAAATAAGGAAGGAAAAGACAAGATAGCATAAGACGACATAAGACAAGCTGAGAGAAGATAAAATAAGGAACGATAAGACAAAATAAGAAACAAGACAAGATAAGAAAGAATACGATAAAAGATAAGATAAAACAACTTAAAGAAGAATAAGACAAGAAGAAGCATAAGAGAGGATAAGATAAAGTATAGGACAGTATAGGACAATACAGGATAAGACAAAATAAGAATAAACAAGAGAATACACCATGAGCCATGAGATAAGGGTTAGGGTTAGGTTAGGTTAGGTTAGGGTAAGGGTTAGGTTAGGGCTAGGGTATGGGTAAGAGTTAGGTTAGGGTAAGGGTTAGTTTAGGGTTAGGGTAAGGGTTAGGTTAGGGTAAGGGTATGGGTAAGAGTTAGGTTAGGGTAAGGGTAAGGGTTAGTTTAGGGTTAGGGTAAGGGTTAGGCTAGGGTAAGGGTATGGGTAAGAGTTAGGTTAGGGTAAGGGTAAGGGTTAGTTTAGGGTTAGGGTAAGGTTTAGGTTAGGGTAAGGGTATGGGTAAGAGTTAGGTTAGGATAAGGGTTAGGCTAGGGTAAGGGTATGGGTAAGGGTTAGGGTAGGGTAAGGATATGGGTAAGAGTTAGGTTAGGGTTAGGGTAAGGGTAAGGGTTAGGTTAGGTAAGGGTATGGGTTAGGTTAGGGTAAGGGTATGGGTAAGAGTTAGGTTAGGGTAAGGGTAAGGGTTAGTTTAGGGTTAGGGTAAGGTTTAGGTTAGGGTAAGGGTATGGGTAAGAGTTAGGTTAGGGTAAGGGTTAGTTTAGGGTTAGGGTAAGGGTTAGGCTAGGGTAAGGGTATGGGTAAGTGTTAGGTTCGGGTTAGGGTAAGGGTTAGGTTAGGGTAAGGGTATGGGTTAGGTATGGGTAAGGGTATGGGTAAGAGTTAGGTTAGGGTAAGGGTAAGGGTTAGGTTGATGCAGTTGTACAACAATAGGTTGTAGTTTAATTTTGTGCTTGTTTAAATTCCTCATGTTTTTCTTCTCAGATTATTTTTCACTCCTCCAAATTCACATGTTTCACTTTGATGGATTCGTAATTTCCCCTACATTTCACCGGAATTCCTGTCAGAAGAAGGAGGGATGGGGTGGGGTGGTATTTGGGGGGATGAGAAAGACCTTCCAGAGATCTTGTGGAGATGTTTCTTTACTGGAAATGTCTGTCAGATCTATCTATCTATCTATCTATCTATCTATCTATCTATCTATCTATCTATCTATCTATCTATCTATCTGTCTGTCTGTCTGTCTGTCTGTCTGTCTGTCTGTCTGTCTGTCTGTCTGTCCATCTATCTTGGTTAAATTCTTGCCCAACGAGACATTTGCTTTAATGCATCCTGGTCCATTTCTTTTGTACTGTTCTGGTGGTAAAGGTCTTCCTGCCACCACACAGAAGGAGATCTGTTGTTGTGCACTGGATCTTCCTCAGGTTCTAATTTACTGTCATTTACATCCTGAAAAATGAACATTGTTTGCATAACTATACATTTGCAGCACACCAGCATTTCCATACAAATTACAGAGTGCCAGCTTGTCCATACGGTCTGACTGATTTACCCCCCCCTCCTTTCACCCTCCTCCTTCTCCCCTTTTTCCTGATGAACATACATTTTTGGACCATAAAAAATCTCTCCACTGAGACCAGAGACCCAGACCCTGTTAGTAGGTGTGAAGTCCATCCATAAATCTGTCCTGACGTTCCGGCATCGCACAACGGGTAATGTGCGAAACATAATGTGGCCATACACACAAAAAAGAAAACGTTGCAGGTTTAGACAGGCAAAAGAGAAAAGAGGTTTTTTTCTTAACCACCGGGGAGCGTTAAAAAAAAAAGCTGACAAAGAACATTGGGGCGAATGAAGAAGCATGCAGCAGCCAATCATAAACCTACAACCAGGAGAATATTCCAAGCTTCCGTACGTATGGGAGGAAGATTTTTCCACTAAACAAATGGATGCTGTTTCCTTATTAAAGTATGGAACCTCACTGGACACTTTATTAGGAACACAAGTCTCCAAGTCTGTGCTCAAAGGGTTTCCTCAAAATCTCACTGTAAATCCTCTGATATATCATGTCCTGCAGATGAATACTGGGTTCTGGGTTCAAATCTGGCATTAACATGCTGAAGGGAATCATAATAAGGGGCTAATAAGCTTTTGACTCAAACAGAGTATACACCGTTAGCATTCACATCATTCCACGACGAGTGTTGGTGGATTGATTTTAGATGCTGATGCCAGGTTCTGGACCCTGCAGCAGCAATCTGATTCACCCAGATGGTTCAAGCATCAACTGTAAAACCTCAGTGATTCCTAGATTTCCTGTTCTGAACCAAAAGTGTCCTGCTTTAGGGTTCGACATAATTAGCCAAGACTTTTAAAAATGGACACGGTCGCTTCACTACAAGAAGCCAGGGATCTTACTGTGCAATGTTTGCATTTTCTCCCCGCACTTGTGTGGGTTTCCACAGGGTACTCGGTTTCCTCCCACAGTCCAAAAATATGTACATTGTGTTGATTAGTAATTCTAAATTGCCCATAGGAGTGAATGTGTTTGTGGGAGGGGTTGTTCGTCTGTGTATGCCCTGCGATGGACTGGCAATCTGTAAAGGGTGTACCCCTGCCTCTCTCCCTAAGTGCGCTGGGATAGGTTTCATAAAACCCCCATCCCCATGAATTAGGGAGTTAGCAGGTTAGTAGATGAATGAATGAATGAATGAATGAATGAATGAATGAATGAATGAATGAATAAACAAATGAATGTACGCAGATGCAGAAGTAATTTTATGTTGCTGGTTGTGTTCATTCATTATTAATTCTACTTTTAGTGAAGGAACATTCTCACCACACACAATCACACAGTATCTCACCATATCCCAGCCACGACTCATTCTTAGTCTCACAGGGAATGTTTCTGGAGTTTGAGTATCAGGTGCTAATGAGGCTCTGCTGATGGAATGAGTAGAGAAATGTAGCGGGTGAAAGCTCTCCTGTTTGAGGTGACGTCTCTATTACTTCTGTTTGTTTGTCTTTTCACAGACTGACACTGAGACTGAGTGTTCTCGCTTACGGACAATCAATTCAAGCTGCTTTAAGAAGATTATCTTTAGCTTACGTCCAAACTACAGGGGTGCCATGACTTACGACTTTAATTGGTTCGTTGACAGAGCTTGTAACTCAAATTACTCGTAACTGAAATCGGTTTTCCCACTGAAATAAACTGAAAGGCAATCATTTGTTCCAGGTCCTAATAAACACTGCAATTTTTCTTTTACATGTTTTCAAAAATAAATAAAAATATAATGATAAATAATGAATATTGTATAAACTCAATCCAATAAGATGTAGCTGTAATAAACTGATTTTATTAAGTATAATGTACTACAGTTACCGTGGAGATCAGACGACACTTGCTAACACGTAGGTTTGACTAGCGATCGAGTGACACAAGGGATCCCGGAGTGGATCGTTTTTTTATATAATTTTAAATATTTCAGAGTATCACTTGATTCGCCCTTTTTAGTATGAAAAACTACAAATGTCGCATATCCACCCGTGCCAGAGCTCTTGGTTGCCATTTCTTTTCTATTTAAACATATATTTTTAATGCTACGTTTAATAAGTTTAATTAGTTTTTAATTGGCTTACAACTCTTTAGCTCACAACAAAAAATGGAGCTCTATCGTGGGAGCTTCATCTGCTGATGTGGTTGTTTCCCATATTCTAGATCAAAAAAGATTCAGGACCGGTTTGGAATCAGAATTTGAGCACCAGCATAGGATTATTGATTTCTGATAATAAATAAATAATTAATACTTAAATAGGGGTGGGGTTGCAACGTGGTCGTTAGTGGTTAGCATGGTCCCCTCACAACAAGGTCACAGGTGTGATTCCCGGTCCAATGACCTTTCTGTGCAGACTTTACATGTTCTCCCTGCGCTGGCATGGGTTTCTTCTGGGTACTCCAGTTTTCTCCGAGAGTCCAAAAACATGTACATTCTATTGATTGATGGTTCTAAATTGCCCGTAGAAGTGATTGTTTGTGTAAGTGGTTGTTCGTCTATGTGTGCCCTGCGATGGACTGGCGCCCTGTCCAGTTTGTGGAATGAATGAATGAATGAATGAATGAATGAATGAATGAATGAATGAAAATAGTATTGGATTCCAACAATTTACTAAAATGTATCCAACGTTTTATAAAAAATGTTTGCCTAAATTAATCAAATATAGAAAGATTTTATTGCACCTAACAAGTATTAATGATTTTCCAGAAATGGCTCCAAATTTGTTATTATTGTAATAAGTTTAACACAATTAAGAGTTTTCGAGAACGCGGTGACCGAAGATGCAGCTTCTTATTAAAAAGGAAACGACAGATTCAAGGTTGAACCGCCATCTATTCTTTGTGATGAGAAGATAAAGCTCTTTTTTTCAAGACCGAAATGAGAACGATCTGATCAAGCCTAGGCGGTAAACGGAAAAGGACGTAATTTGCTGTCTGGAAGAGTCGCTTTGAAATGAGTCAATTTTCTGGGTATTCAGCAAACCCGGGTCGCAATTTACGAAAGCGTTACAAAAAGGCTTCCAAATGATTACCACCTAATGGCCTCGGTTTGTATACGGATAACATGCTTGCTTTAGCCACGTCTGTCTTCTTCTTGTCCAGTTTAGAGAAAGTCTTTTATTATTTATTTATAATATGTCAATTTGAAAAGCTTCCCTCAAACACTGACCTACTTAAAAATAAAATCTGCACGGGCGGCAAAATCGCCAACATAACGGGTGGAAAATGTCCCTCAGCGTCCTTTACAGAGACGACAGGTTCTGGAAAAAAGACTTTGCTTTGTGTACTAAGAAGGTTTTATATTCTATTCATATATTTATATAAAGAAATGATATATTCATAAGAACAGGGTCAAAAGGAGTCCTTCAGCAACGAGCTTCGTTTAATGGCTCTTCATCCCAAATTCACTCAGCAGAACCTTAACAGTAAAAGGAACATCCGTCTGTGGTCCAGATTTACACAGCACAGAAAATAAGGAAGGGAAAATCTGCATTGTGAGCACTTTCATTCAGCTCGCTAGTCCAGGGCGTGAAGGTCAGCAGACCATCATCACCACCCACATAATATTTGATCATTTCTGAATCTAGTGAGGGCGGGGCACGGTGGCGTTGTGGTTAGCATGGTCGCCTCACAACAAGAAGTCCCGGGTTTGATTCCTGGGCCGGGGATCTAGCTTTGCGGAGTTTGCATGTTCTCCCCGCGCTAGCGTGGGTTTCCTCCCACAGTTCATAAGGCCTCTCGCCTTATGTGTGCTGTGATGCTGTGGCACCCCCCATAACCCCAAATTAGGGAATAAGCGGGCAAGAAGATGAATGAATGATTGAAAGATTCTAGTGGTTGAACATGGCAACTACAACAAACTTGATTACATAAAATTCATTAAAAGAAGAATCATTGCCCCAATTCTCATTTCATAACATTTCATATCATTTCATTAAAAATGAACGATGGCAAATCTGTGTCGAGTTCTGTGGTGGAACAAGGCCCAACAATGAAAAGATTGGATGCAAATGGTCTTTCTGTGAATGTTCACCCTGTGCTTGTGTGGGTTTTAAAAAACATGTACATTAGGATGATTGGTGATTCTTTATTGCCCATGGGAGTGACTGTGAGTGTTGTTGTTCGTCTATGTGTGGCCCTTCGACTGACTCGTGACCTGTCCACTGTGCTCTGGGATAGGCCCCAGCAGAACCCTGTGACCCAGAATTACAAAATAAGTGATTTAAAAGATTAATGAATGAATAAACCTGGCAACCTTGATTACTAATAAATAGTTTTTTTGACAGCCTGCTGATAATTAATGGCCCAAGAATAAGACTCTAGAGTCTAAAGTGAAGTGTGTCAATTTGTTATTATTTATATCGTCCTGCATCACCAAAAATGAATAATCCAGAGTCTATAGACGTTGCGCCTTGAGCGCAAGTTTTCTAAAGTAATCATTTAGACGCCTGAAGAGCTTGAATTAATCATGTCACAACAATCATGGAAGCAAATCAATGAATGCGTCTTTGCTCCAGTTGCACAATTTACTTGATTGGAAATATAATGATGTAATTCATTTTATTATTAAAACTAATTCATCATCAAGACGTCACAGTCATGTAATACATCACAGACCTTCGACATCCCAGTGTCTGCCAGCAGACCTTGAACCAGTTTGTGTTTTTATGTTCACCTGATCAGCACTATTTGTACGGTTTAAACTAAACGGCGACCCCCATTGGTCGGTACTAAATATCCACATTACTCACTCATATGTATAATTACGGCTATGAGGTAAACCTGAGTAGGTCTTTGTCCCTCTTTCCTTTAAGGCTGTGAGTGCTAAACATTTCCATGCTATGCTACATTGATTTTGTTTCAGAGTCGGTGGTGCTGTAGCAGCAGTTTACTTGTCACTGCAAATATCAAGCAATCACTACCTCAAAGGTCAATGTTTTATGGAATGCTTAACATGTCAGAGAGATTACAGTGGCATTTCCAATGCGGTGGCAAAAAGCCCATCGAGTCCAGCTCTCAGTCTACGAGTCGTAGAAAAAATGCAAATGCTCCTATTGAGTACTGCGACTTCTCTGAATACTTGGTAGCCTGCATAAGGCCGTAAGCGCCGCTACATGACTGTAGATTACAATGTATAATTATGAGGTTATGACGTCAGAGCTTTTAGACTACACCGAGAGCAAACATCAACTGTCAAAGTTTCAAAAGTTTGCAGGAAGTGGTAGCTAAGGGGTTATGGTGTTGGGTTGCTGATCAGGAGGGCAATAGTTTAATTTCCAGAACCACCAATATTCCACTGCTGGGTGCTTAAGCCCAACTGCTTACTTTTGACTATACAGTAGTTGAATGTTAGTTCTTGTTCTAAAAATCAGCGACTCTAAATTGACCCTAGACCAACAGTGGGCTCTGTAGGGGGGTCATATTAAGTTACAGTTACAGTTAGACATTTAGCAGACGCTCTTGTCCAGAGTGACATAGAAACAGTGCTTATAGTTCTGTTAATTGTTATATTAAGTGTTAAGCAGTTAACGATCATTAGCTAATTTTATCTAGAGATCCTTGATTGAATACAAAATATTAAATTCATCCTACACAAAAATGTATGACTCAAGGTCATAATAGTGGTGGATTGGTGGTGTTGGAAACTGAAAAAAAACCCAGAAGAAACATTTACAGAATTTGTCAGACTTCCATTTATCTTTTTCATACAACTGAACAATTAAGGGTTAGGGGTCTTGCTCAGAGGTCCAACAGTGGCACCTTGGAGGTGCTGGGAATCTTCCAATTATGTGTTTATCAATGTTTATAAATGAGCTACCACTTTCCCCAAGTAAAATCAAAGAACATGAAAGTAATTTTGCCTGGTCCAGAAATTCAAGTAGGATTTTTTTTACTTAAAATATATTATAATGAAATAAAATATTAAATGCAGTGACTGTGATTTGCAATTATTTCTAGCACATAGGTCCATTATATATGAGTCCTCGCATTCCTTATCCTCTTTTTTTCCGCAAAATAAAACTGTTCTTTACATCATCCCTACACCGTCCTTTCTTTGGCCTTGCCTTTAATTGCAAAAATATATTTGAAACTAAATATATCGTTGAACGAGGAGTGAACACGAGTCAAACCAGGCGAAGAAAAAAACCTACACGGTACCCGGATGATGTACTATCCTATCCCTTGTGCTTTAGGAAATATTAGAGGCAATAATAAGATTCATGAATTCGAAAAGAAGCAACTGGAGTTGAGTCACTGCACTCGACCTCCAAACTCACACTTGTTGCTAGTCTTTAAAATCTCATTTCTACTGATTATGCTGATTAAAACTGAGACACAAAAGATCTAGCATGTGATAAAAGGTCTACAGTTTCTCCAACCAGCGCTGCTTGGCTAGCGATGGCGATCCAGTAAAAATGAGACATTCCCAGCAGGGGGTTTTGGTGCTTTCGCTCAAGGTTTCTCCTATGAGCACGCTCGCTTATGAGCTCCCGCAGAATAATTGGTTGGAGGGAAGAAATAACAATGACTCGACTGACCAGAATGGCTGTAACCGGAGCAGAATGTTCGCACTTATAACCAGCAGGTGTTAATGATCTGAATGAGATGGTTGAAGTTAAAGAGCTAAAAAACGTTCAGTAGGACTTTAATGACATTCCATTCATTTTAGTGTGCAACAGAAATAATAACTGATTGTTTGGTATAGTTAACACGAGGTAGCAATTAATACTGACGCATTTCTATAGATCACAGGGCACAGCAATACTGAACTTGCACTATATTGCCAAAGGTTTTTGGTCACCTGACCATCAGCTCCATATGTGGTTCCTCTTTGAACTGTTGCTAAAATCTGGAACCTCACAGTTGTCTAGAATGTTTGTTGTAGGTTGTAGTATAACATTATTCCTTCACTGGAACTAAGAGACTCCAACACTGTTCCAGCATGGCAATGACCCTGAGCACAAAACCCCTGACCTCCATTATTACATTCTTGGATTATTATTATTATTATTATTATTATTATTATTATTATTATTAGAGTGAAAAAAACCACCACAAAATCCTGATCTTATCAACACTGAAAACCTTTGCGATGAACTGGAATGGCGACTGATTCACCCCAGACTTCCTTTGTGTCTGATCTCACAAATACTGTTGAAGCAGGTCATTTTATATCTTTGGCGTTTAAAGTAAGGTTTGGGAATGAATTTGAAACAAATTGATTTCCATCTGATGAAAGAAACACTACTTGACGATGGAAAACATCCTAGAAGTCATAATTAAACTTCTTATCAGGCACTGAGCAAGACTGCAATATCTGTCGGGTGGCCCGTTCGCTGGCTGTGTAGTCGTGTGAAGGACTTTTGAAGTGTGAAGCTTGTGAAGATTGAAAAAGATTTACTCAAAGGTAAATTTGGGTTTCTCCTATTTCAGTAATAAAGGGTAAATATGAATTGTGGCTCAGAAGACTGGGGGTTATATTCCCAGCACTACCAACTGCCACTACTGGGCCCCTGAGCAAGGCCCTTAGGGAAAGGGATTTTTGTAACATACATAACATAACATAGGGAAATGTTTTCTTCGCATATCCCATCTTAGTAAGTTGGGGGTCAGAGCGCTGGGTCAGCTATTGTAAAGCACCCCCTGGAGCAGGAAGGGTTAAGGTTCTTGCTCAAGGACCCAACAGTGATGGACCCAACAGGTCTTCCTTGGTGGTGATGGGGCTTGAACCCAGGTCTACCGATCAACAACTCGACACCTTAACCATTGAGGCACTTAAACTTGAGCTGTGCAGATAAATAAAAATGAAATAAATATAAGTTGCTCTGAAGAAGGGCATCAGCAAAAATGGCAATAATGTAAATGAAGTGCATGAAGAACCTGAAGTTCCAGTATTCCTCACGTTCCTCAAATGAGTTCATTTGTACCAGAAATCAAGGTTTCAGTTTAAACCAAAGTAGAAAAAAACAATTAGCCTAAAAACACAATTAGCCTCAGATGCATTGACAAATAAACTGTCTCCAGTCTTTTCCTTCCAGCATGATGCATGTCTACCGAAAGGCACTCATGAGGGGTTCAAGGTTCTTGTCAAGCTCTTTAGTGACTGTCAGATAATTACTCCAGTCTCTCCACACAGCCATGTCTGAGGTTTAAGTAGAGATGTTAAATATCTATCTTTAAAAATCTTATCTTCAGCTTTACTACTGTAATGACAATCCTAGTGCTTCTACAGATCTGATCAGATGCTCCTCTTTCTCCTTATTGGAGGAACAAGAAAGAAACCTTGCATCTCTTCTGACCTGTGTAAACAATAGCATGTTAATGCTTATGGGCTTTGGACCAGGATATGGCCTTTTCTATATACTTTTGTACAAGCTACTCGTGAACTCCTGATGATCCTGACCACTTCTCTTCTGAGCTTTCTGATTCCTCCTGGTGCCCTACTTCTGGTTCAAAATGATGTGAACATCACCTGAATGCTGATAAGTGCTTGTAAGGATTGTTCTTCTTCAACATGGACAACCTGAAGATTGATAGTATTTATGTGGATGGAGCTGAAGAAAACCAGAGAGATCGATTTGGATTGGGTTCGGGGTTTTTTTTGTTGATTCTTGATCACTGAATAATTGGTGGTTTTGATGAGAAGACGATTATGGTTCCCCAGACGAGTATGGTTCACCTGAAGAAGTCTTCCTTCTCTGCTAGACTTTTTCCGTAAAGCGGTATTACGTCTGTAGCTGTCCTTAAATAAATCGGTGTCAATAATTTCCCTTTGAAAATTCTTGCATATGGACGTGCAGTTTATTAAATAATCCGAAATGTTTCTTCTTGCAAGTTGCAAGTTTCACCCTGACAAGTGGAAACGATGTTATTATGGAAATAGGCATCTGTTCTGAAATAAATGTCCTTGCCTCAAGTGTGAATGTTTTTCCAGATGGTCTGTTTCCATTGTAGGCTTAGCCTGCGGCAGAGTTTTTCTAAAGACAGAAGACGTTTGCAATGTACTGTAAATGCTATAGTAGAACAGTTCCTCCATTCATCCTAAACTAGAACACATTTGCTTAGAGTTTTTGCTATATTTAAACTGGGAAAATGTTGTAAACAAAAATGCCTTGAAAATCTGTAGATCCTGTCTGTAAGGAATGATGAAAGCTTTGCATAATATAATCTAATGCCACCGGTTCAGCAGAATTTCGGTAATTAATAAATCAGGTTGCCATATTGGACCCACTGTAGCCCCAGATGGTGATCTACTTTCAATGGTACTCGCCAACGGCCAAAGGTATCATCAATTAAAAAAAAACAGCAGTACTTCTTGGACTGCTATCTAGAAGAGTCTATTTACAGGTTTAATCCCCAGCACCACCAAGCTGCCACTGCTGGGGCCCTGAACGAGGTCCTAAACAGCTCAGTTGAATAAATGCATAAATGTAAATACAGTCAAAGTTGTGAAACATACCCATCCTGTTGTCACATCCTACCCCTATCTAATCACTAACCACCATCACCTGCTGATTAAGGATGCGATCAATCAGCCGGGTGATGGTGCGTTATTTAAGTTGAGCGTCTACCTTACGGGGGCGCGGATTATTGTATATGGTTGCTGGATATATGTTCGTCGACGCTCTGTGTTTGTCTTGCCCAAGTCCCTGTCTGGTCTACGAGTCTGTCTGCTTGTTCGCAGCCCAACAAGTTAAGGTTGATTGATACTTTTGTTCTTACCCGGAAAGGAGTGTTTCCACACCTGTATTCCGGCTGGTTTTAACTTCAGATCCCTGACTGTTCTCTAAGCTAGTCTGACATTTTATTTTTGCTCGGCTGCTCAGAATAAGAGGTGCCAAATGAGGGTGAAATGCATAATCAAAGGTGTCGGAGTTTTTTGTTTTTTTTCATCTTATAGGGTTTTTGTATGACAATATATGAAGATAACACGGAGGCAGAGCAGTCAGGCAGATAATTGTTGAGAAACTAATTAGCCAACTACTCAAGGACAGCTTGGGATGGAGAGATGAAGGGAGGAGGCGCTGTGTCACCAGAAATAATTGGATGGAGAATGCCCAGGAACGTGTTGGGTAAACAAAACTGTGAGGGAGTGAGGAAGCCACAGAGAAGAGAAAGACCCAGCAAGGTTGAAGATTAAGGAAATTAATGAGAGGGAGGGAGCGTTGAGGGCCATCAACAACAATGTCTCTGACTCTTTTATGAGACTTGACGATGCTCAACCCCAATTACTCGCCTTGATTGCAGCTCAAAGCGTCAGCGTGGTGTAAAGTGGAGCGAGAGAAGCAATTGTTCAAAGGAGATAAACAGAGTTCTGTCGAAAAGATTTAAAATCACATTAGGGAGGAAAAATGAAGAATCCAGGAATCGACCGGCACAAACCGGATTGTTTCATTCAAGTACAGTACATAACGATTGTTCTACTCATACAGCTAATTTTGTTACCATGAAATACATTCATTTATTCATTTTCCAACCTGCTTATTCCCTAATTCGGGGTCACAGGGGTCTACTGAAGCCTATCCCAGTGCACATAGGGCAAATGGTCCTGGACAGGTCGCCAGTTCATTGCAGGGCCACACTTAGACAAACAACAAAATGCTAAATTGATATGGGGAAGGTGTATTCAGAGAAAGACCTGGAAACGAGCCCCACAAACTACCAGCCACCACTTCCAGCCAGTCCTTGATCAAGACCCTTCCTAATTTACTAAAATGGGATATGCAAAGAAAAATTTCACTCTGGTGTAAAGTTTATTTGACAAATAAAACAACCTATTCCATTTACTTTCTATTGAAACAATCACTTGGCTTCGGCTTGAGGGTTTATTCTGCTAACGATGATTTAGCCAAAAAGATAGCCAATAAGATTCTTGGAGTCTCAGCTCATTGGCATGAACCCCTTTACGAATCTTTAATGCTACCAACACCATGTTTAAAAACCCATCCTGTCATCTACGGCCGGAGGCTAATCATCGCTTTGAGGCTCCTCGAAGACTGGGAATGTCTCTTAATCTGCGAAACATGTGGCTCTCATTTCTGTCTCATTTCTCTCATCATTCATTTGCCAACACTCTCACTCACAGAAGCATGCCCTCTAGCAGGCTTCCTTAATCTGGTCTGCAGCCAAGAAAGCAAACCCGAATGTTCACAGGCCTATTGAGCTTTTTCCTGACCTCGCCATACTTCTTGATGCCAGTAGCTGAACTATTCATACACTCCGCATCCCTCTTCAACTCTCTCTCTCTCTCGCTCTCACTTTATCTCGTTCTCTCGCTCTTCATCTCATTTATCTACAGAAATAAAGAGAAGTTTCAGGTTAAACCTTTCTACTACTCTAAATTCTGTCTTCATGATTCAACGTTTTTTGGTTTCTACCAATTTCGTTTTACAACAATATAAGTCCTCCGGTGGAAATGTCACACATGCTCTTAAACATCACATGGGTAATATCTCCTTAAAACATCAAAACCAAAATCCGCAAACATCCTCCAGCCCATGACATCCAGCCACCATCCCTTTTCCCTTCTGTCAATTTTTTTAATTACTTCATTGATTTTTCAATTTTCATCTCTTCACACATCTTTTCAGACTGCCTTCTTTTTCTCTCTTCATTCTCACAACCATCCGTTTCATTACTGTTTATTCATTCATTCAACTTCCGCTTATTCCCTAATCCGGGGTCACAGGGGTCTGCTGGTGCCTATTCCAGCACACATAGGGCGAGAGGCGGGTGTATACCCTGGATGGGTCACCAGTCCATCTCAGGGCAACACATAGACAAACAACCATTCACACACACATTCACTCCTATGG
>JAOTRA010000016.1:7804198-7828376 GCA_026260255.1 Pseudolaguvia tuberculata
TCACCGGTAACAGTGCACTCCATCATCATCACAATCACCTGTAACACTGAACACCATCATCACCATCACCGGTAACATTGCACTCCATCATCACCATGACTGATAATAAACTCATAACCAACTGGTACACTGATTCATCCTACAGACTACATTACTACTAGCTAAAATATTGAAACTGCTAATGCTACGTCATCACCATGGGGTAGTTTGTTTGCACCATCAGCTCAAATACATGAATTCCAGAAAGAACTGATTATCCTAGAAAAGTAAAATATATATTAGCATGTTGTTTGTTTTATACTAGATCCCGCGTGGGTCCCTGAGAGAGGGCACGTCAATGGAGAGAAAACTTTTCTCCCTGTGAAGAAAGAAGAAAAGGATGAAAAAATAAAAGATAAATCAGGTCTGTATTTATTGACAATTCATTAGGTTCTATTTTTGCTTTTCTGTCCTTCACCACAAATGAGTTACAGACTGACTGGAGTGCAGATGGAAACCAGCTGTTTGTGTTGTTATGCCCTTTTGTGCCCTCTAGTGGCCCACAGAGTCTGTTGCCATGATGTTCTCCTCCATCAGTGAGATCATTGGACCAGATTTTATCCTGTTTTTTGGGTTTTTTTTTTAATCTAGATCAGTTAATGAAGAAGAGGAAGCCGCGCTCCATCCTTCCTCTCAGCACCTCCATGGACCACCGATCCAAAGAGGAGCTGCTGCAGGACTGTGTCACTCTGGCTGCAGTTAAACACACACCGGGTTCGAAAAACACGCGCATACACACATTTAACTCGTTCCATCAAACTCTCTTTCCATCTTACACTAATACACACACACACACTCGCACTTTCTTCCTACTGGAGCATTCAAACACTCGCTTTGTCCATCTAACTGTAACACACTTTCTCTTTCTTAGTCAGTCTCCCTCTTTCCCTTTTTCATCTGTCCTCGCTCTGTCACACTTTTATGTATCACTCTCTTCCCTTTTCCATAAGCTGAAATGTCCTTCAGAGATCTTTCTTTTTCACACTCTCTCTCTTTTTCTTGTCCAGGTGAGATGAAGAACTGCATTGCAGGAGCTGGAGAACACATCCAGTTGGGTTTATTCGCAGACAGACCCGCCCTCTACAGGATGTTCCAGGAAGAAGGTAAAGAGATCAAACTTGAACAGGAAGAGCCAATCAGATCAGAGATTCAGCCGTGTTAATAAGTGTGTGTTTAATCTCCGGGTTTATGATCAGAGGAAAGTCATGTTGAAGCGGGACATTATGACTCCATGATGTACCTCAGACTGTGGAAAGGAGATCTTACTGGAGCGCTGCAGGTGGCCACCGAGAGAGGACAGCTCAATGATCACCTTCTCAGCCTTGCGCCCATGGGTTCGACCTCCTGTTTACCCTCTTACACGGCTGCAGTTAGAAACGGGTCTGTTCACTGGTGTAGAATGACGTGTGTGTGTGTGTGTGTGTGTGTGTGTGTGTGTGTGTGGTTTCAGCTGGTTATCAAGTGTGGCTCAGGACATCGGAGGCTTATGTGAAGCAGTTGTGTCTGCAGGATCAGTTCCTCAAAGCCGCCTCGCACCTCGTATCCATTCACAAACTGTACGACGCCATCAGCCTCCTCCAATCCCAGCAGCTCTACAGGTGAAGTCGACTTTTTATCCTTAACCTGCAACACCAGTATGTGTGAAAAGGTGTGTGAAAGGTTACTTTTGTGTGTTTCCTTCATAGAGAAGCTATTGCACTGGCCAAAGCCCGACTGCAATCAGACGACCCGGTGCTGAAGGAGCTCTACAGCAACTGGAGCGCCCTGCTGGAGAAGGACGGACATTACACCACTGCCGCCAAGTGGTGAGGCAGAGTCTGTGTGTGTGGTGTGTGTCTGTGTGTGTGTATGTGGCCCTTCAATGAACTGCCTCTTGCTCTATGTGCGCTGAGATAGGCTCCAGCAAACTTCTGTGACCTTGAATTTGGGATTAAGCGGGTTGGAAGATGAATGAATGATTGAATTTGGCCTGGTTTTTTTTAGCTACCTCGCAGCAGACTGCGGTTTTGATGCTGCTAAAGTCATCGCTAAGAAAGGCGATGTGATTTCACTGAAGACGGCCGCCAACCTGGCGAAGCTGGTTGGTGAGAGAGACCTGTGCCATTCGCTGGCTCTGAGATGTGCTAAAGACCTCATGCAGTCGCAGGATTGGGTCCCGGTGCAGGAAATCCTCAGCATACAAGACTCCTTATTGGTTGGTTTGATTTAACTAGAACAAACCTGCACTGACACCCTGCGTGTTTTATTGTGGAACATTCTTAAGAATCGGATCTCTCTTGTTTTTCTTGATTGTAGGTTCACAGGTTGGTGTTCTGTGTGTCTGAGCTCCTAATTCGGAGACTGTCACACTCCGGGCTGGTGCCGTGGCCCTCACTGACGTGTCACCAATGGTCGTATCCCAGCGACGAGAACTTCCTCTGTGCTGTACACAGTGTGTGGAGGCGTGTGTTCGGACTCGACACAGCAGATCTGGAGCGTGTTAAAGCGCTTCGTCAACAGCTGGAAGCTGTGGAAAACCCATCAGCCACGGCTGGTGTTCCCACAAAACAGGTCATTGCTTTTAAAGGGTACACAAACTTTTGCGCACCCATCATGACAATCAACTAAAATCTGCAAAGATGAAAAGATCTCGCCGCTATGTTAACTACAATAATATCTAACTACATTCAATAGAACCTTCACTTTTTTTCTTTATTTTTATTCCCATAAAGCATTTAAAAATGAGTTGTTTAAGTAATCTGTTGCTATGGAAACAATAATGTATCTGGACAAGCGCATTAAAACACAGAAAAGAAACATTTTGCTTACAGTTCCCCCATGTGGTTGATGAGTGCAATTGTCTGTACCAATGTCATGAATTCCGTGGCCAATCGGAGACGCCTGCGAGATCAGTTCAGTTCATCGGGGTTATTTACATTCATTGCCACCAATATGGCCGACTTCCGAACCACCTTCTGGGCTAAAATGATGAAATTCTGAACCCGAATTTGTAACCCGTGTCCATCGAAAGGTCTCCTAACTGTTTAGAATAAACCGTCTGAGCAACCTGGTTTTTTTTCTCTCTGAATGTTTGGAGTGTAACATGGATATAAAGTTTTTTTGTTATTGCTCTGTGCAGATGTTTAGTCACATGGCGTTGAACCTGTCTCTGGCTGCACTCAGTGATCTGTTAGAGGACTGGAACTCGCTGCTGCAGGAGATCCTGAGTGTTCTCACTCGAGTCTTTAAAGCGACCAGTTTCCCTCTCCTGACTGAAACGTCTCGTCTGCTCCTCCCCGCAGGTACGAAACATTTACCCTCCTGCCTGAGATGTTTGAAAATCCGCTCTCATGTCTCACGGGGTTTTCTGGTCTGAATGCCGTGTCTCCTCCCAGGTCTGGATTCTCTCGCTGTCTATAAGCAGAAGATGGAGATTGATGGAAGAAACTCTGCTGCTTTCAGAAGTCTGGAGGCTCTGGTCTCCTACCAACTCATGTATAAAAGCTGGTGGAGACGCAGTCGTGTCAAGCACTTTAACGGAGTCGAGAACGGACACATCGGAGAAGACGAGGAGGACGGATTTCTCAGCGAGGACTTCTGGAACGTTCTTCTGTCCGAGCCTCATGCTGCCTTCCAGTCCACACAGAGAGCTTTAAAAGCCCTCCAGGGTAAAGTGAGTGTGATGATTCAGCAGCACAGCCACGTCCAGCTGCAGTCTGAAAATCCAACAGAGGAGCAGGATGCTGATGGGGCACCCAAAGAGATGGAGATCAGGTAAATGTGTGATGTGTTTTTGATTTTATTTTTGAGTTTGAAGTTTCCAGAAGTGGAGTTTCTCTCTCTGTTCCTCTCAGATCTTCTGCAGACTCGTTTCCTGTTCTCGCCGCTCGAATCACAGAGTATCAGAAAAAACTCGCAGACGTTCCCGACCACGTCAAAGTAAGTTATCAATTCCGATAAGTTTTCTTGACTGATCAGGAAAATGGGAATACACACACACACACACACACAACCTGTTCAGTGTCACTGGTCATCCTGTTATTTTACAACATTGCTCTCTATAAACGTGCGTGTGTGTGTGTAATGCAGTTTTCTTTTAATGTACTTGTTTAAACGGTCCACTAATCACGGAAGCTGATGACAGTTACACACACACACTTACTCCACATTTACTGAGGTTTATGTTTCTTCCAGAATTCCACTTTTCCTGACGTTCTGGAATGCTGTCTTGTTCTGTCGTATGTGGATCAGCACTTGGGCGGGATTTCGGCTGGTCTCCGGCACAGGGCGTCGGTTCTGCTGCTCGAGTTTGCGTCCCCCGATTCACCCTACAAGCCACAGGAAAGATTCACTTCCGAAACCAACAGTAGCACTTAAATGTGTTTGTGTGTAAAATGATCCTGTTGGTCGTCTGATCAGAAACATTCAATAAAAACTTTTTCCTCAGATTAAATAATTCTGATTTTATTTCTTAATGCTTGATTTTATGTCCTGTAGTCGTAACCTAGAGATTCTAATAAAAACAAACGCTGAAGTTTCCATCCAGACCTGTTTAAAAAATGTCTCATCATACATTTTAGTGCTGATGCAGTTTTACACACACACACACACACACACTTCTAGAATAGAAGCTGTGATTATCCAACAGCACATCCAGCTGAAGTCTGAAGATCTAACAGAACACAGACAGATGGAGATCAGGTAAAGGTGTGTGTTTGTGCTGTAATGATTGTCAGGTTGTGAGAAGTAGGTGTAGTGCGGTGGTATAGTGGTTAGCACAGTCACCTCACAACAAGAAGGTCCTGGGTTTGATTCCTGGGCTGGGGATTTTGATATGTGGAATTTACATATTATCCCTGCATTTGCATGGGTTTCCTCTGGGTACTCCAGTTTTCCCGCACAGTTCAAAAACATACCTTAGGTGAGTCAAAATTGTCCATAGGAGTGAGAGTGGTTGTTCTTCCTGTGGCCAAGATGTGTGGCCCTGAGATGGACTGATGTACCCCTGCCTCTCACCCTATGTGCACTGACAGACCGGCAGACCACCGTGACCCTGAATTAGTGGATAAACAAGTAAGAAGAATGAATGTTCAATCTACTTTTTTGTTCTTTTTATAAAAATATTTTTATCATTTAAGATTTTTACATTTTTAGTTCATCATTAAAGTTTAGTTTGACTTATTTTAGGTGCCAGAATTTCTATTTAGTCTTCTACTGATTTAATATTTTATTCACACATTTTATATTAATTTTTTCATTCAGTTTAACATTCATTTCAGGTTTTCTGTAAATGTGTTTATGAAAGCTGAAATGTTCATATGCTAAACATTTTTAAATTTATTTACTGACAAACTTTTAAAAACATCTGAAATACGTGAAAACATTGATAGAAAATATTTTAATATACAAGAGTTTTAAACATCGAATGGAATAAAAACAAGAAACAAATCTTTTTATGGCAAACAAATAAAAGTATGTCCTGCACAGAACCAGTGACCCCCCCCTCGCACCACGGGCCGGAATCACACACCGGCGAACCTTTAAAATGTGGGTTATTTTCTCGTAAGAAAAAAAGCTAAAAGTTTGGCTGCTTTGAAAGTTTCACCATTTAATATACAACTAAAAACACGCCAACGTTTCCAGGACGACGTCCAGATCTCTGCAAAAGCTTGTTTCCGTTTTTTCTTTTTTTTTTTTTTTTTTTATAACAAAATGGATCCTGAACAAGATTGTGCCGAACTGCTGGTGGAACAGATTAAAACCTCGGGGAGAGACAAGGCGCTGGTCCTGTGCTTAAAAAATATTCTCAGGTCTTTAATGCTGTAAAACCAAACAAATAAAAGTTCCAGGAGGAGGAAGGACTGATGGACGGACGGACGGACTGAGGAGGCCAAACCGCTTTAACTCATGTGGAACAGTGAAACTGATGCAGAACACGTTTGTCTTTTTTTTTCTCTCCAGGGTTCAAACATGGATTTAACGATGGATGGAGAAGGAAAAAAAAGATGGAAATAAAAGGGATCCAGTAGCTGCTCTGCACTGAGGGATTAAAAACAAAAGCGGCGGTGCTGCGACAGTCAGTGCTTGTTGTTAGTTTCCTCTTGCGACGAATTGGAGACTCCGTTCTGAGTCTGAGAGGAACCAGAACCGAGTCCATAGAGACGACCGCAGTATTTGGCATCGTCGATGTTGTCCTCAAAGAACAACTGGAGGGGGAAAAAAACAACAACACTTAAATGTAAAATATAAATAAAAATAAGTAAAAGAGTTTGAGGAACAGTGTTTTTCCTGGATTAAAAGGCGCTGTATGAATGAACGGGTATATTTACATATATTTTCATACGGTGCACTGGATTATAGGGTGGAGAGCATTGGGGTACAGAGGATTTTTTTTTTTTTTTTAAGAAGTGCAAGTTGATCAAGATGCTGGACATTTGCACAGCATATGGACTAAACTAGAACTAATATTGGAGACGGTTGCTTTTAGCCCCAGTACTTTCACCTGCGGTCACGAAAGTCCTACTAAAACATTGACATTTTTGAGCAAATGTACCACATAAACCTGCTAGTATTCTTCATCACTCATCAGTTTAAAGGGAATTTGTTTCATTTTATTTATTTTTTTCTACCACCGTGATTTGTGAATGAGTTTGTGTGCGTGTGTGTGTGTGTGTGTGTGGTTAAGTGTATATAGGAACGTTAAACAGGCAATAAATGGTAATAATAGTAACAGCAGCATTTTGACAGAAATGATATAAACTGTGCACAGATTATAATACGCACTGTGGATTTTTGAGAATTGAATTTTAAGTGCAGCTTATAGTCCTGAAAATATGGTAATTTAATGTCACGAAACATTTTTGGTGGATGAGAAAAATTCATAAAGTGTTTGTTCAGTTAAAGTTGTTCACCTCTTTCATCCTGAAGAAAGCCATACCAGTCAGAAGAGAGTCCGAACCAGCCTGATGCTGCCGTCCAATCCGCTTCAACTCCAACTGATCCGCTACTTCCTGAAGTCCACCCTAACACACAGACACAAAGATTTTCAGATTAATATTGTATTTGATCAATTTGATTGATGATTTTTATATGTTGAGGGTGTGCGTGTGTGTTGGGCGGTCTTCCTGTAGGCTGTGCGGAGATGTATTTCCTCTTGTTACCTTTAGGTTCTTGCAGCTCTTCATCAGATATTTTACATCATAGATGGCTGGAAAAAAGAGATTGAGGATCTGAAAGAACTCATGTTCCTCTTCTGGTAGCCGAGCATCAGTCAGAAGCTTCACTAAGTAACCAAAATCATATCCGCTACAGGAAAAAAAAAACCCACAGATTAAGCAGAGACAAACAGAGAGAGAAAGAGATAGGCAAAGACATAAATGGGTCAGACAGCTAGGTGTGTGTGTGTGTGTGTGTGTGTGTGAGACCTGTGAAAGGAGAGCCAGCGCACGTTCTCACACAGCACCAATCCCGAGGTCATGAGCAGCTCAGCGAAGTACAGCGTATCGATCCCTTCTTCCTCATGCTTCTTAAACTGAAGACCAGAGTTCTGCAGAAGGTCAATGGAGTCCTGCGAATACATGTCCTCTCTGTGAAAGACACACACCAAACAATGAACAGAGACAGAGAGAGACAGACAGACAGCGAGCGAGAAGGGCAAACAGAGACAGACAGACAGACAGACAGACAAGCAGGTACAGCAGACATATAAACAGCCAGACAACCAGAGAAAGACAGTCAGAGAAAGACAGCCAGCCACTTGTCTACAATAATGATGAGAAAGTTGAAGGTTCGTCTTCCTGTTGATCGTCGGATAAAGAAACTCACGTTAAGTTGAATTTGAAGTTGAACTGCCAGGTGGTGGTCCCGGGCGGATAGTCACCATCTTCATTCATGAAGGTTAATCCGAGCTGAATGATCTTCAGCAAGTCCACATTACAGCGCAGGAGCTGATACTGATAATCCACAGTACTGCGGAACTCCCCAATGGGTCGTACTACCACACCGGGGAACTCGGTGTCCTAACAGGGGAACAAATCAGAGCAATGTATTATTATTATTATTATTATTATTAACACAGTGTATTATTACAGTGTTCAGTAAAAGAGGACCGCTACTCCTACCATGGCGATGTAGCTGTAATTCTGAACAATCTGTCGGATTTTTCGTAGCTCCTCGTCTACGTTACTGGCCCAAACCTCACAGATGATCTGACTCGTATCTGCAAGAGCAGCTGGCATGATGGTTCAGGACGAAGAGCCAAACCACAAAAACTTCAGATTACAAGCAGGACAGAAGGAAACTGGAAATCAAAAGGACAGAAGGTAAACATCCACCGGAAAAACAAAAACAAACAAAAACAAACAAAAACAAACAAAAACAAAAACAAAAACAAAAAGGCCAAAAAGTTCAGAAGAAGAAAAATCTAGCAACGTGGAAACCAAACCAATCAGTCATTCATTCATCATCATCATCATCATCTAACCCGCTAATTCGGGATCAAGGGGGTCTGCTGGAGCCTATTCCAGCGCACATAGGGTGAGAGGCAGGGACACCCTGGATAGGTCGCCAGTCCATCACAGGGCCGCACACAGACAAACAACCACTCACACACATTCATTCCTGTGGAGAATTTAGAATCACAAATCGATCTGAAATACATGGTTTTAGACTGTGGGAGAAACCGGAGAACCCGGAGGAAACCCAATCAAGCGCGGAAAGAACATCCAAACTCCGCACAGAAAGATCCCCGACCGGCAATCGAAAGAGGGACCATTTTGTAAACCCAACCAGATCCCGAGATTATTGACCCTCAACACAGGACTGGTTATTTTAACTAGCTAAGAATCTCATTTAACCAACATTTAAAGGAATCCGTTAAGGATCGTGTTATTCAAAAACATTTAAGTACAATACAATCGTTCGCTCGGTATGCGTTCAAAAATCCCATAGAAACTTGAAGTGCACTACCTGCTGTGCACGTGCTCCGTGTTCCTACTCGGTGAAGTGCACTTAAAGTGATGCTACGAAGCCGTGGGATACGACCTCCTGTACAAACAGCTAAAGCTAACGCTAAGCAGATAAAGCTAACTGGACTCATCCACTTAAAGCGGAGCAGCTAACAAACAACTTTAAATTCAAGCAGTCCGAAACACAAACAGCGCATGAATCTCACGCGAAAGAATTAAAAAGGTTTAAGTACCTGACAGGATGTCCTGCTGTAGGGATGCTAAATAAAAACTCTGTAGCGTCCGGTTCAATAATTGCTCAGCTATCACTTCCGGGAATGGAGGATTGTGGGAAAGAAAAAAAAACCCCGCGCTAATGTTCAGAAAAAAATAAATGGCATATTTAGTGAGGTAAAATAAGATCCTAAAAGATAAACAAAAAGTTCAGCTAATGAAAATGACCTTTTATTTTTTTAGTATGTTTTTTATGTTTAGATTAGGCTAATATTATTTAATTACCCGCTCATTCCCCAATTTAAGGTCACATGGGTGTACTGTTCCCAGTGCACATAAGGCGAGAGGCAGGGGTCATTTGTCCATCACAGGGCCACATATAGACAAACAAACATTCACACACACACACACACACACGTTCACTTCTATTGGCAATTTTGACCCACCTATCGACCTAATGTACATGTTTTGGACTGTGGGAGAAAACCGGAGCAAACCCATTTGAATTTTTAATATATTCATTCATTCATCTTCTTACCCGCTTATTCCCGAATCCGGGGTCACGGGGGTCTGCTGTGCCTATCCCGGAACACATAGGGCGAGAGGCGGGGGTACACCCTGGACGGGTCGCCAGTCCATCTCAGGACCACACAAAGACAAACGACCATTCACACACACATTCACACCTATGGACAATTTACAATCACCAATCCACCTAATCTGTGGGAGGAAACCGGAGCACCCGGAGGAAACCACGCAAGCGCGGGGAGAACACTAAAAAACTAAATGTTTTATTTTAAAATTATTTATTACAGTATTTTTACTAGTTTTACTCTAAAATCATGTATTAACTTGCCTTTAATCTTCCGAATTTTGTCCTATTTGATTTGACCTTCAGTTCCAATAGTATGGGTGAGATCAGACAGTAATAATGAGGTTTGGAGGTCTGGGGTTTAGTTTTCATGGAAATCAGGGGAGTTTGTACACATGGACATTGTCTTGCTAAAACAGTTTGGATGTGTTACTGACAGGGTGCACAAACTTTTTCTTTCCATGTTGTGTATATACCATGATGTTCTTAAGTAGCCTGTGGATTAGTTTAAAATAATAAACAATTAAAAAAAATTTTTTTTAAATAATAAGAGTCTGAGATCTTTTAGATGTAGGGTAAAGAACCCCTTTTTATATATTTGTTGTGAAACTACAAAACATGTTCTTGTGCTGGTGACGTATATACAGGGTTTTTTGTTGACAGTACAGTGTCCATAGGAGAAATTCACAGCTTTCATAAGTATCATGAGGAAAAGAAGAAAAAAAAAATAATCGAACGATTAACAAACACCCGAATCACAAAAGTGCAATAAATACATGCTGTGTTGCTCTGAAATTCCCTCCAGTGGACAGATAGTGGTTGTTTTCATAGTTGCTAGATTTTATTATTTAAAGAAAAGTAAATGGATAGACAGAAAGAAGAATCCTGTGGACGCCACTTGCACATCCCTAACAAATCATTCCTGATTCTTAGCATTGGTGGCTTACCAAACCCATTTCCTGTTACTGACGTCAGAACATTGATCAGCACAAGCAGTGTTGATTAGAACCCGGGAGGTAAAACAGCACCGAGGTGGAGAAGGGAAATAAATAAAATGCCCTCAGCTATTTGTTATTTTATGTAACAATTCACATTCGGCTACAGCACATCCCTTTGCAAATGAAAAATATTCACTTTATTACACATTCAGATTCCAGTCTTTATATGAAATTTAAAAAAACTCCAGTTTACACTTTTTTCTTTTTTTTTTTTTTTTTTTTTAACTATTTCTGGAATTGTTTATACTCCAGCAATAGATCTAATGCAACAAGGGGTGAAAGTCACATGATATATGAAGACATGGCGGGGGGCGTTTGGGTATGGTGATGACATTACAAGAGATTTGGGTTTAAGTGCAACTTTTGGGATGCTTTAAGAGAGAGAGCGAGTGTGTAAGAATGTGTGTGAGTGAAAGAGTGCGAGTGAGTGAGTGAGTGAGTGAGTGAGTGAGTGAGTGAGTGAGTGAGTGAGTGAGTGAGTGAGGTGCAAAAGAGACGACCATTCCAGCTTTCTTGTCTGATCTGTTGTAAATGTGATCGCAGAAAAACGTCGCATCATTTAGCGTTTGGCATAAGTTTGAAGCCATCGACATTATATATTGTGTTCCAAACAACATTTCTCCCGATTGAACTGCATGAAAAGGAAAACCAATCACCAATTAGATTATATACACAGAAAATCACAATTCTGATAGGAAAACATTTGCAGGAAGTTTAGTATGTCTCCTTCCTACTATAGTGATACCATTAAAGACGAGAAAAACAAATCTGAACCGCTGATGAGGGAAACGATTGAAATAATATGAAGGTTTTTCCCACAATGTCTCACTCTTTCATGGAAAGTAGAAAAATATATTTTTCAATGGCGCAGCCCAGATTTCCTGTTGCATCACAAAGAATGAAGTGTTATAATCCAGTTCCTTTTAGTTTAATCCAGAAATTCTTTGTGCGACTCATTTAAGAGTTTAGGCATTTACATTGCAGCCATGTGACAGACACCTTTATCCGCCGTGATATACATTAATCTCCTATATCCAATTGAGCAATTACAGGGCCTTTTTTAGGGGCCCAACAGTAGCAGCTTGCTGGTTGGGAATCAAACTACAGTCTTTCAAACAGTCCAACATCTTAACCACTGAACTGCTAAAGAAAATAAAAATACTGCAAATAAAAATAAAAAAACAAGCAAAAATATATGAAAAAGTCAAATTTATCTAGGGGTCAATTTCAGTTTCTTCTACTATGGAATATGGATCTAGAAAAGACCTCAGTAGAAACATCACGAGGAAGAAATGGTAGAGCCTGTTTACCTGAAAGTGAATCATGTATAAATTACACCAAAAATAGTTAGTTAAAATTAGAAATATATCAAAGCGCTGTTCGGGGGGTAGCAGTGATAGCAGTGAAGACACGATTGAGCATTTCTGACTTAATCTGGACTTTCATCAGGAGTCGTTATTTTTTTTTCTGCTCTGTAGTCATGTGGTGCCATGATCGCATTCCTTGCTCTCTGATCTGGAGCTATTAAAGTGCATGAACTAGCCGAATTCTACCTGAGAGGATGTGATGAATAAGTGCGGTTGAAATAAAAAATTGCTGGGATGCCGGATGCTGCGGTGTGTGACGTTGCTTTTGGACAAAAAAAAAAGCAAGCAACAGTTTATACTTCTAACAAACAAAAACGAGAAAAAAAAGAACCAGCGAATAGCATCGAAGATGACAAGTTATAGCTAGCTACGTCACGGCTAGAATTATTCCAAATGGCTACCGTTAGTTAGCAGGGTCTATGCTAGATTTGCTTGTAAAAAGTGTTACATGTTTAAAGAAAGTCCTGAACTTGTTTAAAACGCACGATGAAAAAGATGTGCTTCCGTCTTTCTTTGTGCTTAGCTAATTCTCCCAAACCAACATACATCTAAACATAACAAATTTCCAAAACAAATTAAAAAATTGTGCTATCGATCACAAGAGTACCTTCTGCATTTACATAACTGGATTACTGAAACATCTTTTCTTCTGCTCGGTATGTGTGTGTGTTATCTTTAACAACAACACCACAGTATGTGGAACGATCAATTGTTATAAAAAAAAAAAAAACACTAATAAAAGATACCATTATGCAATTATTAGTAATAAAAGAAATAATATTGCTACAGAGGAGAAAATGTGGTTGTTGGTACAATATAAAAAGAAGCGAAAAGAAAAAATCTATAGATTTATAACTGAGAGCTAAAAGAAAACCAGTGTTTGTTTTTCCTACAGAGAAAATATGCCAAAAAAAATTCTGCAATTCTTCATAATACCACCAGAGGTCAGAGTTCATCTTCAGTGAAACAGCAGGTAAGACTTGTGCTTGTCTTTTATACGTCGTCAGCTGGGAGGTCAGGAACGTTTATTTTTACTCGGGTAAAGAAAGCCATCTTCTCTCTGTACCAGAGAGAGGCATAATTAACAAAATTCTTAATCATCAATTATCCATTATCAATTAATCATGCCTGCATCTATTGCCAAGAAAGGAATCTCATAAAATAAGTCGTTCTGCTTAACAATCACCTGAAGTATTGAACTTCGGGTCCTTCTTTGCGGCTCTGTCCTCGGATCTTGTGCACCTCCTTGGCTGCCGCTCGCATCATCTTTTCCACTCTTTGCTCCTGCAGCTTTTCCTCCTGAGTCTATGGCAAACATAGAAATGGGAAGAGGTGAGGGTGACACTTTAGGATTTGACAAATCGTCTCGAGTAACCGTTCCCTGCAATTCTAAACTTTTAAACATTGTGTAATCAATCGTTTGCGACTAGACATAATTCTCTTTCTGTATTAACCTAGGAACCTAAAAATAAAGTAATATTACTTTACTTTAAAATTAGACACAAACCCTAATAAAAGCTTTCTTTATAGTATTAATTTCCGCACACTAAACTTGACAATAATAATAATAACAACTGATGCAATAGATGTTTCATTTTTTAGCTTCCTTATTAAAGTTCTGTAAAATTGCTTTGCTTTTTTTAAATCCCATTATGATGCGAACCAAACACCATCTTATTACTAACAATAACTCTATACAGTGAGGGGAAAAGTGGAGTAATTAGTACAGCTTTTAATAGTAAGTAAAACGACTTATTATAAATTGTGTATTGTTCGGGGTGCGGTATTGTGGGTAAGATGTGCTTATGCGCAAGACCTGTTTCTCTGCCTGTGTGAGCAGCAAATGGAAGCGCTCGTCCTCTTGCACCCATGCGGGGAGGCAGCGCTGGCCCTGTTTTCTCGCTGTCTCCATCTGCTCCTTCAGCTGTCGTAGTACTTGCAGCTCCTCTTTCAGACGACTGTGACGAGTTCGAGATGCCTGCAGTTCCAGTTCCAAGTCGAGGGGAGTGCGCATCATACGGTCCGAACCATGAGTCTGCCTCGGAGGCTAGCGAGCGCAAGAGAGACAAACAGGAAGAGAAAGCAAAGTGAAAGAGACAGGCAGATGGAGAGAATGGGTAAGAAAGAGAAAGAGTGCGAGAAACAAAGGCACGGGTGGAATAAAATAAAATGAAAAAAATCCACTGTGCTGTTCTCAGATTCCTAGTACAAAGTAATCATTATTTACTTTATTTAAAGTATTTCAGTTTTAAAACATTTTAACAGGTAAGTTCTGATGGAGCTGACATGTTGCCGTGAGGCGCCAAGAGATAGGCACTGTAAATAAATCTCACCTTTCCCTGTTAATGCTTTTCTCTATTGTTTTGTGACTTGTATCCCGGCACCCAGTTTCCATTGGCCAGATTTGAACTCTAATTCTCAGAAAGCTGTGCAGGGGGTGCAACTTACAAATTCTCTGCACTTCATTAATGTTGACGTCGGGTTAGTTAAGCAATGAATATTTAACTGCCCTCTGATTCTGGCTCCGTCCGAAATCACCATCACACAATTTCCTACTATACAGGGTGCAGAAACGAGTAGGTGAGATAATATTTCTGAATTCTTACTCCCACACTGATTCTCCTGTTTAATGTTTCCTTATTGTTTTTGTTTATTTGAAAACAATATACTGCTGGAGTTACTGGAGTGTAGAGGAATTCACGTCTGACCACATGAACATTAAAAGTGAATATTACCTTTTTGATACGGACGCTGCGCCTCTCGGAGGCGTTCCGGACAAAAGGAGACTTTTTGGACAACGTAGAACTGTCACTGTCACTGCGGTTGATCTAACGGTGTGGGTTAAAAAAGTAAAGTTAATGTAAATATAGTTAATGTAATGGCATGCGTGCGCGCGAGTGTGTGTGTGTGTACCCTGCAGATGTACTGGCTCTGTGGACCCGGTGAAAAGGTCTTGGAGCGAATGATTGTATTTCCCCGGACAAAAGGGTTTTGCTGGTTCAGCTCGAGCCGCCTCTCTTTGGGTCTGACCACGGAGGTGGCATGAGGGAATCCCTCCGTATTTGTCTCTTTATTTAGCTGCAATGATCACAAATAATTATTTAAGGGATCTTGAAAGGCATTAAAGAGTCAAGAGATTATTACTTATATAATGTAAAAAAAAAAACCTTTTCAGTGATTGCTGCTGCTGAGGCTGAAAGACACTCGACTGTTGTTGTTGCTTGCTGCTTCTCCACTTCCTCATCATCCTCTTCTTCCTCATCCTCTGCTTCAGCTGCCCACGGACAGGTTTCTGAGGTGAACTCCTCCCCTTCTGCGTCACTGCCCACGCCATCCATAAACACATCACTTTCAAGAGACTCTATTCGCCTGTCAATAACCAATCCACTTTTAATTAGAATACAATTGGCACTTTGGCAAAAACCCACAGCGCTGAAACACAAGCCTGAGCTGATTAATTGGAAAAAAGTGCAATTGAAATAAATAGCTTAAGCAAAGTTTGATCATCTAAATATATTTACATAACTTCGATTTATTCACCAAATTATGCCTTTAATCACAATTATTCTTGTAATTATTTCTTTTCAAAATATTGCAACTTCAATCTCAATTAAAATCTACACACATTTTCTATGAACTGATTTTATTATATACATTTATAAGAAGATTTAAGTGTAAATAACTCACCAGTTTGTTTCTGCCGTCTTAATGGGATCTGCTTGGAGTTCTGTGGAGCAATCGATTGTCTAATACACACAGACAGCCACATAATAGACAGAAATTACACATTTGTAATTACACATCCAAGACGTTGGTTGGAAATAATAGTCTGAAAAGTGTGTGGGTGTAGGTGTCACCTCGCCAGACAGTGTAGGAGCCTCAAGTTCATTGTTTTTGCTGTTGATGTCCGAAATGAGCATGTAGCTGAGAAGGTTGTACCATTTGATACACCAATCCTCCGAACACTCCATGTCAGCCAAACTGATCTGTGCTCCAGCCTTTAATAGAAAAAAAATGCAAAAAGGAATAATTAAATTACCTATAACTCAAATTGCCTCTCGTATTTAAATCGTAATTCATCGAGACACTGTTCACCTTTAGTAATGTTTTAACTTTTAATGTTTAATCTTTTCTAGACATTAACTAAAATTAAACAGTAACAAGTAAGAGGTGTAAATCAAAGTATGACTTCCCAAAACAAATGTACAAATGAACCATCATTAAACAAATCTAGACAATTAAAATGTTTTGTATCACAAATCGACAAAGTATCACAACGCAATATTTGCCATAATATCGTAGAGCTCCCACATTTTTTCCTAAACATTTACTTGTCCTTGGAATGCATGTAAGTTTGCATGTAAGAATGCATGCTCCTCAGGTCACTCACCAGACACTCCTCTCGTTTGGACCGGGTGTTGGAGCAGACATCGACGCGGAGGGTTTTCTGTCTGAAGGCAGTGGAAGAAAGCTGCACGGCAAACACCTCGTTGAGCTCAAGTGTGTCCTGAGTCAGAGAGCCACGAGTGCGAAAGAGGCAGCGAGTGGCCTCCGGACAGGGCAGCACCACCACCCGGACGTACCTGCAGACAGAAAGTGGGTAGTGTTTTTAACAGGTAGGTAACACAGCCTTGGGTTCGGCTGATGGACTGAAAATCATCGCAAACGCTGGCTCAGAAAATCCCCACATACAAACACTTATTAGTTCAATGTGAGGATACCCAATGCGTGATAAATATCATTTTACACAGCAGGACTACACAACAACTAACATTATGAAAGTTCTGCATTTTATTCCTTTGCTTTCAGTGTTTTGTAGAACATCACTGCTGCATAAGTACAGAATACATTTCAGCGTGATTGCTGTGTGGTTTATGAACTATGATGAAATACTCTTGCTGAGAGAAAACATGAGAAGGAACCTACATGTTCTGGCTGGCAGGAACAGACAGCATACTGCAGTTGGTCAGCTGCATGACAAAGATAGCGAAGCGATTCTCTTTAGCCTCGTACTTCAGTCCCAATCTGATCTGAGCACAGCTGACGAAGCTGCCCTCTTCATCACCCAATATACGCTCGGTGGAGACTCTGGTCCTGTAGAGATGCTGATCTTAAATCTCAGAAACTCAACTGTTTATTCAATCAGATTTGATTAACGTTTAACAGTTAATGTCTCAAAAATTACAGAAATCATTCTAACAGTGTGAAGAGAAATAAAAAGGAGGTGGTATCTCCTTATTTAAGGTGTAAGACTGTTAATCAGAAAGTTTTAAAGTAAAATTTATTTACAAATTAACATTTTATTGTCAAACCTTTTCTCTGAGGCTTCATACACGCCACTGTCTCCTGCCACCGATTCGTCAGACACAGCCGACGTCACGCCAGCTTTTTTTGAGCTAGAGCCCAGGACCCTTGTTTGGGAATCAAGATCTGCACCCACACACACATACAGGAATTTTGTAGCAGACATGTGACACTGTCTGTACCCTGTCTGTGACATGCACAGTGTTTACTGGTTCAGACTTGAGTTGTGGTTAATGTACTAAGGCTCTGCAAGTCAACTAAACTCTGATGGGAAGCTCCGCCTCCTTCTCTAAATCCTTAATGTTTACCTTTACTATGTTTACCTTTAGTAGCATCCTGCTTAGCATCCCCCTGCAGGCTGAGCTCACTGAGCCTGGCCTGTAGCTCCAGGTCAAGCTGAGAATTTGAGCCGGCAGAAGTGTCTCCTGCTTGAGGTGAGGCGTCGGGAACAAGGGGTGAGCAGGGTGGAGACAGAGAGGAGAGCGAGGAGCGGGGAGACAGCGAGCTCATGGAGCGAGGTGTCTCGGACAGACGTAGCACATGAGTACGTAACCCTGCAGTCTGCCCCGCAGTGCTTGCAGTGGGTCCCGGTGTCACTTCGTGCTCATGGATAGTAGGGATGGAGCTGGAGGGTCTATAAGCAGATGAGGAACTCTCATGGAGCAGAGAGTCCAACTTGACCTGAAAATCCGGGTCGTTCAGTTCGTTCTGGTGCTCCAGGTAGTTATCCGTGAAGCTGAGAGAAGACAGCGAGCCGAGGCTGGAAGCGGCCAGCGATCCGCGGCTGGACGTTAGGGACCCTCGGCTGCTCCCTGACGAACATGACAGCGTGCTAGCGGACAGGCTGTGATAAATTAGAGAAATTAGAAAGTTAGAAGTGCCGTTTCTTCTTTCATAAGTTCTTTTCATAAGTTCAACTGCATTGAGTGGGAAAACATGCTAATTATGACAGACTCATTAGCCACCAGTCTTCAGACGTTGCTGTGATGTTGTAAGGAAAATTAATTATAATACAAACTATTGCAACAAGCTCTATGGTTGCCAGTTTTAAATTTTCAGCTTTCATATGATATTTATCTTATCTTATATTATATATATAGACGATTTATCATAAATAATGGAATGACACAAACCTCTTCAGCTGAGTGTGCAGCGTGGACGCCTGCCTCACAACATCCTCCAGCTCCTTCACCAATTTGTTCCTTTTGCAATGTAGCGTCAACCTGCGGTGGACACACAGTGGAACAAATAAAAAACACACTTTTTTCAGGGCAATTATTTTTTAGAGCTTTTTTCATTCAAGGAAAGGTTTCAGCCTTTCCTTGAATGTTGGATAAAGTTACATTGGAATTTTAAGGAGCAGAGGGCCTAAAAAAAGGCGCCCATTGTGTTTAACCTACATCCCGTGTTTGGCTCGGGTTACAGGAAGAGAGCAGATGCCGAGAGCTTTGAAAGTGTCTGGTGTCGAGTGTACAGAACAAGCAGCCACTCAAATAATTGAGGAGGAGTTAGGAAAAGATGAGAAGCAACTAGTACAAAAGATGGAAAGGAGCAAAGACTAGTAAAAGACAGGAACAAACAAAAAAGGACTAATTGGCATTCTCAGGACAGAAACCTGACCAGATGATGCAGGTGTCTGCCTTAGGGAGGGAAATGCGATTAATTCAAAAGGTTGGCGTCATTAAAAGAGCAGATTATTCTATATAAAAACGGTAGCTCAGTCTCTCTCTCGCTGCAGATGTGTTATCTTGTTTTTAAAAGATCTACCTTCCCAGGTGACCCTAGCAGTATCCCAAATGAATTTAATCTTCCATAACAGCTGCTCTGTTCTACCGCACAGAACAGACATTTTTTTGGGGAGGGTTACGGTACAACCTGCCGAACTAAAAAGGAATGTTTCAAATGTTGTATGGCTAAAGAAATTGTGACATTAATACAGCAAATTAACACGTTTTAATTTTAATACGCCGCATTATCATGTCTGTGAAACAAAGAGAATGGAGAAAAAAAAGAGGGAAAAGCTGGCATGCCTTTAAGTCCCTCATCTTCATAATCAGTTTCTGACTGCTTATCCGGAACTGGGTCATGGGGGCAGCAGTCCAAAGCAAGACATCCCTCTCCCACCGAGGTGTTCCTAGGCCAGCTGAGAGACATAGTCCCTCCAACAAGTCTCCCAGCGGAACATGCCCGAAAAACCTCTCCTGTCCCTCACTTACGATATTTTAAATGTTTTAAATGTTATGAGTTTCCATGAATTTCTCATATTTGATCTCTTATTCCCTCACCTTTCTGTCAGAGCTTTGCTCTGGCTGTTGCGTGCCGCTTGCAGGTCCTGCTCCAAACGCTTTTTCTCTGTCTCGATCTTTTCAGCATCGCTGGAGGCTCGTTTGCAGGGTTTGACATACTGAAGTTCCTTCAGTAGCTCCTCTTTCTCACTTATAAGAATGAGCCGGTCTCGCTCAGGGTCCAGCAAACCGGGCCATGACTCGCTGTCCAACTTGGCAATCTGAACTTTAATGTTTGCAATCCTAAACAAGAAGGAAAGAGTGTAACCTTTCTGGCATTTGGCACATGTCTCCTTAGTTATATTGTAAAGGTTAACGCGTCTTGTTCAGGGGCCCAGCAACAGCTTGGTTGTGCTGGGAATGGAACCCATGATTTTCCAATCATCAATTCAAAACACTTCTACAGGTAAATTATACACTGTAGGAAAAAAGTATGCGTACCCCGGATCATCACACGCTCTCAATGAACATCCTATTCCAGTCGCCCTCTTCTTCTTAACCATTAATCGCCTCTGTTCTTCTGTACAGGTTTTCAATTAGATTGGGACATGATTTGGATTTGGAACTGGATTTGATCATTCAGTTCCAATAGGTTGATTAAAATCAGACAAAAATGTTGAGGTGATAAGGTCTGGGGTTCGGTCAGGATTCAGCCCAAAGGTGTTTAATGAGGTTGAGTCACAGTTAGGACTCTGTCAGGGTTATGAGAGATTAACACTATTTATATACACTAGATTTGTGTTTTCTAAATGTAAAAACGCTTGCTTTGTGAAGAACAGGCAAGTTTTCTACTTTCTTTACCTCTTCATTGTGTGTTGTTTGGCCACTTACAGAATACGAGTGAAAATTTACAAATTAAAAATTATATGTGTAGCTTTATTTCAGGACTTTTTGTCACCGGTTTTTGGGAGTGCTGGACAGGGATGCACAAACATTTAGGCACATAGAATAAGAATGGGACATTAAGTAATCTCTGATGAATAGCTATAACCACCATGTTTCTGTTAGCTCAGAAACATAGAAGTCAAATGAGCCATACCTTCGTTTTGCCTCTTCGTACTTTAGGCTCAGTCGTACCTTTTCCGCCAGCTTATTAGAGCTCGAAACCAACTGATAAAAAGAAAAAAAGAAAGAAAGAAAAAAAAGAGCATGACGAGCTATAGATTAACCCAAACAATTCCTAACAACTAAACCGCTTTCCACAAGTACTGAAGATCAATTGCGAAAGTTTTACAACTTCAGAAAAACAATTCAATTGTCAGTCAACTAAAAATACCTTGGAAAATTGGTAAGTACATGTACAGAACCAGTGAAATGCAGAACTACAATGAAATACACAGGAAAGTGGATGAAGTTTAAGCATTCTCACCTCAGCGGGTATGTCCGTCTGGGACTCTGCGTCAGAATAGAGGCGAGGCAGGGACAAGTTAGAATTGCCAAGAGAGGGGTCACTGGCCCACAGCTCAGCCTGGGATCCGAAATCCAAACAGAAGCCATCTTTTAGCACAGCCAGTTTCTAAATGAAGAGAGACAAACCCAATTTACACATTGATGACTCCTATACTATAAAAGAACTTAAAGTAAATGTACATGCTTCTGAAGAAAACATCCCGATAGTTACATTTATCATCATCCAACTTTAACCATTATCATACTTTAAATTCACGTAACTTAGTAGTAGAAGTAGTGTTCAAAATGACGATTTTAACGTGAATGATGTATGTCCGAATCTCATTCATATATACATAATTAACAAGTAGGGGTGGCTTAGTGGTTAAGGTTGGACTGATACCAGAAAGATTGGGGTTCAATTCCCAGCTTCACCAAGAAACCAATTTTGAGCACAGCCCTCAACCCCCAATTGCTCAGTTGTACAAAAAGAGATAAGAATGTAATCATTCTGGATGAGTCTGCCAAATGCTGTAAATGTAAATTAACGATCAGGAAGTGCGTACTTAGTCTCGAGAACGTGCTGATCGGTCCTTCTCTTGATGCTAAACTATGATATCATGTGTGTAACACTTCACAGATGTGTGACATCAGTGCTCTGCTATTTCATGAAATAGAGCACAAAGGTATGAGATTGTAAAGCCACACCCTGTGCTTAACATCTCACTGTAAAGAAATTAACTCACCCTAACATTCCTAAGCTATTTAGGTTCAGGTAAACATAACCTTGCTGTCACGAATGCAGACACAATAATTGAGTTGAATATTTCTGATGATGAGATTAGTTTTTGAGACGTACCTGCATGAGCTCTTGCTTTTCTTTTTCCCCAGAGCTAATGGCATCTTTAATTATCCTGACCTCCTTCAAGATGGCTTGGGTGTCATTCTGTTTGTATCCACACGAAGCACTTGCCAACTTGTGGTCAATTCTGCAAAAAATAAATAAATAATATACAGAGATATACATCTATTGAGCTCTCTTTCACTCTATCCATCAATCTAATTTGACGAGGTTTGTTTAGTAATGGAGTGCATGATGTTCAGTCAGGTGTGACGGGTGCTTGGGGCCTTAAAACTAAAAGCAGCATGGTGTTTACCAACTAAGAAGCGAGAGTAAGTAATAGCAGCTAATCCGTGAAGTCAAATAGATGACTTTTGGAACAGACCTCTTGAATGCTGACTTAATGGAAAGGACAAATAACAGGTTTATTATGCGACAAGAAGCTCTAAGGTTGCGGGAGGCTCAGACAGACTCAGACAGATTCAGTCAGTGGCGAGTCACACTTGCCACTGGAAAACAGGTCTGACCGCATTCTTCGGTATGAGAACCAGGTTGTAAAGGTGAGTTGACCGGAGTCAAACCCGTCCCATTCGAGCATTGCAGCACGATGAGAAGGAGTGAATGAAAGTGGAGGCTGATTTCTAAAGATTGTAGAACTGCAGCATTGAGATTATTTAGTAAGGCAGTGTAAAAATACTGACACAGCTAACAATCACAATTTTTTCCGAGATGGTTTGATATTATATCCGCTGGTATTGATATACATTTAAATTGCATTTTAAACTAATGTCTGATAATATTTCGTTTAAAGCCTACTCCGCTCACAGCCGTTGCCTCGAAAGCAAATATGACAGAAAAAAATATCCAGCTCACTAATGTGATATAAACAAATCGCTCTAGTTTTCTATGTCACATTAACAAACTACAAAAATGTTTTATTCAGCCTTTTTATCTTGATCAAAATGAAGATGAAAAGAGAAGCTGGCAAGGCTTTTGATTGCGTCTGTTAGCATCAGAGAAGTTTCCCAATTTGGGTTGTCTGCTTATTGCCTTAAATCAATGGCATTTTAAAGAACAAATATTTGCAGGAACTCTGTGAAATGCATGGAAGAAGGTTGTGCTTACTCTTTCAGCGTCTCAAAGCCCTGTTCCTTGTAAAGCAGCTCCTGCCTCATGCACGCCAGATCCCTCTTCAGCTTACTCACCTACAAAAATGGAACAAGCAGAAGTTAAGAAAGAAGAAGGAAAAAGTGTGTATGATGCGTTTTGTAATGTTGGATCCACAGATCAATGTTTTTCTGTTTGTTTAATTAGCTTCTATTAAACAACAGTAAAGATTATCGCTGTATTAATAAGATGTTCAGTTGTAGACAGTAAGGACAGTGTTAAAAATAATAAGAATAGTACAGAATTGGACAAAATATTTTTAAGTCAAAAATAAAAGAGAAATAATCTGTAAATATTGGTTCTGTATATTGGGTATCGCTCACATGAAGACGAAAAATGCTGGTTGACGATTAATTGTCAAAGTAAATTGGTTATGATAATTTATTGCCAGTTTTATGGCTTTAACAATTAATTGATTGTAGTGAGAAGTATTTGTTAGTTTAAAAAAAAAATAAAAATTGTGACTGTTAGAGAGAGAATTCCACATTGAAAACCATCTCTCAGAAAATCTTCCTTACCCGACTCTTAGCGGTTACAATCTCTGCCTTGAGAATTTCTGGGTCGTATTTACTGCTTGATGAGGATCTGGAATTTACTGAACAAAAATCAAAAGCATTGTCTTATCTCTGCAGAGCGCAACAGCATCTCAGAACAATACACAACAACTGCTCAAATTAAACAAAATTCTCCAACCGCATTCACAAACCAGGGATTTGTTACATAAACGCACAAGCCTGGCGTGCTTTTTCCGCCCTGGCAGCCATAAAGACAAACATCAGACAAGCCTAAAAGAATGTAAGCAAACATCATTCCACTGATTATAATAATCAGAGACACAAGTTAACGAGGAATGTGACGCTTTTATACTTCAATCTGGTTTAGGGCTTTAACTCCAGAATTGAATGTTAATTGGTGAGATCAGTTAAGCAAAGAGTATTTTAATTATTTACTTGAAGTATTCAGTCTGTGTTACTGTTTCTATAGCAACAGCGCATTAATTTGTATGAACATAAATGAGGAGAGCCACATATTGAGAGA
>JAOTRA010000016.1:7845322-7855367 GCA_026260255.1 Pseudolaguvia tuberculata
CAGCATTCTTCTACCAATATACCGCATGCATAAACCCCCTCCTTGGTCTTCCTCTTTTCCTCCTGCCTGACACCTCCTTCCTCAGCATTCTTCTACCAATATACCGCATGTATAAACCTCCTCCTTGGTCTTCATCTTTTCCTCCTGCCTGACACCTCCATCCTCAGTATTCTTCTACCAATATACTGCATGCATAAACCTCCTCCTTGGTCTTCCTCTTTTCCTCCTGCCTGACACCTCCATCCTCAGTATTCTTCTACCAATATGGTGTATGGTCATTGTTAACCCGGACCCCGACTGATCCGGTATGAAATTCTGAGTTGTGATCCGCATATTTAATTAGGTGCGGTTTTGCCCTTCCTAACGCAACCCTCCCTATTTATCCAGGCTAGGAACCGGCACTAAGAATGCACTGGTTTGTGCAATCCTAATGGCTGGGTTTAAATAATAGTTAAATAATAGTTTTATAATGTCATAATAATTTTAAATTATTTAGTGAAACAAGGAATGTCATAGTTCAGGTTATGGTGTCAGACTATTAATCCAAAGATCATGGGTTTAATTTACTGCACCACCAAACTGCCAATGCTGGACCCCTGAGGCGTTTAACTGCGTATTTAGTCAGAAATTCCAGAAATGTGGAAAATTCATTCAATCATCATCCCACCCGCTTATTCCTTAATTTGGGGTCACAGAGGTTTGCTGGAGTATATGCCAGCGCACATGGGGCAACTGGTGACTTTTAATTGCATTAATCAGTGATTATTAAAACAATGAATAAAGTAATAGCAATTATTCTGTCTGCAAAGTCCTGTTTCTGCAACGTTGTACGGTTTAGAGACAGTGGAGTTGTCAAAAAGACAGGAGGAGCAGCAGGAGGAGTTGAAGATGTTGAGATTTTCATTGGGAGTGACGAGGATAGACAGGATTAGAAATGAGTTGATTAGAGGGACGGCGCATGTAGGATGTTTTGGAGACAAGGTGAGGGAGGCTAGGTTGAGATGGTTTGGACATGTGCAGAGAAGGGACATGCAGTATATTGGTAGAAGAAAGTCTGAGGATGGAGGTGCCGGACAAGAGGAAAAGAGGAAGACCAAAGAGGAGTTTTATCGATGTGGTGAGGAAAGATATGCAAGTAGTTGGGGTGAAAGAGGCAGATGTAGAGGACAGGGTATTGTGGAGAAGAGCGATCCGCTGTGGCGACCCCCAACGGGAGCAGCCGAAAGGAGAAGAAGAAGCACCGCCGCCTCCATTGGACTGCATAAAAAAGTTAAATTGTCCTGATTAGATAAGTGGTTTATATTTTTCCCTTTGGTATCAGGAGGAAGAGGAGTGCAGACAGAGGCAGGTTCTCGTCCTCGGTTTGGACGGAGCTGGAAAGAGCAGCGTTCTGCAGCAGCTAAACGGAGCAGGTAGCAGAAGAATGTGCGCCCCGACGCGTGGCTTTAACTTTATTCGTCTCCACACGCCTTTCTGCGAATTTGACTTTTTAGAAAGTATGCAAAGATTCTTTATGGCTACGAATCATTTAATGGTTTCATTAATATTGAATAAGTGGTTTTCTTCTCAGTTGGAGGGGGCGAGGATTTGCGTGCTTACTGGCCCGATTTCCTGACCAGAGCACATATTTTGTTTTTCGTGGTGGACTCATCAGACAGAACACGGCTTCCCCTGGCTAAAGATGAACTTCACCGCCTTCTCAGCATCGACACACAACTTCCAGTTGTAGTGTTGGGAAACAAGCAGGTAAACCACATACACACACACACACCTGTATATATCTGTCAGTCACATACTCCTATAATCCGTTCTATTCTTCTGTACAGTTTATCCACCATGTGACTTCACACTGTGTGTTAATTTATCATTCAGATCTCACATAGTATGAATAAGATCAGACAATAATGTTGGAGGTCTGGGGTTCAGTCTGGGTTCCAGTTCATCCCCAAAGTGTTCAGTTTGAAAGGGGTTGAGTCATAATCAGGAGACGTTCTTCTACTGCAAAATTTGTGCACAGGGACATTGTCATGCAGTTAAATTGTCATGCATTGTCATGTGGTTCTTTATTAAGTTCTCATCAGAAACCAGCAAAGAACCATGAAAAAGTATTTGACAGCTCTCACAGTTCCACCCAAAATGACAACCGTGTTTCCTGTTTCAGGACATACCGGGTGCGGTGGGTGAGTCCGAGCTGCTTGACGCTCTCTCTCTGGGTCCGATGTCAAGGCACAGGAAGCTCCTCCTTTTCCAGCTCGACTCTGTTGGAGAATCAGAGTCCTGCCGTCTCCAGAACCTGAAGGAATTTCTCACCCAGCTGGAGTTCAATCCTAACTAACACGAGGGATAACAAAGTTCTCGGGATGAAAAAGATTGGCCGATTCAAACAGGTCATGTTGGTGTTCCTCAGCAGGTCTGTTAGGTGTGAAGGTGACACCAGTTAATTGTATCTAAGTGTAATTAATCTGTCTCTCTAATACAGCAATACTACTGTAATGACCTTCACTTTAAATCATTCCACCCTCTAATGAGCCAGTGTAATATAAAAATAGTTCTATTCCATTTCATTACAATTGATTATGTTTGTCTTTAAAAACGGGCATAACCCTAAATATGTGTATAGCATTCGCACGTGACAATGAATTAGTCAAATTAGCATAATGAGAAAAATGATGTCTGCCCTCTTCCACATACATAAAATCTGAAGATGGCCGGGGCATTAATTTACACTAATGATTGGTTACTGCTGTTGTGTCTAGGGTCACTATAAGGCAGTGGTGAATATATGCTAACCTATAATTGCCTGTAATTTGGCAAAGATTATGAGGGGCAGGGCACTGTGGCCCTGTGATGGATGGGCAAACTGTCCAGGGTGTACCCCTGCCTCTCGCTCTATGTGTGCTGGGATAGGCTCCAGCAGACCCCTGTGACCCAGAATTAGGGAATGAATAATTGCCAAGGGGCAGTGTAAGCCCCTCCCACTTTAACAGTATGGCACAGTATAAGTGAGTAAAAACTCACTTCAATGTGAATATACAATTTTGTTGTTACAAAGTTGGTAAAATGTAATTTTATTCAATTTTCAGGAGGTTTCTTAGGCCACCACATTCATGCTATTAATCCCTCGTTTATCAGTACAGTACATGAATTTACAACATTTTCTCTCTATAACAGTTCCACCACTGCTAACCTGCACGGTCGTTTTGCCGTTAGTTCTCATTTTGTTTTATGTATTTAATCAGTGTATACCACACACACACCGCTCGAATCTTTACTATGCCGTGCGGGTTTGCAGTTAAAAACGCAGTTAACGAGGAAGCTACAGGAGAGAGAGGATGTGGATGTTTACTGTTCCAAAAAGAAAAATACTACTGATTTATAGAAACACTGTAATCTATGAAAATAAGTTGGATGTGTGTATTGTGTTGTTATATATATACAAACACAAAGTGTATGTGTGTGTGTGTGAAATGAAAGATTGTTTAGATGTAAATTATGATCTATTTTATGACACTGTATATTTTGTGAAGTAAATTAAAAAGCGATTAAAAGTCTCATTTGTTGCTTCATAGGAATTGAAATCAAATCCGCAATTTTTCATTTGCGCAATAGAAACACATCCAATCACACAACTGCGGCAGGATGACGTAACAAACCATTGTCCAGAATTCTGAGACACAAACTATAGTCTCAAGCTATGTTAACACAATGTAATTTTGATGCAAGATAAAATTTCCGCTAGTCGTTTCCATGTCATGGTGGCTGAGCAACTTTCGGTGTTCTGCCGCCACCAAAACTGAACGTTCTGGAGTCTGAAAATGCTAAAATGTCTGTTATGTTAAAATCGGAACACAGGCCCTTGACACTTAATTGCTCAGTCGGATAATTAAAAAGATTAAACGGTGAGTTCAGGAAAAGTTTCATTGTTTTTGTTGGATACAAAAATCATACAACCAAATTAGTAAATAAATCTAAGATTAAAACAACATATCACGGCCAATACATTATATACAAACACACACACACACACACTCGTATAAACAGATACTTGACATAAAGGCGCCGTGGGGTTTCACTCATGCCGAGGTCTGTGGCTGCAGCGAGGCGATGAAGGCGGTGTGCTCATCAGTGTGACAGCGTTTATACAGCTCTACTTTCCTCTTGATTTGTTTCGGCGTGTCTTGATAATAGTTCTTCTCGTCTCTTGCCATCGCCTAGAACGATAATCAGATTCATTGATATTTTTTATAATACAAAAAGACCAATATCTGATATTGGTTTGGCGATATTCATTCCACAGATACACGACCCGAGTCACTTTAGAATATCAGTAAATCCTCTGCTGTGAATTCCAAACTGGGAAACTAAATCAGACCAACAGAGCAGAAGTTTTTGCATTGAGCTAATTTTTATTAACCCTTTAACCAGTTTTAATGCCACTTGCTTTACTATCTCTCCATGTCTTAATTGTGGTGCCATTTAAAAGCCTGAAAGTAAATTTTCAGGAAAAGTGTTATAACTCCTTTATTTATGAGAAAGTTGGATGTGACAAAGTGTAGACATTTACCCGCATATCCCTTTTTGTGGATGGATGTTTACACTGTCAGATTTGAATTTTCATTATCTAATCTCCGTGTCCTTTCTGCATTATATAGCCATATTCCAAATATACCCCGAGTATGACAAAGACAGAAATACACGTTTTTATGCCAAACCCTTTTGCCCTTTTGATTCTGATGAACTGCACAAAACCTAAAGGGGGCCAGGGGTCTTTGTGTTCTCCCCACACTTGCGTGGGTTTCCCCACATGTTCATTAGGTTGATTGGTGATTCCAAATTGTCTATAGGAGTGAATGTGTGTGTGTGATGGACTGGCGACCTGTCCACAGTGTACACTGTCCACAGTGTACCTGCCTCTTGCCCTATGTGCGGTTGTTTTTTACCTTGTAGTTTTCCCCGTGTTCTCTGATCATGTGCTGAACGAATTCGATCAGATCAGTCGAGCATGTTGTTGTGTCTTTCCTCGGCTGATTAGCCGATTCTTCCATTTCTGAAAAGAGCCCAAAACATGAAAAACATTCAACCTGTAATGCACAGAACGCTAACGACACGTCACAGGAAGCGCTTTTAATTGGCAATTTAGGCATGTGCATTTCTGGTAGCCTTTCAATTATGTACAGTTCAGTTTTGGGGAGTTTGGTGAGAAGGCTTCATTCTTAATCCAACAGACCTGAGAAATCAGTGTTTGAGGTGTTGGACTGGGCATTATGGCAGTATTTTTAGCACCATTGTGCAGACACTGTTGGGCCCCTGAGCAAGGACTCACCTCGCTTCAGTTTAGGACGTCTGCCAAATGATATAAATGCGAATGTGAGCATTGGACTCACCTCGAACCACGTAGGGTTTGATGACTGTAGCCGCAGGTTTATTTACAGCCTATAATTCAAACCAACCCAAACATAAGATACAGAACAAAATACATAAATTTTAAGAAGTGATGATACGTTGATTGGCTCGCCTTTGTCTCGTTGGTGATCGGTAGAACTCCTTTAGCTCCAAACAGCAGACCCATGTCTCGCATATTCCGACTGGCTGTTTTGTTGTGATCCCAGGCTTTCCGGATCTGATCGCTTTTAAACAGAAAATTAAACCGCTTCATTAAAAAAAAAATCTCCCTCCGGCTTTACTCATCTCAATGATATTTATTATTATACATTCATTCATCTTCTTATCCGCTTATTCCCGAATTCGGATCACGTGGGTTTGCTGGAGCCGATCCCAGCACACATATGGAGAGAGGACAGGTCACAGGGCCACACACTGAAATTTAGAATCACCAATCAACCTAATATACATGTTTTTGGACTGTGTAAGGAAACCGGAGTACCCAAAAGAAACCCACAAAAGTACAGGGGAGAACATCCAAATTCTGCACAAAAAGATCCCCGGCCAGGGATTCAAACCCAGTACCTTCTTGTTGCGAGGCTAACTGCCCTATTATTATTATTTCTTGAATTTATTCCTACAGAGGGCAGCACAGTGGTTATCCGGGTTCGATTCCTGGGTCAGCAGTCTGCGTCGTTTGCATGTTCTCCCTGCGCTTGTGTGGGTTTCCTCCCACAGTCCAAAAACATGCAGATTAGGTTAATTGGTGAGTCTTAATTGCCCATAGGAGTGAATGGGTGTGTGAGTGGTTGTTTGTCTATGTGTGGTCCTAAGATGGACTGGCAACCTGCTCATGTCTATGTGTGGTCCTAAGATGGACTGGCAACCTGCTCATGGTGTACCCCCGCCTCTCGCCCCATAAGTAAGAAGATGAATAAATAAATTAATGAAAAGGTATAAAACATCTGTAACAACTGAACCACAAGCAGCCAATCAGAACAAACCACGCCCATAAGGGCAGGGCATATGAGCCTTTAATTGGACGAACCTGATTAACACACGCCAAACAAATCGATCTGTAGTTAGTTTGTAATAGTAAAAACTACATAATTTTTTTAAAATATTAATATTCTTATTCACAGAAATCTATGGTGAAAAGTTTACGGGATCTCGATATTATTTCATTTTGTTTAAAGTGTAAATCTAATACAAATTATAACATTTCATAACATTTTGTAACATTATATACAAACGGGACTTGTTAATTAGGTTAATTTATTATATAGCAAGTTTATTAGCATTTAGCTTACATACTGCGAAACTAGACTTACCATTCTATTTTCGGTTTTTGCTTTTTAAGCATCTTCTTTTTTAATTTCTTTCTGTCCACATTGTAATTAAATGTGTTCCGTTTGCTGGCATTTTTACCCATCGCTACAGAATTAACGCTACAACCAACAAACCAAAACACGTGCTGATTTTAAAGCGCCTTGCCGAGAAAGCGGAAGTTCCTTTTCACCGAAACTAACAATTCCAAACACCGGCCAGCTACCTTCACTCGTGCCCTACAAAGAGTGTAAAATAACATATAGTCTACACTCTACGCAGTGCTACATGTAATGATTTGACACCACGGCACACGCTTCTTCTTCTTCGTCTTCTTCTGTTCTTCTTCTTTATGCGTTTTAAATGATGTAAAGTTAATATGCGCGCCCTCTATGGTCGAATAATAAGAACTAATATTGCAGCCGCAGCATAAACAACAACAACAACAACAACAACAACAATAATAATAATAATAATAATAATAATAATGTGTAAGTAGTAGTAATCAATGGGTATGGGTGGTATTAGTAATAATAATATAAGTAGGAGACATATCAGTGGTAGTAATAAGAGCAGTAGTGGTGGTGGGGTAGAAGAAGTAGAAGAGGATAATCAGTAATAGTAATAGTGGTGTAAATATTGCTGGCAGTAGTGGTAATTTTGGTATGGTTTGGACATGTGCAGTGGAGGGATGTGCAGTATATTGGTAGAAGAATGCTGAGGATGGAGGTATCGGGCAGGAGGAAAGGAAGAAGACCAAGGAGGAGGTTTATGGATGTGGTGAGGGAAGATATGCAGGTAGTGGTGAAAGAGGCAGATGTAGAGGACAGGGTAGTGTGGAGAAGGATGATCCGCTGTAGCGACCCGTGTGTGTGTGTAATGTTGATTCAGTGTGAAATAAATCATAATTTTAACTTGAACAAATATTGATTATATGTCCATCTGTATCTATTTTTCTCTTGTCGAAATAACCGTTAAACAAACATGTTTAAAAATCAGTGTTTTGGTTAAATGACAACCAGCAAGTCATAATTTCCACTTGTTAATCTCCTGATTATGTATTTTAATAGGGGGGGGGTAGCAGAAATACTTACATACAGCTACAGGTGTAAGTGTGACTGACTGCGTGAGGTAAATTCTCATACAATATATGAATGATAATTATATAAGTAATAGAAGCAGAAGAATAACTAAGAACAGTAATAGTGGGCGGGGGGAATCGGCGAGTAATAACATATCTCTACCACACGATGTCGCTGCTGGTTAAAAATAGACACTATTCTGTCCGTTTAAACCCACAGTGTGTATTATAGATAGTTTACGCTTTACGCAAACCGGAAACACTGCTAACACCGTTTTCAGCTTTTAAAGCCCACCAGAACCAACAGAATCTGAAACACATCCAACCACAGCGCCCCCTCCTCATCATCATCATCATCATCATCATCATCATCATCATCATCATAATAATAATAATAATAAAGAGAATAATAACGAGAATAAATGAATCCAGAACAGTTTAATGGAAGGTTTTAGAAGATATGTAGGAGGAGCTGGTAAATAAATATAAAGAAAAATAGAAGATAAGAAAAGAGAAGTGCAAAACCGAGCAAAGAGTCACTCAGGGTTAGATTGTTCCAATGTTGGGAGGGGAGGAGTCAGGGAGGGGACACACACACACACACACACACGCACACATACACACACACACGTACACACTCAGTGCCAACCCGGCTACGAGGTTGGGCCTGCGGTGCCCTGCTGCAACCCAGGAATAAAAAGACACCATGGAGCTGGAGAACATCGTGGCCAATACCGTCCTCCTGAAGGCGAGAGAAGGTATGATGCGCACTTCGGCCATTTGCACACTTTTACTCCTTCGACATGCGGAACTTCCCCTTTTTATTCAAACAGCTGCTGGTTTTTATTTTTCATTGAAAGAAAAGTAGCAGGAATGTAGTTATGTTCCCATTTAAATCCGATCGGGAATGAAATGTATGGAGGAGAAATAAAATGAAGAATGGATGAAACCCGGCTCCGTTTCGAGCTGCGCGCACTCGCCTACTTCCCAGTACGTCCTTCCGTCCGGTTGGGATGCGCTCTTTCCTCGGTGTTGTTGTTGTTAGTGCGGTAGGCGGTTAGTATAAATGCGGGCTCGGTTGTGGCCGCTGTCAGTCACACCGCGGCGAGCTGTCAGTGTTAAAAACACTAAATGACCCTGTTAAACACGACATAATGCATTAATCTCTCATTTATAACGTGTTATAACACATTAACACACACATTTCGGCTGTTTGAGGAACGTTAGCCTGAACGGCTCACCCCCTATAGCTTCACCTTAAACCCGGGAATACTTGTGTTATTACAGTTATTACCGTTACCAGTACAATAAATAAAAATAAACTAATAAATCAATACACCAAATAAATGTATAATATTCCATAACTTGCGCTTTTATTCATTTATTTATTTGGTGTCTGGTGCTTCAGGGTTATGCTAGCATCATGCTAACGGTTACTACTACTACTGCTGGTATTTTACTCCCATTTTTTGACTTAAAACTTTAATCATTTATTCATTTTAAATATGTTGTTTTATTTTTGCCTTTTAACTAGCGGACATTTTGAGCTTTTTAAGCACTTACGCTAATCGATTAACCAAAGCGAACTAACCTGTGAGTGAAAAATTCATGCTAGCAAAAGCCCGTAAGGCTGGAACACACCAGCAGAAGTTGTCGTTTCCTGCGACGGCTGCGCGATATATCGGTTCAGTATCGACAATATTTGTGTCTCAATACTTTGTGTCTGGATTAATAATCAAATAATAATTTGTGGATTCATTTCAAAGTTAATTTCTTTTACTCGATTAATAGATTTCATTTATTGTTTGAACATGTGGAAATATTTTAAAGTAGTATAAAACCCGCAATCATTTCTATCCAAATACACAGATGACCTGATTTACGAGTTTTCTGTTTCCATGACTGATATTGTAATTTAAATTACTTGTATGTACACCTGACACGATTATCAAATCTGGTTTACGATTAATTGAAGATTTATTGTCTGTTTAGGGGCTTTAACAAAGCAACTTCTCTTGTGCTACAGATCCTCCTTGTGACTAATAAAAGTGTGTATTAATTGCAGTTAAATTCAATGATCGCAGTTTGGGCAAATAATTGCGATCATACGATTATTTGATCATTGTGACACCCTTACCAGATTTTTCCTTTGAAATGAATTGAAATGTCATTAATCTGTTCCGGGTCCGCCCCAAAAATCAGCTATTTTTTTTTGCTACCATAAAAACAAACGTATAAATAACAAATATTCATATA
>JAOTRA010000016.1:7868259-7870759 GCA_026260255.1 Pseudolaguvia tuberculata
CTCTGTTTTAGAGACTGTGTATGATCATTGAACCACGGTGCGAGCTTTTTTTCTTTAACTAATTGTCTTTTAACTGGTTTAACTCTGACTCTGTTGTGGGAACTTTAATTCTGACTCTGTTGTGGGAAGTGGGTTTGACTCTGACTCTGTAGTGGGAAGTGGGTTTGACTCTGTAGTGGGAAGTGGGTTTGACTCTGTAGTGGGAAGTGGGTTTGACTCTGTAGTGGGAAGTGGGTTTGACTCTGACTCTGTAGTTGGTTTGACTCTGACCCTGACTATGAAGCGAGTTTGACCTTGACTGTCTTTGGTTTGGCCCTGACTCTGTAGCGGGTTTGACTCTTTAAATTTCTTGCTGTGCAGAGTCTGAGGTGTCCATCAGGCTGTCGATTGCTGGGTTTCATGAATGAGGTGAATACAGACGTTTACGAGCATCTCAGCAAAATCTGCATGGAGACAAAACAATATCAATCCACTTTTTCCTCCACATTGAGGACCACAGATCAGTTCTACCAAGAGCAGAGGGAGATCATCGTCAGAAAATACAGTGTGTGAAGCTTCTTTTTAATAACCATAGTGTTAAGTTTTACTAAAGGTCGTTGATGTTGACAGTGAAGGCGCTGCATTATGCCACGGTCGCAGAGGATCTGCACAGAAACCTGACGCTCCTTCAAGAGAAGATTAATAAACTCTCTGCCCAAATGCAGGAGATCCATAAACAAACACAGGAGCAGATCAATAGGCACCAGAGGTTGGAGGTAAAAGTTAAAAGGTAAAAGACCTGAGTAAGAATCTGTTGTGATGTGGGTTCAAAGTCTGATTTTACTCAGATGTTTGTTTTGGGTTGCAGGTTGCTCCTGTAAGCAAACCTTTGACCATGTGCCTGATCATCAGACATTCAGGTCGATGCAGGACATCATAGACACGTTCCATTCCACCATACCTTTAGTCCAAAGAGAAAACTGACACTGCAGCCGGTGGTTTCCTCCAGAAAACGTCATGTGCTGATTAACAAGCAACAACAATAAAGCAGGGACTTTTATTATGATATGAACACACTAAAGTCACAATAAAGTTTAGAACATTTACAAAATCACTCTGAGCTTCTGTTACACACACACACACACGCACAGGCACACGCACACACACACACGTACACGCACACGCACACGCACACACACACACACACACACACACACACACACACACACACACACACACACACATTATCTATCCACCCTGTCTTGACGCTTCCACCATGAGATGCCCCTCTGATATGCTTGTCCATCCTCATCAGTGCCATCAATCCTCAGTCTCTTCATACTTCAACACTCCTCACTCTCCTCACACACTATTCACACACATCATTCATTCTGGACTCCAGCACGTGACCCTAATACAGCACAAGAAATATCTTTTATTTATCCAACTTTATTTTATCTTTTTATTTTATTTATCTTTACTTACACTTTTTACTTTCTTTTACGTGTCTGATGTAATTCTGAATCTAACAAATAAAAGAGTCTCTGACGGAGGAACGGCATGTAAACTGGACCAGTGACATGTGTTGAGGTTAATGTCTGGTGAGGCAGTGACATCATCACAGTCAGATTTACAAATATATGAACCCTACAGGGCATCGCGCTGGCGTAGTGGACAGCACAGTTGCCTCACAATAAGAAGGTCCCGGGTTCGAATCCCCAGCTGGGATCTTTCTGTGCGGAGTCTGCATGTTCTCCCCGCGCTTGCGAGGGTTTCCTCCGGGTACTCCGGTTTCCTCCCACAAAAACATGCAGATAAGGTGGATTGGTGATTGTAAATTGTCCATAGGAGTGAATTTGTGTGTGAATGGTTGTTCGTCCATGTGTTGCCCTGCAATGGACTGGCGACCCGTCCAGGTTGTAACCCACCTCTTGCCCTATGTGTGCTGGGATAGGCGCAGCAGACCCCTGTGACCCCAAATTCGAGAATAAGTGGGTAAGAAGATGAATGAATGAATGAATCCTACAGTGGAGCTTATTCAACATTTGATTGGCCACATTTAACGTGTTTTGTTTAAAATGTCATATCAGCATCTTTACATATACAAACTGTAGCAAAAAAAGAACTTATTTTTAACTTATTGTTTAACTTATTAAACAATTATATTATCGTCTTACCTTTACTTGTAAATGAAGTTCATGCGGCTTTCCTTTTCAATAAAAACGTCAATAAAAAAGTCTCTCTGAATCGCTGGGATCACTAAAGTCACAATAAAGTTTAGAACATTTACAAAATCACTTCTGTTACACACACACACACACGCACCCACACACACACACACACACACACACACACACACACACGAGGCAGGAGAACTGCAGGCCTCACTTTGCAGTTTTTTGAGGGCTCAGCACAAGAATGCGTTACACACATACAGTTGTTGATCATAAAATAAACACTGCATTATATACACCAGCTGAACTAATTACATTTAATTCATATAGTAAAAGTGTTGGAACAT
>JAOTRA010000016.1:7875759-7881014 GCA_026260255.1 Pseudolaguvia tuberculata
CACACACACACACACACACAATATAATACAATAGAACTTAATAACTGGAGGAGGGGTCATTTGAAAGGCAACTTTTCATCATCAGATCCAAATACGTTATGAGAAAAAGAAAAATTTTGAATTACATCTAGTAAATATGTCTGGCATTTTACAAAAAGCCAGTGGGGATGGATCGTACCCGGGGCTGTACCTGCAGTTTGGGGACTAGAGTTTTAATAGATTTGTTTCTGTATTAAAACAATGACATGTTGTTACACTGTTTCACCTCCTCACATGTCTGTTCCTTTCTGTCGATCAGAGCGAGTCGCGACGTGTATCCCGCATACAGAGGATCATCAAAAGCGTGAGGAAATCTCAGCTCAGAAAGACTTATGGAGCTCTCAAAAGAACATCAGGGGTGGAAATAATGACTTGTTCCTCCTTTCAAATGGATTTGGAATATTTACAATCTGTTTCCGGATGAAATTCTTTTCAGGGGATCCAATGTTCTTTGTTGGATTGCGTTTCACATAAAGAAAATGTTCCTCACGGACATTCAGGTCTGGTTTCATCAGCTGATTTGAAGATAAAGATGATTTTAAGACGTGTCGGTGTCTCTCTTTTGGGACTGGACCGCTACAGATTTTAGACTTTCAGTTTCCTCCCCTGGATTGTTGAGGTTTGAGCTATAACGGATACGATCATGGTGATGTCACAGGGTACCTACACTTTCCTGGCGTGCTTCGCCGGATTTTGGCTGATTTGGGCTTTTGTTGTGATGGTTTGCTGTTTCTGCAGCTTTGTACAGCGTAAACTGAAGCGGCGGCGTGAGGCACGGCTGAGGGAACAGTGTCTCAGATCTTTAGAGATGGAGCCGATGGAGTGTACAGGAGTGACGTATACTCTGAGGGAACCATCTCAGTTCTGTCCACCGCCTCAAATGATATCTTCACAGCTGCCGGTTACTCACGCTATTCCTCAAGGAAGCTGGACACCACCACCACCACCAGGTACGTAGATGTTTCTTTACAATGCTGATATCCACCAAACACAATTATTCACAGTTATAAGGATCGCTTAAAAAGGTCACTTTGACTGTCCTGAAAAATGGTTTGACCATAAGATCTTCCCCATAAAGGAAAGAACATTCATTCTGTCTAATGGAACGTCACAGCCCGACAGTAGGATCTGTTATTCAATGTTTGTCTCTGTAACTATTAAATAAGCCCAGTCTGTTTTTTGCTCATGTAGGCAGAGCAGCAGAAAATGTCTGCACCTCACACAAGGCACACAGACGTAGCCAAATTCTTTCATGCAAAACATGGTAACAGAGAGCAGTGTTGGCGGCGTGTGGGTAGAAGAGCGCACGGGTGAGCTAGCAGTCGTAAGAGTTCGGCTAATCATGCGCTCCTGCAACCAGGCGGGTTGCCAGAACTCTGAGGATTCCTGGCCTGGCCCGAAGAATGTCCTATTTAAACACACACAAAACTGATGGCCACATATTAAGACAGGAGCTGAATAAGAGGTCACCAAGGCGAATGATATCAATCGAACAGAACTCTGCTTTCAACAGTGATGGAGTGAAGCTTGCACAAAAGCTTGATAGCCAGACCTGTACAGTTTGAGTTAAAGCTAGAAAAGAGAACCCTTTCCCAGAGAATAGAGCATTATACTACAGTTTATAATCTCAGAAGATTGGACCAGTATTATATACCGACCCATGAGGAGACGGGTCTAAGGGTCATACTCAAAAGCTTAACAGGAGGAGAATGAGATTGATGGAGATTGAAGCCCACTGCCCTTATCTCATACATAGAGCTTCACACTTCAGAGGTTTTGGTTTTTATAGTTCAAGAGGGAATCTAACTAACATATTAAGCAACTGATCACCAGTTCAACAAGCCACCAGCTTTTTTTTCTTTAGTGAGTACCATGCTTTATCATGAACTTTATGGTGTTTAGCTGCTCCTCAAACATGATGTCACATGTCTATCAGGAAAGCAGAACGGCAAAACATTACAAAAACCCAGAAACTCAGTGAATTCCAACCAACCAGATCACCACTACAGGTTAACATTAAGCTGCTATTGAGAAGAACATGTGCTCAGTTCTCAACTGCCACTGCTGTGCCCCTCTTTATTCATTCATTCATCTTCTAATCTGCTTATTTCCTAATTTGGGGGGGGGGGAACAGGGATCTGCTGGAGCCTATCCCAGTGCACATAGGGTGAAAAAAAGAGGTACACCCATGACAGATTGTCTGTCCATCGCAGGACTACACATAGACGAACAGATAAGCTTCCATAACAGAAGATGTCAAGTCCACACCTTCCAACCCAAAACAGAGATCCGAGGTGTCGAACTAAACATGTTATTCAGTTATAAAAGCTTATCTTATCATCACCGTCACACCATCGGTACCTGTTAGTTTAATCCAGGTGATTTCTGCTCTTGTCTTTTATCAGGCTCGTCGTCCATTGTGAGATATTTTCCTGCCTCTGTCAGTTTTATAGACTTGTTATTATCTGTCCAGGCTGTTCGATCCCTTTGCCTTAGCCTCACTTGTGGGTTTGGATGTAACACTACATGATTGCAATATAAAGCCTTAATTTTTGCTGTTTCCATGGCAACCGTAAGCGAAACAACAGCGAGTAGGTGCATTTTTGTTACAAGGCAGCAGCCTACTCATTGAAAACATTTCATCTCTGAGCTTTATGAAGGCCTGCCAGATGGTCGGAGCTGTACGGTGCGTCAGGGTAAGCAGGGGCTTTGTGCAGGTTTGAGCACTTTTCAAATGTTAGGATAGTTTTTCATGAAGAGTCAGATTATTTCCACTCAGCAGTAATATGGAGCTTTGTTTTACTTCTTACTTTTGCATCCTAACGAGTATATTAAATAACGTCTACAGGATCATTTGTTTATAATAAAACAGTCTACAGTCCACAGTCTATGATTTTGATAATTTATTTTCGACCCTAGTGTTCTGACAGATGTATATTGATGAACACCAAGAAACCAAGATTCACTTTTCTATATTAATTAAAAAAGATTTATTTGACAATTATTTTGTCAGTAAATACAATCTGCTTTTCTAAATTTTCTGTCCCTTAGCTACCGTCCTTCCAGTGGACAGCGACGCATGTGGAAAGCCGCCCTGCTACGAAGAGGCAGTTCTGATGGAGGATCCTCCTCCACCTTACAGTGAGGTTCTTGCCGATCCCAGAGGTGGAACCTACATTAAACCCGTATTGAGGTCTTCCAGGGAGCACCAGGAGTCCGAGACCAGGAAGATGGCGCCGGTGACTGTGTTTTCCGAGCGTGGTTACTCGTCTTTGATCCGTTTGCCCTCGGCCAGGCGCTGGGACTCGCTGGACCACCTGCTCTCAAACGTGGAACTTAACCACTCTAGCATGATGTTAGAGCCGCACACCTCGACCATGGCCACGATGCCTCGAGAAGGGCGTGTTCACACAGACCTGGGTCTGCGCAGCCTGCGGCCTCTGGAGCACAGCTACAGACTGAACACTGCTTTCCCTCTGCTGGGACGAAGCACAGCAGTGTGAGGCGTTATTTGGACCAATATGTAACTTTAGCAAGACAATCGTTTATTAATTCCAATAATTATTACTTTCTCTGAAAGACTCAAAACTCGACTTGAGATCTTTATCTCTTCTTCTCCAGATAAAGAATGTGTCACAGATGTATTTCTGCAGCTCTTTCTTTCTCTCTGTGTGGCGTTTTTGCCCAATGCAGAGCTGTAGCTATTATGTGAGCGTTGTTGCCATGGTTCCCTGGTCTCTCCTCTTCCCTTTTTTTCTTCTCGACAGCCTTGGACTGATGTCGCATAAGCAGGATTTGAAATTTGGTTTCGTAAACAAGATTTAGCACAATGCCTCAACATAGCAAAACATTCACAGTCTGTACTGTAGCCATAGCAAAGATTGGGAGTCCGGAGTGTCGAAGACGTTCGGATTAAGAGTTTTTTTTTACGTTTTATAAAAAGACCTTTCATCACATCTTCTGACCTTTTTTGTCAAATCATTTCAGGGCAGAACATTATTCACATTGTGTATCTAAATAGTTTTTAACTAAAAAAGATGAGTTTGTTTTCCTTTTTACAACATTGACGGAATGATTTTGTAAATAAAAGAATAACAATACTGATTAACAGCACTGTCCCGGTGCGATTAAATCCTCAGTCCCACCCAGACTGGATTCATTGCGCTGCTGTACAAACTGTACTGTATCAACTGTGAAAAATGGCCTTCCTGCTCCGACAAGGTGAACTGAAACGGTGAAATACGGACAGGTTTATTCTTAGGATCTCATATACAATATAGAAGGTAAGGTAAGGTTGACCTGCTCAACAAGAAGGTCCACTCTCTTTATTTATTTATCTAAATGTCGCTCACAGTTTTTAATTCATTAGAACATGCAGGTAAAAAGAGAGACAAGAAACTTTTATACTGATGTATTTTCATGTCCCACTTTTGTTTCCCATGAGTAAGAACGGAATTATTACTGAGCATTTCATTTCCCACCTTGTGTTTTTCTTTTTTAATGCTGTGTAACGACAATATTTTGTTACTATGATTTCAGCCATGTTTGAGTGCCATCTTTACTCCCGGATGTTTCTGCTTGGACACAGTGTGTGCTAAATGCTGCATTGTGTAAAAGCCTCAAGGTTTTTTTCCCTTTTGATTTCATTTTCACAGCTTTTATGCAGCTATCCACCGCCATCGTCCTCAACATCCGAGCACACTAATTTTTAATCTTTGGTCCTAGCAACTGGTCCAATAAATTGATGTTTGTTTTAATAAACAAAATGTTTACTTTCATAAACATCAATAAAAGAATACTGACGTATCTGCTTGACTTATATTAATAGATCTACAGATGAGATCTGTAGTAACTGTAGCGTCCATTCACTCATCTTCTAACTTTCTTATTCGCCGGGGTCTGCTGGAGCTTATCCCAGCGCACATACAAGTCCATCGCAGGGCCATATATAGACAAACAATGGCCAATTTAGAATCAACAATCAATCTAATGTACATGTTTTTGTACCGTGCCTGGGAATCAAACCCGGGACCTTCTTGCTTTGAGGTGACTGTGCTAGCCATTACATGACCACACACTAATTCAAATACACTAATGATGGAAAGTGTGATAGTGATTTACTTACGCATGATCATCTCAGTGAGAGAAGAAAAGAAACATGCTTTAAAATCACGCGATCACCATCTCCCTCCCTATATCTTGTTCTCTTTCCCTCT
>JAOTRA010000016.1:7893668-7906168 GCA_026260255.1 Pseudolaguvia tuberculata
ACACACACACACACACACACACACACACACACACACACACACACACACACACACACACACACACACACACACCTTCTAGATTAAAAAAAAGGAGGCACCCCCTGGTACGCCCTGGTTACCTCAGTCCATCGCAGGGCCATGCATTTCATTTTGAGGATTTTTATTTAATTTGTGGCTGCTTTGTTGGCTTTAAAAATGGTACAAATCAGACTTTATATTTTTTATTTAAGCAATTAGTCTTCGGTCTGTGGTGGAAGCTTTGCCCACTGACTTCATAGGTTGCCAGATTGAGGTGGTTTACAAGAAGCACAGATTTCAAAATGCGAGAATGTTTAAGATGTTTAAAAAGAGACAGAAAGACAGAGAGACAGACAGAAAAAGAGTGAGCTCTAAAGAGACAGACAGACAGAGAGAGTAAAAGAGAGAGAGACAAAATAGGAGAAACAATTTAGAGAGCAAATGATAAACAGATACAGGCAGACAGGAACAGAGAAAGATCTATTTTAAAAAAGAAATATATATCTGTCATTTCCAGAGTTCAACTGCAGAGCAGCTACAGCCAAAACAAATGCCCCAGTTTGTGATGAAGAGGTACTGGTGAAGGGGTAAGAATGAGGGGCAATAGGGCAGAGAGACACGAATGTTCTTGCGCTGATGAACCTGATGAACGTGACTCAGTCCAGTACCTACCAAGCGGCTCTGGGATGCGAGAGGATGGACTGGACACACACACACTGTGCTGCTGCTTCAAGAACGGACTGTCCAAGCGGCCTGGTCAACGAGGAAACATGGAGCCCAGAAAGAGACACACCGAGACGCACAGGACACAAAGGAAAGACGACGAACGATAGAACGGAAGAAAGCAGTAAGAGGAAGTGGAAGATGAAAATGGACAAAGTGAGGACAAATCCAGGGTCATTATACCATATGAGATGAATTAACCATAAAAAAATAAATAAATACGAATAATATATAGCATGAGAAAAAAAGGGGAAAAGAAAGAGACAGAGGGAGAGACAGAGAAAATAAGGTGTTAGTGTTACGTGTTTACACCCTCCAAAAATAGAGAGCTGGTAGACTGACAGTCTGTGGAGGGCGCTCTCTAGAGACAGAGACTTTTACACAAGACAGACAGTTCAATGTTTCATTGAATCCAAAGCTCGCATTCATCACAATCTTCTGCTTTCAGATCCGAAACTCCTGGTTAGTTTCAATCTTGAAATTTGAAATGCGACATGAAAACTGAAATGCGACACACAAACCCACGCCTCTGATTCCCAGTGCTCTTACCGGTCCTGTGTGAACTGACAGGTGACGTGTCCAAACTGCAGGTTACAGCTTTCTCTCTCTGCTTGAAGAACTCTCGCGGGTTGCTCGTGCGTTGAGCGATAATCGCTGCGGCCTCCTGCAACCACACGAGTTATCAGTATGAGAGAAAAACTTATAATGAATTTAGAAAATTGCATCCAGGTATCATTTACATTTATGCTGTACTAAATACTAAAACTGATATTACCACTACTACTAATAATGAAATCAATAATCAGGCCCTGCTCCAGGTGTCGGTAATGGGGATCTATGATGAATGTTTGGGGCTGGTATTAGTAGTAATCTGCAGATACATATCATCCGGTCATTCATTCATTCATTCATTCATTCATTCATTCATCTAACAGGCTTATTCCCTCAATCGGAGTCACAGGGTCTGCTGGAGCCTATCCCAATGCACATAGGGAGAAAGGCAGAGGTCACCAGTCTAGTGTCCATTACTGGGCCACACATAATAAACAACCACACCAACCCACGGAATAAACCCCCTTCCCCCCACACACTCACTCCGATGGGCAATTAAGAATCACCAATCAACCTAATATACATATTTTGGGACTGTGGGAGGAAGCCGGAGAACCGTGACAAAACATATGCAAGCAGAACATGCAAACACAGCACCGATAAAGACCCTTGACCTGGGAATCGAACTCAGGGCATTCTTGCTGTGAGGTGACCATGTTAACCACAAAAAGATTTTGGTTCTCCTTTGGCTTTGATTACAGCAGATATTAGTTGTGTCATCTTTACAATACCCTTCTGCAGCATCAACATATATTCTACATTTACGTACGTTACGTCTTACATTTATTGGACTACTCTTCTTTTGCACATCCCTACAATTCTCAATGGGTTCAGGTCATGATCTCATGCTCTCTGAATCAATCTGTCACAATTTGAACCCAATAAATCCTGAAACAGTCATCTTGGAATTTTCCTGTACCATCAGGGAATAAAAAAAATTCAGGTGGTCAGCTGACCTCATTCATTATACACCATTGTACACATTACTAAACCTGACTAAACAGCACTAACCCCAGATCCCAGCAGCTAGTTAGGATTGGGGGTCAAAGGTGTTTTTACTTAAATTAGATTGTGTATTCATTTATGATAAAGTTTAGCTTTCAATCTAATATTAATAATAATATTTTTTATAAATTAATTTTATATTTAAAAATGGTGTCTCATATTGTACAAATAAAAAAAAAATCAGCCATCACTGGAGTGCTATTTCCGCATGTCGTCCTACTCCCAAAACAGCAAGAGGAATCCCACTGACCCATATGCAAAGCCCAGAGGAGTTTCTGTCTGATGCAACGACGTAGTTTGACCCACATCTACACCAGATCCCTGTCTCATGCCCCGCCCCACACTCGACCAGAGGTTTACCCAAAAAAGGCTTTTTCTTCTTCTTGCTTTTTCTATCTTTAATTTCAAATTATAATTTGAGTGTCCCGAAACAAACAATTTAAATGAACTTACCTCGACCTCTGACTCCTTTCTGTCCTGAGAGGGGTCCTCACTACTGTGCTCTGTCTGGAGAAACATAAATAAAATCAGCTGAAATTTCCAGCAGGGGGCAGCAAAGTGCAGTTTCCTTTGGACATGTTGAGACATTTAAGCATTAATTCTGTCACTGGCGTAAACTTGTGGTACTTTTGCTAAGTGAAAATGCATCATGCGTCATGTGATTGTGGCTCGTGGGTGTGAAAACCACACAAAAGCATACTCTTACAATCAATGGCTGAGGTCGTGATCTTTCCTTGGCCTCCTCTTCCTCCTGCAATTTCTTCCTGTATAAAAAAAGTGTTATATTTTCTGTAGTAAAAAAGTGCACAAGAATACTTTAGAGATGTTGTTCTTCCGAAGTTCTTGCCTGTGTTCCTCGATCTGCTTCTCTCTTTCTCGATATCTCTTCTCTCGCTCCTCTTGTTCCTTCCTTTCCAACTCCATCCGCTCCTCTTCGAAGCGCTGACGCTCTTCCACTGCTTTCTTTCTTTCCTCCTCCTTCCTCAACTCTTCTTCTCGCTGTCAAGAGAAACCAAAACAGTTATCTTATTTCCAAAAATAAGATAACAGTACAAGAAAATATGATTTTTTTATCCAGATACCAGAATTTCCATCCAATGAAAAGTTAATCACAATTAACCAGGAATCAAAGTCAAAGGGGGGAAACTGTAACTCTTGTCTTGAAATAACTTATAATTAGAACAGATCAAAAAATATATATAGGCCAGAAATCTGGGCGATTGTTTCCTAAGTCAGGACTCCTGATTATTGCTAAATGTTTTAGGGGGCTAAACTGGGGTTTGGAAAGGCTGCAGCCAAAGCGTAGACTTTAAAATGATATACAGCTCCTCGCTTACAGATGCATTAAGTGATAAAACTAGAAGGGGAAAAAAGATACGTAGGAGCATTAGGCCATCACAGTTTGTGCTGATTCACGTCTTGGCTTTTAGATCATCCTCAGTCGGATCAAGCTTTGGAATCTGATCTCTACCTTGGCTTGTTCCCAGAACTCTTCCCGGTTGATCCTTTTCATCTCGATCTCTGCATTCGTTTTCTGGTAGGTTGTGCCCTGTGGGAGGAAACAGAATAGAAGAAAATGTTGGAAACATGATGACGGTTTTATTATTTAATTTCCACACTGAGCAAATGAGGGATTCGATCTCACAACCTTCCATTTTAACCACCATGCAAGGGGTCAAGTAGAATTCTGTTGGTGGTGGGAAATCAAACAATAATGAAATCTATATGAAATCCATAATCAAACTACACTGATAACTAAGGATGGATTTTTGTTCAAAAGGCACCAAATACATGTGATAACAGGAAAACCAGTAGATTTAAAATGATAATTTTATAACTCCGGCTCAAAGCTACCATCACCTTAGAGAGTACAGATGGTCCAAGACAGGACATTTGATTCATTTAAACTAAATCTACTGCAAAAAAAATCGTAGATTCTGTTGCTCACTTCATCTGTTTATGGAGCTAAACGAGGACTACGTCGTCTGTGTTTATTCATTAAGCGGTTAAATGAAGGAGGAGGCTGCGATAGGGATGAAGGTCATGTTGTTCTGTAAGATAAACAGGCGGAAAGAGCTGGACATCTTTAAAAGTGTGTATGAATCACTGCCTGCTTTGGATGTTCAAAGAGAAGATCATTGTTTCATTTCCCTCCTACTCCAACAAGGAGAGTTGGTAAGAAAATGCTTGAGCACTTCCGTAATAAACTAAACACACTGAACAAACACACATACAAACAAAGGATTTCCTCTTTTGCCTCACATCACATACAACGTGCTCAGCGTTTTCCTCGTCTCTTGTTCGCAGGCGGCTGAGGACCGGGCTAGCACTGGGCCCTGTCCCGTTAGTCAATCTCTGACCAATGGCTGAAGGGTCGATGTCGTCCATGCTGCTGGCATTGATGATGATGTCAACTCCCTGGAGCCAACGAGGAAGAGAAAGAAAAGAGAGGGGAAAAAAATCACATTAACTCAATTCCTAACAAATCACACAACCCTCATGACACCCTATATTGAATAGCAAGGACTATGTGTGTGTGTGTGTGTGTGTGTGTGTGTGTGTGTGTGTGTGTGTGTGTGTGTGTGTGTGTGTGAGAGAGAGAGTGGGACACAATGAAACTAAATCAACATGGTAACGCTACAGACTTCAAAGTATCCGTAGGATGATGAAAAGGGTAAAAAAAAAAAGGGAATACAGAGGAAGGAAAAAGGCGCTGGATGTCCAGCGTGTAGATGAAGCGGCTCATTAACACAACAAAGCCGCGGTTCAGTCAGAGCAACAGGATGGGGATTTGAATAGTATGTGTGATTTCTCTGTCATTGTAGTTATCATGTTTTGTTTCACTAGAAGACAGCGCTGCATATGTTTAAGAAATCATCTTCTCGTTCTCTCATATGGCAGGATGAAGAAAAAACACAAAACAAATGAAATTCAACAATCTTCCTGTACTTAAAAAAAATTCCAAAATGATAGAATAGAAAAAAAATTTGGGAGAAACCATGGTCAGTCTGGGGGTCAGTTCTCCTCTGACCAGACATACAGTATGCTGCAGCAAAGACCTCTTGGTTCTTGTCCGGAGGGCAAGATCCTCATGGGGAAACTGCTGTCTTCAAGTGCTGCTTCATTAACTAGGCTGGTGGCGATGGTGAGCTTGGAAAAAGCTCATGTTTTTAACAATAATTATGGGATGTGGACTGTTTTTGTCAAACTAACGATCCCATCCTTTACAAACAGCATTTTTTAGAAAGGGTCTTGCTATTTAATAAGCCAAACTTTATCATTGGTTTCTTTGTATTATACACATATTGTATTTAAAGCGTTAACAATTATTGTAAGTGTTACAAAATAATGTCTCTGAATAATTCCGGGGTTCTGTGAAGACTAAAATCTCTGTCCACTTTCCCAATCAATCGATTCATTTCATTCATGCATGGGGGTCTGCTGGAACCTATCCCAGCGAAAATAAAGCAAAAAGCAGGGGTACACCCTGGACACGTTGCCAGTCCATGCAGGGCCACACATAGATAAACAACCACACACACACACACACACACACACACACACATTCCTATGGGCAATTTAGAATTGCCATTCAACTTAAAGTACATGTTTTTGGACTGTGGAAGGAAACTGGAGTACACGCAGAAAGCCCTTTGCACAGAAATTCCCCTTGGCTGAGAATTGAACCCCTTCCCAGTTTACATTCCACAACAAATTAAAACTTTTAATTAAATCGTTTGTCTATTTTTTTTTTTTACAAAAAAGCTAAACTAGACAAAACGGTTGTTATAGTGGAAATGACGCTTCCCAATGATTTGATGATGCACATAAAATGGACTTAAACATGTACACAGTGTGTACTCGTGTACGTGACACACACGTGGCATGGCGCTACCCGTTTTAGAAGATAGAAAAGTGGTTACTTTACCTTATTCAGACCCACCTGGAAAAACTCCGCGATGGTGGCTACATGGCTGGCGCAGGCACATTTCCTGGCATCAGGGACGTCTTCCCCAACCTGAACACACATTGCTTGGAATTAAAACACACATTCACACACTCAAACAGGGAGAGAAAGATCACAAATCTACAAAACTCTGTGATGAAATCTGTTCCCTGGAGCAAAGGTTGGTGGTTTACAGGTAACGCTTCATCTGGAGTCTTTTATTCTATTTTAGTTTTTGATAACATAATCACCAGCGATTCAAAAGAATCATGACTCACGCAATACAAACTGATTACGGTGGTACACCAAGGAAACCTTTCCTAATGACTATAATAAATTTGGGGGATGATAGAGCAGGTGGCGATGTGTCAGATTTAGGAAGCGTAGCAGCTCAAGGGATATGGTGGGCTGTAATGATGCTGCTGTTCCTGCTGCTTATTAATTCGAAGAATAACTCTGGCACTTAAAATGAGCCATAAGCCCAAAGGAAGGAGATGGAAAGGTTCTCTGAGAATCGAACCCTCTCGGCTTTGCGACTCACCCAGTTGATGAGGATGTAGCGAGGCAGGGCGGCCGTAGCTTCCTTCAGGCTGCAGAAACCGTACATGATGCGACTGTTATCGAAGGTGACCATGATTTCAGCAAGGCCTCCATCTGGGGGTCAAAGACACACAATTAAAACCCTAAAATCGACTAATACCAACAAGTAGTTGCTATTATTTAATCCATAGTGATAATAAATGATGGGATTATTAGCTCTGTCGGTGCAGTAGCCTGGTGGGTAAAATGTCCATGGTGCTATTATGCACCCAGGATCAATTGGTGGATTGCTCTGCACATGTTTAATTTTCCTTTCCCCTTTCTCTCTGGCTCTCCCTCCTCTCTCTGTATATCAACCTCTCTCTCTCTCTTGAGAAGTATCTCTTTTTCTCACGGTCTAAGTGTCTTTCTATCTCTCTGTTTTACTTTCTCTCTCAATCCTCATTTGACAGCTTAATAATTCTGGGAGTTCAACCCATGATCTTCCGATTAGCAGTCTAACATTTTAACCACTAGTTCTGCAAAAGCTTCATTATCATCAGTCCTATAATAAAAGACCACCATCAGACCACCATGAGGTCCAAACTAACAGCACAGCACATTATAATCCGAGAGGAGGTGAAGCCGAAAGATCCACAGAGACAATTAGCAGAGCAGACAGTTGAGTTGGTGAGTCACTTCCTGTCGGTTGTACTAAAAGCTTAAAAGCTAAATCAGAACCAGACAGTTACACACACACACACACACACACGCGCGCACGCACGCACGCACGCATGAACGCGCGCACACACACACACACACACACACACACACACACACACACACACACACACACACACATATAAAGAAACAGCTGACAGTACAGCTATATATTTACATCACATCAGCCTTAGAACACCCACTCATTACATCCATCTGTGAATGCTATGTCAGTGCCATGCTCAGGGGCCCAGCAGTTGCAGCTTGGTGGTGCTGGGAGATGAACTATTGATCAGCAGGCCAATGAACTACCAAGGCCCCACATTAAATACACAGGGATAATACTGTGTAGGTCCCTATGAGGCACCATGAAAGGATGGATGGATGAAGTCCTCCTAGTTCAATCAGATAATCCGTATAATACGACAGTTATGACAACAGACAAACATAACTCTTGAACAAAGAGCATTCTTTATCATTGTTATTGCATGAACATGTGGCAGATTTACATTACAGCTGGATATGACCTACCTCCTGATGATGCCAGCACCAGATCATTGCTGTCATCTTCGTATGTGTACAAGGCCCTGAAAAACAAAAAGACAAATCGATGGCTGATTAGATAAACCAAAACTCTATACTTTACCTCAGCTATATTAAATTTATCATTCCAAACAATCAATAATGATCTAATTAGAAAGACCAGAGCATTTCTGTGTGAATTTAAGCTTGAACAAACTTTTAGTAATCAAGTTCATGCCCCTTAGCAGTATTAACAGTATTAGCTTGCAAACAATCAAGCAGGTGGAGAAGAGTGGCAGGAATGTTTTGTGATAGACGAGTTGCTTCAAGAGTGAAAGGGAAAGTTTATAGGACTGTTGTGAGACCTGCAATGTTGTACGGTTTAGAGACAGTGGCGTTGTCAAAAAAAGGAGGCTTAGCTGTAGGTGGCAGAGTTGAAGATGTTGAGATTTTCATTGGGAGTGACGAGGATAGGCAGGATTAGAAATGAGTTTATTAGAGGGACGGCGCATGTAGGATGTTTTGGAGACAAGGTGAGGGAGACTAGGTAGAGATGGTTTGTACATGTGCAGAGGAGGACAATGCAGTATATTAGTAGAAGAATGCTGCGGATGGAGGTGCCGGGCAAGAGGAAAAGAGGAAGACCAAAGAGGAGGTTTATGGATGTGGTGAGTGAAAACATGCAGGTAGTTAGAAGAAGAGTGATCCACTGTGTCGACCCCGAACGGGAGCAGCCCAAAGGAGAATAAGAAGAAGAAGAAGAAGCTTGCGCATACAATCGATAATAATAAACTGATTCTTTCCATTATTTCTTTGCAAATCTATCAGCACATCTAGTACAGAAAAGCTAAACTCTTATAATCTTTGTATAAAAACTATCGATCCTCAGTGATACTGTTTGAAATGATTATTTACATGTGTAATTATATAATAATGGGGCTGCACAGTGGGGTAGTGGTTAGCACAGTTTGTGTAGTGATTGGCACGGACGCTTCACAGCAAGAATGTCCCGGGGATCGATTCCCGGGCAAGGGGTCTGTCTGTCCAGACAGAAAACCTTGCATAGGTTTTCTCCAACAGACCAACAACATGTACATCAGGTTGTTTGGTGATTCTAAATTTCCCAGTGGAGTGAGTGCTAGTTTGTGTGGTTGTTTGTCTATTTGTGTGGCCCTGTGATGGACTGGTGACCTGTTCTCTGCCGTTCACTCTATATGCACTAGGATAGGTTCCAGCAAACCCTTGTAACCCGAATTATGAATTATACCATAATAACTTCAGTTTTACATTTGACAGAGTTTTGGCAGACGTCCTTATACAGAGCGACTTCCATTCATGGTTTTATACAACTAAGCAATTTGGGGCCCACAGTGGTGGCTTTGGTAAACCTGGGAATTGAACCCCTGTCTTTTTGGTATGGATTCAACACTATAACCACTAAGCCACCACTTTTTTAATGAAGCTAGCACACTTTAATACATTAGCACACTTTAACACTTGAGACGTCTAGCTTCAGATAAACGGAAAAAAAAGCTCTCTCCACCGAGACCCAAACCAGTTCATAACAGGTCAAGGATGTTGTTTGCTCACAGGAAATAAAAAGCATTACTCTCTGCCATGAGGAATAAAGCGATATTAAGAACCGCTGTTTGCTCCCGTTAGCATGAGTGCCTGTATAAATACTTCAGTATATTCAGCACTGTGACAGAAATAAGTACTACAGATTCGATATAGCCTATGCAGCTAAAATGGCACCGCTTTTAAGCTTTGATGGTTTTTCCCCCTGTCAATTTCATTCTTTGGTTGCTGTAGGCGTAGGAATGAAGTGCTATACTGAGCCGCACAACAAACGCAGGAACAGAAGGTCTAATGCATTGGTAGGACGCGTTAGGAATGATAGAGCTCCAGCTGACTCTGCTGAGTTTACTTTAGTGCATCTTGTGACTGCTTCAAGAAGGTTGATGGCACTGACATAAGGGAAGCATAGATACAGTACATATGATAATGCAGATTTGAATCCCTACAAAAATGTTCTAACGATTTTAATGGGGGGAAAAAAAACCTCTACTTGAACAAAAAAACCAATAAAATAATAAAATGAACATTTCTTGGATGTAAAAAGGGAAGAAGGTGAATAACCATATATCTCCATATAGTATGATGGTTGGATAATAGGACTTGTGTGGTTGGATGGGTGGATGGATTGTGTGTAAATAAAAATATAAATGTCCGAATCGACCGGTTAAGGTAATATTTGGATGAATTATTATACCAGTGTCTTTTGATATAAGATTGACTGAATCCTCAGTTTCATTCTGGTTACTGATTATTATCTGGATAACTTCTTAATGCTTGGGAGAAAGGAATATATCGAGGTAGAAAAGAAGGTAAAAATAACACGCTGTGACCTTTTCAAGCACACAACAGCCTCAGGATACAATTTGCTGAGTCTAAATGTCCCCCACCCCTCCACCAACCATGGTGGGAATCGATTCGTCCTGCTAGCCTACGTCGACCCTGCTTGTTTCTCCAGTAACATGTTAATGATCAGCAGTCGTGGCCTCTAGAAAAAAAAAATGTCCTTCACAAAGCAAATATAAGCGTTCCCATCAAGCCCTTGGTCCGACTCAACCTTAGACTATTCCCAGCCTGTGGCCTTGGCCATGATCCAGACAAAAAAGAAAAGCAAGCACCCAAGAACATGCTGGTAAAAGTGTGAGTGAAAGGTAGAGAGAAGAAAAATGCTAAAATAGATAAAAAAAATCCAGAACAATAAAATGTAAGTAGCTGTTTGCTAAGCAATGAGTTAAATGTTCTGCTAACTCTTGCTAAGCTAGAGTTTAGTAAGCTGGTTAGCTAACCTTTGCAAAGAATTAACAACAAAAACAAAATTTAATCTAGCACATTTTAAAGTAAGCAAAAAAAAACCCACGAACTTGTTACTTGAACAAAAATGAACTAAATTAACTCATTCAACAAGATATTGTCAAACAATTTAACTAGTTTGCAAAATGTACAAACTAATTTACAAAACTTGCTCGTTTCTGCACAATTTTTTTTAATACTAGCTTGCTAATTTTTGCTAAAATTATTGATTATTGTTAACAAGCAAGGCAATTAACAATATAATAGGTGAACCATATAACTTTTAACTTGTAACTTTTTCATCAGATTAACTACACAATAAGGTTTACCTTTGGACTATTTACCTAAATCTACTTAGACTAGCTTCCTATTTTATGACATGAATTAGAAAGCTAATTTACAATATTTGACTAGAAATGCTACAAATATTAAGCACATTTTTAGTCAGCTAGCTATTTTAAAGTTATACTTTTATATTATATTTGTAAGTCATTTGCTAATTTAGCAATCTAGTTTACAACATTTATTTTTTACTGAACAAGATTTTTTTTTATACAATATGTTACTAGCTAGAAAACTAAACAAACCAACACCATAAATTGGCTAACATTTAACTAGATTGCTAATTTAACAAGTCTATTTACATAGTTTTACTTGCTAGCTTATTAAGGGAACTATTTTTCAAAACGAGCTTGCTAATTCCACAAACTCATTAACAAAACGTTAATATGTAGCTTGCTAATTTTTCTGTAAATTCTGCATTTCATTGGCTCTGTACTTGTACTCTGCATAATGACAATAAAGTTGAATCTAATCTAATATAAATTAATCAAACTGAAAAAATGTTTTATTCTTACATCCAGAATAGAACGACTATGTAAATCTTACAAAAAATATTACTTTAAATTTAAGTGTGAATGAAATTTTATTTAAAAATAATCATTTTATTGTTAAACTCGGCTTCGTGTTAGTGTTCCTTAATTATTTCTTTCCCCTAGTTTTTCTCAGTTGGTGACAAAATTCCAGAAGGTCCCACACAGGCAGGCGTTTCTGAAAACTCTTTTGAAGCAATTTCTTTATTATTCATAAAAACTTCCCCTGACCCAGAAATGCAGCTTGGAACATTGGAGAGCTGCGAGTGTGGTATGCATGGGGCCGTGATCAGGGCCCCCCCGCTATTGTGCTTCGCTGTGGGAATGATGCTAACATGCTAAACAGTCTAGAATGTCAAAAAGAGGAATAAAAGAAGTGCAGGCCTCTGTGTTAATTACACAGAGAAGACAAGAGGGACGAAATAAATGAAAAGGGGCAAAAGAGAAGGTGGATTTTGTAAACAAATGCAGGTTTGTGTGCATGGATGGATGGATGGATGGATTGTTTTAAGAATAGGAAATAGATGGAGAGTTGTGTGGGTGGATGAATAACTTTGAGAAATACTGGATAGATGTAGAGATATGTCTATGGATGGGTGGGTTGTATGGATGGATGGATGGATGGATGGTTTCATTAATAGCCAGTTTTGTAAATTAAACTAAATAAATAGTTGTAGGAACAGAAAGATGACTGAATG
>JAOTRA010000016.1:7908429-7919789 GCA_026260255.1 Pseudolaguvia tuberculata
TATATTTTAATGCTCCCTGAACCAAATACAGAGGCCAATATAGAGTGGAAAGATTTTTCAAAAATTTCTGTGCAGAATTTTAGTGCAGACCAACTACAATAAATTCTCCATACAACGTAGATTTCAAATGCACTAAGCATTCCTTCCACTCGGAGACAGTGTAGATGTTCCTTGTCTAACTCCCATGACCTCACCAGAACTGACCGTTGAACATACACAATATAGTGCAGTCATGCCAACAGCAGATGGTCAGCTGTAAATAAAGTCTGGAGAAGAGAACCTCGAGCAGAACCAGGCCGCTGCACTGGTTGCCAAAGGTTTGTCAGACCAAAGTGTGATCGCTTATTCGCCTGGACTCTTTCTGGGAAATCTATCTGAAGGAGATCAGATGAGATTACTGTGTTTCAGAGTGATTATAGTGGAGTAAACCGCCATCAAGGTTGCATAAAAACGTGAAACAAAATGTTCCTCTTAGAACTCATGCTGATGATCAACCCATTTACGTAGGATTAGATTGCACCAAGTGCTAGATCTGTTCAAAGAGCTTGATTTCCATGGTTTTTAGATCATCTAGCAGCTTTTTCACTCGGCTGACTGGATTCATGGGGAATGTAGTAGACCAACAATTCCCAGCAGCGCCAAACTGATTTCTGTAAATGATTACAAAATAATCACATGGTATAAGACCTGGGTGTATGCAAACAAATATAAATACGACTTCTGATCAGAAAATCGCAGGTTCAATGAGCATGGTTCTTAACTCTTAATTTAAAATAGGAGATATTTGTACATAACTTCAACTTATAACGTCATTGTCTGTTATTGAAATTGAAGGTTAGGTCACACCCACTCCCAGATTATTCACTGCAAAAATAAAAGCAAAACATAAAAAAAAATGTATTTGTTAATTCATTTTAACAAATAAATCCTAAATACCGCAATAACTGAAAAGGTCGTTAGAGATTTCAGAAAAACAGGAAGTTAGCCTTGAACCAAACTCACTGAAGACGGTACCGAGCAAGGTGGCCTAGCCCTGCACTCAGACACTAGTGTGAAGCCTTAATCTATTCACCATAACAACTCCCAAGGTTGATGACATCAGAAATGTGGGTCATTTGATTTTCCGCACTTCACTCATTTGGACTTCCCAGAAGACCAGCGATGGTCTGTGTAATGTGGCAGTGATGTCATCGCCTAAGCACTTGCTTCAGTACACACATTGCATTGTGGTTGCCTGGGCCATAACACAGAAGATGTGTGAGACGATGATGTAAAATCATCTCAAATATAATGCATAGAATATATTTGCCTGTGGGAGGAAACCGGAGAACCCAGAGTAAACGCACACTAGCGCCAGGAGACATCATTATTATTTTTTTTTTTTATAAAATATCAATCCAAAACATCTTCAAAATACATACAAAATTATTTTATACAGGAATACATTTTGGTAGCCCAGCTGGAAGACACAATAACACAATTCTGGAGTACCATATAATGGCTGAGCACTTGGTTCACTGCATTTCACTGTGTAGTAGATGCAGATGTGTCAGAGATTTGCTTTGGAGGAAAAAAAACTGACACCTACATGGACAATTCTGTACTTAATTACAAGTGTAAATGCTAGAACATTTATAGTTATTATGCTGTTTATAGAAACACCACCACTCTAAGTTAGAGTGTTGTTCAACCGTCTACTTCTTTTTGTGGTAAAAAAAAATCCTTTTTTTTTTCATATTGAAAGTCTGCGTCATGGAACGGTTCTGCTTAAGCATAAAGGGCTAAGGGCCTTGCTCAGGAGCCCAACTGTGGGAACCTAAATTGCAAATCCACTTGAGCCGTATTCATCTTCTACAGTGCCCTGGAATAACTTCAGTATTGTCAATCAATATTTGTCTTTCCAAAGCCATAATACACAAACATCTGCACTTGTTTTCCCTGTAAATTTTTTACTCTTTAGAACTCATTACAGGAATGTGGGCCGTTCCCAAAATTAATATCAAGCATGGGGGGGGGGGGGGGGCGGGAATGGACGTTTCTGCTTTTCATTTGCGTCTAGGTCTCACTGAACCCATTGTGGTCTGTGTTTCAGGCATGTAAGCACTCAGAGAGGCGAGTAGTGGTTTACAGAGACTTTGTGTTCTCCTCCTCTTTCGAGGAGGCTGTATTGAGTTGCAGTAAGGAGGTGAGAAAGCTTTCAAGACACAGCCTGCTCCATATGACCAGTGAAGGCCTCTGAGACGAGCTCTTGCAGGGTGACATTTAGAAAATAAGTGAGTGCACAATCAGCGCACTTTCAAATAGCAATGTTTTCTTTCAGCTAAACCGAGTCTCCACAAACTGATTCCTTAGTTCAAAGAAGCATTATTTGTAAACTGCTGTGTAAGATATATGTGATTACACTTAGCAATCGGCCACTTAGACATCCTGCCTGCTTGACTCAATACCATTCCTGAGCTATTTTCCAGCAACCTTACAGTAGACAGCACATCACTGCTCTGATGAAATCTATCACTACCATGGAGTCCAGTCCAGACCACATCACATCTACACCCATTCTTACTTAAAACCCTTTATAAATTAAAGATGTGTTATCATGCTTTTGAAATCTTAGACACCAACCAGTCTGATTACAATGCAATGCTTTCTATGACCTTTCCTGCATTCACCCTCTTTTCTTTAACACATCCGATGCCTTTGGGAGATACACTCAGAGGATTTTATTACACCCACAGGATCGATTGTACCATGCCAACCTTTCAGAAGTTCCATTTTATGACCTCACATCTTTGCGCAGGGGTCCCTCAGGGGTCAGTACTCGGTCCAAACTTGTCAATGATTCCGGCTTAAAATAGCAGAACACATGATCAGAAAAGCAACATTTACATTTTGTCATTTCACAAATGGTCTCATTCAGAAAGACTAAATGAACACTTGTGGGTCATGGGCCTTGCTCTGTGTCAGTTTTGTGATGGCGGGAATGTAACTAATGATCTTCGGATCACTAGTCCAACAACTGACCATAAGTGAGTGGATGTTTATACAAAATGAAATAAAAAAAATAGGCCATTAATCCTTCCTGACCCCTTCCAGTTTTTAATCCAGCCGACCTGGAGAAGGATCCAGTTGTGATTGTATATAATGCACTTAACACACTTCACATTAAACTAGACCCTGTAGATTTCATTTCTTCCATACATCAGAAAAAATTGACCTTTAACAAATACAAATACTTTAACATCTTACACAAGCTTGAGTTATTTCTAGACCCGCTTACCGCATCTCTGTTGGCTCATCTAACATTTTTTATGCAATATCTCAGCTACAAACCATTCAGAATTCTCCTGCTGGTCTTCTTTATAACCTGCCAATGTTCAATCATGTAACCCTCCCACTGAGTTTGCAAATCATCTAAAAACATCTACACAGTGCATTAATATTATTAACATCCCCTTAAAACTCATGCCAACTCAAAGCTTCACCCACAATGTGCCTCTCATGTCCCTGTTTATGCTCGATGTCACTAATAAAGTGTTTGTATCTACCTACACAATCACAGATCATCCTTGTTCCTTTGATCCTTTTACAAAAGGTCTACCAAGAACATTTCAGATAAAACATTCAATTTTAGATTTCAATCAATGTTTTTTTTTTATTCTACGACTAAAAAGGGACGCACCATTTCTTGGAATGGTACTAAAAGCCTCCTATGTTTTTTTTTTTTGAGAAAATGTTATGCTATAAAAAATTGGTAGCTGGAAAAAGGGCAACGTGTGTTCTTTGATTCCTTTGTTCCTTGTTCCTGCTTGTGTCTCTGCCCTAACCACTGCTCATTCAATCAGAAGCTGAGCGATACTAAGTCACTTAGTCTTTCCAGGTGATCAGCTGTGGGTAGAGACAACGGTAACATCAATCCTGATAATTAAAATTAAATGAGTAATAATTGTGGAAATATTCTATAAATATTTTATGTTGCTGGCTATTAGAAAATGTATTTTTCAATAAACGATAAAATGTAAATCCATCAAAATAATTATACAACAAAACCTTTTATGCAAATCGAAATCCAAAGCCAACGTCCGTGATTAAAGACAGTAAAAAGCACAGAAGAAGTGAAACCTTTCAAGTGTTTCTCATTTTCTTCTTCTAACGACAGCGACTCGATGTCTAATCTTTTTCCTGATGTCCTTCACCACTTCAGACTATCAGACCAGACGCTGTTAACACCAGTCGTCGATTCAGAGTAATCACTTCATCTTTGGCTAAGGTGGAATTTTTTTCTCCAGTCGCCTGATTTTAGGCAGTTTTGACAAATTCTATCTGTAATTGGTCTACAACTGCTTGATTTTCACTGTAAGACCACCACATAGCGCACAGTCTCAAGTTTTATAATTAGAGTTCACATGACACAGAAACTGCAGCTTAATGAGCGTCTGAAATGTCTGAACAGCCTAAAGGTGCATTCAAACTCTGTATATTAAACAACAGAGATTAGTTTACATTATTATTTACATTTACAGCATATGGCAGACATCCAGAGTGACTTATATTTATCTCTTTATCTGAGCAGTTTGGGTTTGAGGGCCTTTCTCAAGGGCCCACAGTGGCTTGATGGTGCTGGGAATCAAACCTCAGTTTTTCTGGTATCATTTCAACACCCTAGCCACCAAGCTGCCATAAAAAATAATAAACATTTTTAAACTTGGACAGTAATCTATTAAAATAATATACAAATATAATAATAATAATTCAAAAAACAATATGTCACCAGGTTGTTTGGGATAGGCACCAGCAGACTCCCGTGACCCCGAATTACGGAATAAGTGGGTAAGAAGAATGAATGAATGAATAAATAAATATGTCACCCCTTGGAAATAGCAATTAATATAAAATGTTCATGATTAATCTGCAGTCCCATCCTGATGATTTATAAATAAATTGCAGGATTAAATGAACCAAAGATTTTAGAGGATTGTAGATTCTGCAAACTCAAGCGAATCTGCTGACAGTTTTACAACCACCATAATCGTATTTTAGTAAGACTGGATGCATCTCAAGCCTCGTCTCACTTACCAACAACCCGGGACAGGTTTAATACCCGACACATCAGATTGATCAGTTTTACCGTATTTACTGTTATATCTAATCCCCAGGAAGGAGGCAGCATAAATCTGTATCCACACTGTTGAATACAATTACGCTTTATTTATTTAATACGAGAAAGTACAGATGTGGTCAAAGCAATGAACTAGAACATATGAATCTCTTTCTGTTATTCTATCTTGATATTATTTCAAAAATAGGACTTTTATTATAATTCTATATTTTTAGAACTACGTCCAATCGTTGAGTTGGTCAATCAAAATAAGTTACTAAAGCTCATAACTATTTCAAAACCATGAGATTCTAAGACATCTGTTGCTAATTTATGAGATATCCAGTTATTATGATGTTATTATATTGCTGTAATAAATCAGTGAGAAGAAATAAAGAATGATGAGCTTAACATTTGAAGTTGCTATATATAAACAATGAGACAGTATCTCAAAAAATTTGTTAAAACTACATGTTTTAAACTAACAAATTAGTGACTCCAAAGAAGGGGGATACATCCTTAAACTGTAGGGTTACTTTAGTGAAAATGAGATACACCTTTAACCAATTTATTCATCTTCTTTCCCGCTTCCATAGTTCTATCCCAGCACACATAGAGCAAGAGGCAGGGATACAACCTGAACAATTCACCAGTCCATTACAAGGCCACTTTATGATATTGAAGTAAAGAATATTTTAAATGAGTTATTATGTTAAAACAAAAGAATGTCTCAAAATATCAAGTCACAGAAGCAAAATTAAGTCACACTACTTGGATGTGATGATGTCGGAATCTATCCAGGATTTCTAAATCTAAATACAATTATTATAACACCATTTAATATAAATTCACATGAAATGATATTATATATTTGAGAAGGAAACCTGTTGAATTTATTCAATCTAAAAAAAGACACAGTATCTCCACAGAACTTGGCCCAAAATGTCTGACATGCAGCCTGCAGGAACAGAAACAGAATCTGCCAAGTCCTTCTGTGACGAGTGTGCAGAACGACAGACTCGGCAACAAGTCACTGATGGAAACCAGCCATGAGAAATGGCCAGAAGAATACCACCAGGAACGATCTGTTCTAAACCTTATTTAACCGAGTGAGCAGATATAATCACAGCAAGAATCAAGAGTCGAGCCTCAGTTTCTGCATAAACGGTGAGAGTTCAGGAGACCAACAGCTGGGGGTGAGACAGGGTGAGAGACTGTATCAGGGTGTCTCGCTCATCGTGCTGAGCTTTGAGGTGGTCTCAATTGCGCTACCCGATGTTACAGCAACACACAATGGAAGTGTGATGAGGAAATCAGTGAGTGGTGTGTTTATGACATGATGCTTACCGCATGTCACCCTGATGAGATTAGATTAGATTAGTTTAGATTAAATTATGGTACCTTATTTGTTAAACTCAGACACAAAACTTTCTGTTGTCCCTAACAATAAAATGGTGAATGAGCCAATCCTCAAAGAATCTAAAAAGGTCTTCAGAATTTGTAAATATTAAATTACCGTATTTTCTGGAATATATGCCGCTACTTTATTCCTAGGTTTTGAACCATGCGACTTATACAAAGGTGCGGCTATTCTGTGGGTTTTTCTTCCACCGCTAGGGAAGCTCTAACCGGAATTAGAATCAAAAATAAGATAGACGAAAAATCAATGGAAAGAAAAATAGACGACGCTACTTTTTCCTAAGCAGATAGAACACGCAAAATAAATTACTAACTGGTCATTATTTTTAGCACATTTTTAGCACAGTCGCCTCACAACAAGAAGGTCCGGGTTCGAATCCCGGGCCGGGATCTTTCTGTGCGGAGTTTGCATGTTTTCCCCGCGCTTGCGTGGGTTTCCCCCGGGTGCTCCGGTTTCCTTCCACAGTCCAAAAACATGCAGATTAGGTCGATTGTCCATAGGAGTGAATGTGTGTGTGTGGTTGTTTGTCTGTCTGTGTGTTGCCCTGGGATAGACTGGCGACCCATCCGGGGTGTGCCACTGCCTCTCGCCCTGTGTGTGCTGGGATGGGCCCCGGATTTGGGAATGCGCGGGTGGGAAGATGAATGAATTAATAAACAACATTGTTTTCGATTTAACTGAGTAGCTCCAACATTCTTGACACAATGTACATGACTATGGGTGAGAGCGTCTACCAAACACAATCTTTAAATGTATACAAACATTAATAAAAAGATTTTACATTCAAAACATAATGAAACCACAAGCCAAACGCTCCCTATGAATTTCCCAAGAGTCAGCAACTGACACCACACAGCGCATAAGACAAACAAACAAAATTCGGTCTGGCGTTTCACGCTGAATACTGACTAGCCATCTGTGCTAGGCACAAAACAGCAGGTCGAACCCTCCTACAAACTGGTTTGTCCTGGAAACCTATGTGTATTAGCGATCTAACCAAAAATACAGACTGGTGTACATATGGATGACAACCGAATGGAAAAAAGTCTCTAAGAACACCGGGTAGCAACCACAGGCATGATGAGTCCCATGGGGCAGACGGTGCCAGGGTTTGACTCAGCAAGCTTTCTTACACGGGATCCAAGCATGAATTTGTTTCTAAGGCACAAGAAAATTAGTGCAGCAATTAATTTTATGTAAACACAAGATTTTTTATTTTAAATACAAAAATCAGATATAACAAGATAGACGTTTGCCAGAACACCATGACAGCAACCAAAGTCCAAGGTCATATGTTGCACAGAGGAGATGTTTGAAAGCTTTGAAGACATCATGATAGAATAGAATAGAATAGAATAGAAAAGAATAGAATAGCTGCAGTGTTGCCTATGTTATACTCTAAAACAGTCCAAACATGAAAAGCCAAAATGTCTGATCATAATTTGTGTATATATGTGAGTGTGCAGCTAAAAACTGAAAAAGCATGAAAAATGGAAGGAATAGATGATGCAAACTTTCCAAGATGTCTGCCAAACATGGCTTTTTATCACAGTCTTTTCTAAATGATGTCTGTCATGGGTAGAATTTGTTTATTTAAGAAGCTTTTCTCTCTCTGCAGTACAATGCCTCGTTATATAACCGATAGAAAGCGTCCGTCAGCATTCTTCTGCAGAACACCACCGCTGGAGCTCTGCAGCGTAACACACTGTAACTCTCGGACTGGTCTGTGGTGTCTGCACGCATCCTGCAGTCCTTCCTGAGGCATATGGAGAAGAGCGGACTGTGTAAGATAATGAAGGGGGGAAGGACGAAGAAGATTATAGGAGGACGAGTGAGACTAACATTTGAAATAGGATGTAAAAAAACACAAAGATATGAAGGGCAGGTGCTCCAATACTATAGCTAATAATGGGGGGGGGGGGGGGGGGGTTTGTATATATTTTGATGTAAATATGTTCTTATCTCGTTTTTACTGGGCTTCACAGTAAACAAAGCAAAAAAAATCTTATTTTACCCAGATTGTATTTCTTAATAATGCAAGGAAGGGAATTAAGGAACTGCAGTGAAGGAAAGAGAAGAATCAATCTAATGAGGCTTTGTTTTTTGTGCTTTACTTCCTGTTTCTTGAGGTTTGGATTTTGGGCCGCTTCCTGGTTTTGTTTTTGTCTTGTTTGGAGAGATGTGACTTGAGGGTTTAAGCTGTTGGACTAGTGGTTGGAAGAGTATAAATTGAAATCCTAGCACCGTTTAATTTTATGTAGCCAAGTAGAAAATTAATCAATTAATTAATTCATTCATTCATTTTCCCTTTCATCATTTCCCAAATCGGGGTAACAGGGGTCCACAACACCATTGCGTTGCCAACTACACTAATTGCCCATTGCCCATCCTTGATAAGTGCATCCAGAAAGACGGACGTCAGAAAAACACAAAGGAAAAACATGGGATGAGCTAGTTCAGTTACATTCCACCTGATTGATGGCCATAAGATATTAAAATTCCACTGCAGCGGGCAGTCACCCACCACCAGGGGCAGAAACACTGAGTCGTTGCCAAGAATGACAAGGCCCCGTGCAGTCTGTACTCCTGTCCTCCATCCCTGATCTAAAAACCTGACCTTGCTGACTTCAGCACACTGTAGCCTAGGCTACCAGCTCAGAGAAACTCCCTCACCCTTTCTCAATCGCTTCCTTTACATCATGTCTAGCTTAATTTTTGGATCATTTATCTATAAAAGCAGCCCTTTCCCTCCTCCACCGTTCTATAATGTTTCCATCAATGTGTTCTATCTGTTCTACCAAATGCACACCAACGCACAGCAATCCACAATCTGTATTACTCGCATGATTCACGTGCTAAATGATTAAATCTAATGTTTCGGGGGAACATAGAGGAACCCTGTGGTCATCTGGGCTTTAATAAAGTTGTACAAATTACAACAGCTTCATGAAAACGTCGTACACACGCACGCACACAGGCACGCACACAGGCACGCACACAGGCACGCACACAGGCACGCACACACGCACGCACAAAATCTTACAGTGACAACCCTTAGGAAGAAACAGGCTTCTGTTCAGACTAGTTGCTTGGAGGGGTTATAGGATCCCTGATGGTTTAAATTTTAATTCTGTGTAAATTCTTTGATGGATCGAGGAAAATTACCAGCACAGGTATAAAATAATCCGAGAAAAAAGAAGGTTCTAGGTTCAATTCTCAGGCAGTAGGGAGTTTGCATGTTGTCCATGTGTGTCGAAGTTATAATGTACAATTTTTCAGTCTGTCCTGGTCTTCACATCCCCGTCGGTGGTTCCCATCTTACAAAACCACCAGGGAATAATCAAGTTAGAAAACAAATAAATGAATTAATGTTTATTTTTATATTTTTCCCTCAGTTGAGTTCCAAATAACATGAAGAGTAACATCTAGTGTGAATAAACAATTTCTACAATCCGCTCAGGCAGAAACCTAAACCTACTGCTGGCAACCAGAATGAAAATGAATAACAGTATAAAACAAGTAGAAAAATAATGACAAAAACAACAACAACAAGCACGAAATATTAAACCGCTCGATCTGATGGGAACATCGATCAAATGCTTGATTATCTGGAATGTCTGAACATGATGAATCATCTGAAGTTATGACTTTTCCAGACACTGGGATTGGATTCTGCTGTGAAGTGGTGTATTATAGGTAGTGTTTATTTATAGAGGGTCTCACTGGAGTTGGTACTGATCGCTCAAGAATGAAAGCCTAACAAGATTCTGGACGCTTTTAGCTTCTACAGTAGCAGCTGGTTTTACTGCATGCCAGATAATATACCTATACCACGGTTGCCACCGGTCCCAAAAAATACGGAAAGATCCCATATTTGAGAATTAAACAAATATGCAGCTTTCATGCAAATGCAGGTGCATTTTGGGAAGACATGCATTCTTCTTCTTCCGATTAACCCAAGCCATCATCAGCTTGATGGGTTTAATACCATCACGTTCAGGTCAAAGGTGATCTCTTGACCCCAACACTGGACACACCCTAACACACCGAAACTACAGGATAACTGTATGAACTACATACAATCACTCTGATGAGCAAATCAAGCTAACTGTACTAGCTACAAAGGTACAGTCGGTACAGATAGCATGAAGTGTTAATTGCAGCTTTCTAATTTGGTTCATGCTCCTGACCCTATATACTGAATTATTTTATAGGGAAACCAGGACGCAGCACCAGATTAGAAAAAGAACAGGACTCGAGTGATAAGGTCTTGGCCATTTAAAAAACTTCTGTCTATCAGTATGACAGAAAGAATTTGTTTCTGTTTATAAGCACGTTTACTCGGTGTACTCCTCAAAAAGCTCATTTGCAGACGGAGGAGTTTTTGATCTAAAATTTGTTTAAATGGAGTCATTATTATCTCAACATGCTAGCATGGCCGCATGACGGCTTATCGTAGCAACCAGATGTTAGTAAGAAGCCTCATCAACATTAGAGTGGATTAGCATCGGAGGTGGGTGCTAACAGATGTTCTGATCTAACCAGAAATGGAAGGCATGCTAGAACTTTCTTCTGTGGAAACGTAACCACAGAGAACAGAGGAGCTGGAAGATTTCAGAGGGAAAATAATTTTTTCAAAATGTCTGTAAACAGTTTTTTCTCAGTTACACAAACAAAGTCAGGAAAATGTAGTTCTCAGTAGCTTCAGAGATTAAGTTAGACTGGAAAGAGGAAGTCTCAGGTTAATAAACCTCAATCTAAACTCTATTATGTGTACACACACACACACACACACACACACACACACACACACACACACACACACACACACACACACACACACAC
>JAOTRA010000016.1:7919889-7932683 GCA_026260255.1 Pseudolaguvia tuberculata
CACTCACTCACTCACTCACTCACTCACTCACTCACTCACTCACTCACTCACTCACTCACTCACTCACTCTTATGGGCAATTTAGAATCACCAATTAATCTAATGTACATATTTTATACAGTGGAAGGAAACCGGAGTATTCGGAGGAAACCCACATCACAAACCATTTATGACAAACAATAACCAATAACCCTGGAGCACCAGTGAGTCCCTGGTATCCATGAGCGTAAAAAAAACGCTGAATAAATCTCCATGTTGCTCCGACTGGAACAAATACATTTCAAATATGTCTCATTTCCTTGAGTCTTTGCTCGCATTTGTAAGCTGCAATGATGCATCCTGATGATGGCTTGATCCCATTCTATGCATTTATAATGCACTCTTGCAATAAAGCGTTCCCAGGCAAGTGTGTACACATTTACATAAAATGCAACTTTTAGGCAATTTTGACAGATGATTCATTCCAGAGGGGCTTCTTTTCGCTTTACCAAAGTTTTCTTTCTCTCTCCGAACACACTGGCGTCTCTGCCAACTGATGGATGGATGGATGGATGCATTTCATTATTCCCACCCTGTTCCAGAGCATTCCGACACAACGGGAGTTATAGACTTTGCCCTTATTTGGGAAGATACTTTTTTTTTTTTTTTAAGCAGCAAAAGTTATGTGAGAAAGTGAGAGAGAGGGCGGGGGAGGGGAGGGGGGGTAATAATAAAGTGTGCAGAACTGGGTGGTGGAGAAGGTTACAACTGGGTAGTAGTGGTTAGCACGGTCGCCTTACAACAAAAAGGTCCCTGGTTCGATTCTGTGTGGCGTTGTGCATGTTCTTCCTGCTTCCATAAACTTTCGGTTGATTGGTGATCCTAAATTGCCCATAGAAGTAAATGTGTGTGTGTGTGTGTGTGTGGTTGTCTATGTGTGGCCCTGCAATGGACTGCCGACCTGTCCAGGGGGTACCCCTACCTCTCGCCCTATATATGCCGGGATAGGCTCCAGCAAACCCCCGTAACTCTAAATTAGGGAATAAGCGGGTAAGAGGAATAATGAATGAATGAATGCTATTAATAATAATAATAATAATAATAATAATAATAACATTTTAATATAAAGAATTAAGAAAATTTGTTCTATTCTAGATCAATGTTCCTTAATTATCTTTTAATTGCTTTTATTTACTGTTTTTTTTATTTATTTTTATTTGTCGGTTTTTTACCCCGCAGCCATTGGAGATTAAAATCAGGTTTATAGTAGTTATGGACAAATATTAGTCACATGACTATTAGTGAAAACAAGATAGTAACACTGATCTCTAGTTCTTATAAAATATACGGATCTCTGTTTATGTTACATTCATAAATAAAGCAAGAATTTTCACTCCTTCATTCCTGGACTCGACCCCTTATAGACGTATGTTTTAGGTTGCGATGTACTTTTCCTCTGGTATGGGGTGGGGTGGGGGGGGATCCAGCTATGGCTTACAGCTATTTTCAGAGCTCCGCATTGACTTATCTATTGGAGTTCAACACTCGGGGCACCGGGGCATCTCGTATAACCTGGATTCCCCCCCCCTTCCCCCAAAAAACCAACCTCAGACTCACTATGCTGTCCAGCACCAACAGGAAGTAAACAAGGGGGAAGCTCGTTATTTTCCAAGAGGGTGTCATCAGGGAACACTCAACACTCAACCTGAACCCTGTGACCAAACAACCAGCATTATTCATATTGATGCAGTAACATTATATACTCTCTCTCTCTCTCTCTCTCTCTCTCTCTCTCTCTCTCTCTCTCTCTCTGTACTTTATAGCCTCCAGGACCGATTAATGTGGTGGCTACAAATCAATGCGTTAGGATGATAAAATTCAGCAGAATACACAGGTGTGGGATGCACTCGAGTGATACACGGCTTGGTGCTGGTTGCAAGGTAAAAACTGCACAAAAACATGCGACGAAGCTTGATCATGCAAATGAAGCCGCTTTTTCCGATAATGGGTTTAGTGTAGAGAATGCCGTGGATTCTTTTCTTCATCATCGTATAGTTATTTATTTATTTATTTATTTTTTGGAGTGCTGCATTCTATTTGCATACATTAATAAACAACCCAGAACAGATTGGAAAGAGTCTAGGGAACAGAACAGAAAAAAAATAATCATCCGATATTAAGAATGTCCAATGATAATGTAAAACAGGAAGTGCAGAGAAAAAATAGGTCTCATTGGAGTTTGGTGCTAAAATGTTGTATTTACCTGCACCTCTTTAAACAGTGTGTGTGTGTGTGTGTGTGGGGGGGGGGGTGTTTAAGGTCTACCGTTCGACACTGTCAGCAGGAATAAAGCAGACCAGGAACACTTTCTATATGTGAAAATCTCGGACAGGTTCTTCTGTCTTCTGTTTAATGGTAATGGAACCAGCTACCAGATTAGACAAGTACCATGCAATATTTCAGGGACACGTCTTCATCCAGATATAATTTGATATTATTATAATTCAATTAGCTTCTAACCCGCTTATTCACAATTCGGGGTCATGAGAGGCAGAGGTAAACCCTGGAGAGGTCACCAGTCTATTGCAAGGTCACACATAGAGAAACTACTCACACACACATTCAATCCAATCATTAATCAATCTAAGATACAAGTTTTTAGACTATGGAAGGAAACTGGAGTACCCAGAGGAGACCCATGCAAACATGGGGAGAACATACTCCGCACAGAAAGAAAGAAACATCGAACCTGGGACCTTCTTGTTGCGAGGCGATTGTGCAAACCACAACACCACCCGGCCACCTCTTATTAATATAATATTTCATAAAAAGATTTTATATTTCTAGCATGTTCGTCCCATCTTGGCATGGGTTTACCTGGGGTACTCTGGTTTCCTCCAACAACCCAAAAACATGTATGTTAAGTTATTTGACCTTTTTATTCTTTTTGTAAATTGCTTCATTGATATGGGAGCGGTGCGGTGGCGTAATAGATAGCACGGTCGCCCCACAACAAGAAGGTCCTGGGTTTGAATCCCAGGGCCGGGGATCTTTCTGTGCGGAGTTTGCATGTTCTTTCTCCGGGTGCTCCAGTTTCCTCCCACAGTCCAAAAACATGCAGATTAGTCCATAGGAGTGAATGTGTGTGTGAATGGTTGTTTGTCTATGTGTTACCCTGAAATGGACTGGCGACCCGTCCAGGGTGTAACCCCCGCCTCTCGCCCTATGTAAGCTGGGATTGGCACCAGCAGACCCCTGTGACCCCGAATTCGGGAATAAGCGGGTAAGAAGATAAAATATAGTAATAAATATAGCCCATCAAAGAAATCTACCAAGCGGGCAATTAGCTAAGGGGAAATGGTAGCGTGGTAGTTAAGGTGCTAGCACTGCTATTTGGAAGCTGTAAATGTACTAATCTGCTGAGAGAAGGTGCTTTCTTTACCTTAGTGCTCTAAAATGTCAGCTATTCAGTCAACAGATATTAATAATAGAAATACAGCTGAACCTTTATCCTGAACTGTATCCCGCTCAGTCCACCAGAGACACGCAGACACCGCTCAACAACTAGGATAGGATCACTCCAGCACGGGGGAGGGGGGGGGGGGGGGGTTTGTATTAAAACAACCATGGTGTCAGAAATAGCGAAGACGTGAAACCTCGAAATCTTGGCCTACGTCTGGATCGTCCTTGGCTTTAGAAGTTGCTGAGACGGAAAGCGAAGCATGAGCGGAAAGAGCATCGACTCTGATTACGAGAGACATCAAAAGCCCCCCAATGAAACAGTCTTAGCAGAGACTTTCATGTTTTTTTCGTGGGTTACTGGAGGAGAAACCACCGTAAAAAAATAGATACACATCAAAGCAAGATTTCTGAATCCGAGTACTTCTCCAGAGGCAAAAACACTTAAACAAAAAAAAAATTATTTGGTCATATTTATTCATTCATTCATTCATTCATTCATTCATTCATTCATTCATTCATCTTCTAATCTGCTTATTCCCTAATTCGGGGTCACAGGAGTCTCTGATTGTTGGGAAACTTTTTTTTTTTTTACAGAAAAAAATAAATTCAACTTTTCTGTTCAAATCAACAAAAAAACCGTTGGAAGCTTTTGATGGGAGGAGAAATGAAATCATCGTTAAAGGCGAATTCAACAAACGAGGCGATATTAAAGGCGAAAATAATCAACCGAGTGCAGAAAACCGAGCGAAAAATATCAGCCATCGATTTGATTAATTATTTAATAATAGAAAAGAAAATAAGACGCGGATTTATTGTAATATAAAGTTGGAGTTTCCATTACCTGTATGGCATTCTGCTCCATTGCAGTCCAACATTCCCTCACCCCCCCTTCCTCCTTCTCCACCTCCTCCTTTCTTTTCTCTCTCTCTCTCTCTCTAACTCTCTCTCTGCCCCTATCGGGTTACACAGCCGGGTACTACATCCACTAAATTCATACCACACGAAAAATAAAAAGAATAAAATATCCACTCGTTAGACAAACTGCAGTATATTTACATGGGATACTGACTGTGTTAATCCCACGGGTTGTGCTATGCAGTCATAGAAACACTACAATCCTCCCCCACTCAGATTATAAATAAAGATCTGAAAAATCTTTTCATTCTTTCTCTTTATCTTTCTTTTTAAGTGTTAAAACAGGGCAGGTTCTGGGTGTGGCCAAACTCGATCTCCAACCTAGTCTACAGTCTAATAAACATTATTTAACCTCTTATTAGACCATTGAAATAAAGTTCCTTTCTATATTTAATTTTTTTAAATGTTCATGTAAGATGAGGATTTTTTTTAAATGATTTGAATGACGCATATAAATGATTATTATTATTATTTTTACAATTCTTTATTTTTAGAAACTCGTCGTATTGGGTAGATTTGTTCTGTTTTCCCTCCTCCTGTGAAAACGAGCTTTCATTCGGCAAGTGTCGTAAAATAAAGTGAAGCCTGTGATCACGTTAAGTTGCCACGCTATAGGAACGACATATAGGCAATGGTTTTTGGCAAATAGAACAAACAAATAACACGTAAAAAAAAAAACTATAAATAAATAGTTTATATTAAAAAAAAATCGGTTATGTTTAATATGCATATTAAATCGATGGACAAATAAAATGAATGGATTAAATCAATACATTAAAAACAAAAATGAAAGCGTCTGTTAAAAGTAAAATATAAAATGCAATATTTGGAATATTTTCTATTTTTTAGAACTTAGAAATATTTTAATTAGTTATACTGATTCCATCAAATATTTTCACATCATGTTCGCTGCGTTTTTAATTTAATTTCATTCCTGCTTTTTAAAAACTAAGTTCAACGCGACAGTTTGACTCGAAACCTTTCGGTCTGATTATTTACATTCTGTGACCGTCGCCATTTTTACAGCCGCCAGAAAAAACCCACATTGAAGAAGTTCAAAACGCAGTTTCCCGGCTTTGACGCTGGCTGTCGCTGTAACGCAGTTACATTTCCTATACATTTGCTCGATGGAGGTAGGAATTGAACTCCGGTCTTTCTGGTATCAGTCCAATACCTTAACCACAAAGCCACCACTTCCCTCTTGAACACAATCATTTCAGATGAACATTTCCATGTTATTATATATTCAGTATCATCAGATACCAAATTAGGACTAGGATTGTTGATCAAATAACCTGTATTTTGGAGCCCCACCACCGACAGCCAGCCACCAGTGAATTCACTTCCTGCTCCAGCAGCGGTGTATCATAGCTGACTCTGCGCTCAGATCCACAACTTACTAAACCGGGATATGCGAAGTGTTTCAGTCTGAAGAATAAAATGAAAGTAGTTTTAAATAATAATAAAACAGCTAAAAAGATATTTTTAATCCAATCAACATCCAATCTTTTTAATTTTATATCAATAATTTAAAAATAAATCCAACAACTTGTAGCGATATCACATTGTCTTTATAGTTACAAAATTCTAAAGAAAAAGGCACATTAGCTACTATTACTGTATAGTTTAATGATATTTATTACAACATAGAAATAATTTTATAAAACAACAAAAAATGAAACGCCTTCCTGTTATCTCTTAAACTTCCTTTTCCTCCCAAATCTCTGGCCCGTTCTGTTTGAGTTCTGTTGCCGAAAGTCTATGAGGCAGTCGGTTAGTTCAGATATGGGAGTGAAAGATTTAATCGGAGACGAGCTGATGTAATAATTCAGAGATTCCATACTTCCGCCTGGTATAACAGAGTCAGTGTGATTGCTAAAGGAAAAACAAACAAAAAAAAACCCTCACACACATTATATACATACACACAAAATATTACTATTTACAGACTTCAGCCTCCCAGTCATGTGCTTGAACATACCAATTGTTTGTGACTGTAGAATTCGATGGTCCGGCTTCACAGTCATCTGACACAAGATTAGAGATTACATTAGATTTTAATATGAGAAACTAAAGCAGATCTTTTACAGAAATCACACTAACATCTGTTATTGTTATAAATCCAATTGATTTATTATTGTTTATTAGCTATTTGTTATATAAATTGTCTTGATATAAAAATATTTATATAAATAACAGTTCTATAAACAGACAAAACCGTAAAAATACATCAGTAATAATAAAACTCATTTATTTACTATAAATAAGGATTTAAATTAGGTTTTTGGAAATGTAGTTTTGTTAGGAGCTCTAAAAAAATTCTCTGAAAGAAAAGCAAGGCTGAAAATACAAACAAACATGGCCACCCAGTTTAATATTTAATCCAAGAATAAAGTATAAACTTAAATACTTTTGAAATTTTTTTTCTTCAAGATTCAAGTTAGAATATTTAGCGAATACATTTATAGATCTATGTAAATATACAAGTTTTGATTGATCTGAGGGTTGCCATGTATATATCTGTTTTACACAGTACCAGATGAATGAACGTTTGAAACAGGAGGATTTGGTTCAGTTTGTTTGATTTTAATCAGGCTAATTACAACTTAATGAGGATGCGACAAAGTAAACTATTCATCTTCTTACCCGCTTATTCCCTAATTCGGGGTCACAGGGGTCTACTTGTGCCTATCCCAGCTCACATAGGGCGAGTCGCCAGTCCTTCGCAGGGCCACACACAACCACATTTACTCTTATGGGCAATTTAGAATCATTAAAATCAACCTAATCTGCATGTTTTTGGACTGTGGGAGGAAACCGCAGTACCCGGGGGAAACCCACGCAAGCGCTAGGAGAACATGCAAACTCTGCACAGAAAGATCCCCATCTGTTTATACTAAACACAGAAATGTTTCTCGCAATTCTGTGAGGAAAATAATGACTATGTTAATCGTGAAATTTCAGCTAAACTATAACTGTTTCGTCTACAATTACGGATTTTTAAAAGATATCTTTATAAAAATTTTTTTTTTTTTTTTTACAACTGAGCAATTATGGGTTAAGGGCCTTGCTCAAGGGCCCACAGTGGTTGCTTGGAGTAGGTGGGAATCGAACCCTGGTCGTTCTGGTATTAGTTTAGGCTAATATTATTAGTCTACCTTAACCACTAGGCTACCACTTCCCTATGTGCGCTAAAATAGGCTCCAGCAGGCCCCCGTGACCACAAATTTGGGAACAAGAAGATGAATGAATGAATGAATATATAATATTTTAAAATCAATAATTCTCAGTTTTCAGCCCATAAAAATGTTCATACATGAATCCTCTGATGAACCGCTGTACTACTATTTGTCTCAGATACAAGCCTCTGTAATTCAATTGATTTATCTCGTTCTTTCTCCAGGTATTGTGACACACTTACACCTTCCTGACCATTATTTAATTGACCTGGTCTGAAGCAGTAAATGGCAGAATACCAATATAAATAAAAACATACAGGTTTACAGGTTAGGGTTTACAGTACGTACCAAGATGCATTGTTTCTGTCCGATTCAGTGCAGACAGCAAACAGTTTCCCTTAAACACAAACAGACAGAGCGAAAAGTTTATTTCAACACTAATATTGTTTGTCTGTATTTAGACATTAGCTGTAACTTGTATTGAATTTACTTCATTTGAATCAATTTACAGAAACTGGATTTAATTACATAATTTAATGAGTAAAATCATCAACGTCTTGTATGTGTAAATGAGGTTAATTAAACCATCACTGTATGTGTGATTCATGTTGTAAATAATTGTATGCCATGTATAAACAATCAATTAAAAAGTGTGTTTATAGATAAAGACGCCACTCAGGCCTTTCAGTGCGAGTTACACTGTGTGAAATTTGCCTGAAACCTGGGCGTGTCACAGTTTTGCCTATATATTTTTTTTACATTGGAACTTGTTCTTCCTGCATAACAACAGCTTGATTTGAGAAGAGAATCAATTCCAGTAAAGATTTACATTGAAAGCTGGGTTTCAATGTAAACCCAATATTTTATTTTATTTTTTGCAATAAAAGTATTAGCAAATAAACAGAAATGATTTTCTCACAAGGAAATCATCAGAAAACCCACCGCTAATCTAAAGCACCTTATTTATAAAAATAAATAAATAAATAAAATATTCTTTATTCTCTATAATATTCTAAACACTGTCTAAACACAGACATAACACGTTAAAGTCAAAGCTCAGAATCAGAGGCTTATAAACAACTGTAATGCAGTGATATAGTTTTACCTGCTTTGTTCCGGCTGTTTGTTTCTGTTGAAGGCAGCGGTCCACATGATGGTTATACTCCTTGCTAGTGAAAAAGCTATTACACACGTAGCACTTCTCCCGCTGCTCTGATCTGATACACATGAAATCCAGCTTAATTCTTTAATAAATAATAAACACTGACCTGTGTAAATGTTTCAAATATCTTTATTTGATTTTTAATGGTGAATAATTTATAAAGGTAAACTCTAACATTGGGCGGTGCGGTGGCATAGTGGTTAGCACGGTCGCAAGGTGGCTCGATTCCCAGGCCGGGGATCTTTCAGCGTTTGCATGTTCTCCTTGCACAGTCCAAAAACATGTACATTAGGTGATTCGAAATTGCTTATAAGAGTGATTGAGTGAGAGTGGTTGGGCTGGCGACCTGTCCAGGGACCTGTACCACTACCCTCGCCCTGTGTGCCCAGGAATAGGCTCCAGCAGACCCAACTGACCCCAAATTAGGAAATAAGCAGGTAAGAATATGAATGAATGAACTCCAAAAGTAATTAATGTATTATATTTAAACATTTGACTCAGATTGCTTTTGCGATCATTTTGTCCGTCTGCTCATCAGATTTCTTGTTCAACCCAATTCTGACATAAATCTGTGAAGTCTGTCTATTTAGTTGTGATGGAATGAAATGACAATTTTAGAAATAAAATAGTTTGTTCTTTAAATTCTCTATCAATTCTCGCTCACATCAACATATAAATAATCGGCATCGACTCCATTGTAACGGTTGATCAATATCGGTTTAACTCTAGTTATACATTATTGTTTACTGCCATAGCAGAACTTGCGCTATATACATGGCAAATTGACACTAACATTTCTTTCATTAACGTAACATGCATGTTTGTGGGAGGAAACCAGAGAATCCAGAAGCACGGTGAGACTATGTAAACTCTACACAGATAGCGCAGGAATCAAACCCAGGACCTTGCTGTGAGGTGACAGTGCTAAACCACTAAGCCATGTAAATTGTGTCAAATTAAGGATGTACTGATGATGTAACAGGACACTATGATGATACCTACTTACTTCTCAAACCTCACATAGCCGTCCACAGCGGTTCTCCTCACACTCCTCCGTTGAGCACTCTCTAAATACAGCAGAACAACAGACTTTAAAAAAAAATAACCTTTTGTATTAAATTAGCTTAAAACACTAAAAATGTCCTTGCCCTGATCTTGTGAAAGGTTCTCCTGCTCTTCCTGGTCCTCCACAGTGCCGTTACAGTAGGCCGCATGCATCTCGATTTCCCCCAGAGGGAATAGGCGGGTGCACATAGGACACTCGACCTGAGAAGAAACAGACTTCCTCCATGATACCTCTTCACTTGGACGCTCCTGCTCCATCCTCTCCTCGGCATCGGTGACCGGCGCTGATGCTTCATCCACCTCCATCACATCATGGTCTGCCTGTAACTGCAGCTAGAAGAAGGGAGAACCGTTAGTGACGAGTATCATCGCAGTGATAGTAGGACTGTATGGAACGTAAAGTGGAGGTAAAGTGCTCCGAGATGATGTACCTGTTCAGGACTGGTCACCATCAGCTCCGGTGTGTGAACTTCAGTCAATTGGGTTTCTGGATTTTATCACATGGTTAAAGCTCATCATTAAACCAAACAATAAAAAACACTTTTATAAAATCTTCATGGTGATTTGGAATAACTGGATCAAAAACAACAGCATGTTATTAACAGATTGTTATGAAAGGGTATGACAGAACATACGTTTTTTTGTACCTGGACACATGCCATTCTCCACATCAAAACTTTCGCTCCGACGATCTTCTTCTACATGTTTATCACCTTCCAACTGTATTGGAGTGTTTTCAGAAAGCTCCTGAGATGGTGGTTTCCTTCGGCTACAAATTAGATAGCTAATTATTAGCCTGGTTGATTACTTATCAAAAGTTTGCTAATAAACAACTTTAAGACTTTCGTTACCTGGAACGTTTCGCTGTATTTGTAGATTCCTGCTGTTTGACATGTAGAGGTGATTTTGGCTGTAGAATAGAAATAAAGTATGTATTAGACAAAAATAATGAACAAAACGTTGACATTCAGTACAAGAGTTCAGGAGACTCACATGCTCATAGAAATAACAATAAGATGACATAATCCTGGATATTTTAAGGACTTTCTATATGTTAATATATGTTTATTACATTGCTGTAAATATAAAGATTTAATATCTGCACCCGTGCTGATAAATAACAAATTAATATCCTGACTAATGATATCAGGAGTATTTTATAGTCTGAAGCAATAAAAATGGAAACAGTCCACACCCTGAGCTCCTCCTGCACCTCAGGAGAGGACACAACGACATAGGTTTCCTGTTGACCGTTCCCAGCTACTTCCTCTGAACTAGGCTGAGACTCTGTCCATTCCGTTTGCTCTGCTGCTTTCTTTCTTTCTTTTTCTTCCCCGTTTTGGTCCTCATCATCTTCTTCCTCAGGAAGCCGAGGAGCTCGGTGCCGCTTCAGTCTTCTGCCATGCGGTTTCTCCCCTGGGCATGGGAATACCTGCACTCAGGACAGCACCATATCTTTAGTGTGTTTTAGAATTCCAGATATATTTTCTCTCTCTTTCTTTCTCTCTCTCTCTCTCTCTCTCTCGCTCGCTCTCCTCTAATGAACAAGGCTCATTGTATGGGAAAATGTATTTTTTCTTTATTAATCACTCTTATTAAATCCCTGATTCAAGAGATTTCATTTGGATATGAAATAGATTCTTCTACAAGCTCAAAATGGTAGCTTAAGTTTCCTATTACAATTCTAGGAAAACATCAGAATATATATATATTTTTTTAAGTAAAATGATGGAACTCACCGGAGGACCCCATTCGACTTTGTGCAGGAGCTGTCTCCGGGCTTCCTTTAGGCTCTTCTCATAAACCTCAAGCTGGGCAAGGACTACGCGGGTGTAATTGTCGGTGCTTTGCCCCTTTGGGCAGAACGGGACGCCCCAGTAATATGATACGACCCCTACATCTTTCCTTTCTACTGTCTGTGCAACACTAGATCCAGCAGAGGTTCTAGAGATCTTTTGCTGCTCAGACTGGTTACGTTCTTGTAAGTCTTGTTCGACAACAGCTGTGGAAGAGCAAGGTTGCGTCGGAGAGAGATTTACACGCAAAGCTCGAACCTGAGGGAAGACTGGGCTCGGAGGAATAACCTGTAAAATCATCAACATTTATAAATATAAATCTTCACACGACCTCATGTGATGTGTGGATTATATTCAAAGACTAATAATCGGGTGAAAGGTTAATCAATTGTTCAACTGCTCCTGTGTAAACATTGACAAGTTGAAAACATTTAGGCACAAAAACCCCACAATTACTTATGTAGCTTTAAGAAAGATTAATTACAGATTAATTTATATGGTATAATTTCTTTACCTATCTTTAAAAACATAAAACACTGTTTCATTTAATTCTTAAATACAATTAATTCTATTGGATGCATCTTTGATTATAATTTGTTTAATGTTTTAGACAAAATCATCCTAATCAATTTAAAATAAATTCAATCATCTGGTGGAATATGTATTTCAATATACAGGTGATGGTTATATAATTAAAATACTCAAAAAGTTGATTTCATTCATTTATTTATTTATTCATTTATTTTCTTACCCACTTATTCCCTAATTCAGGGTCACTGGGGCACATAGGGCAAGAGACACCCTGAACGGTCCATCTCAGGGCAACACATAGACAAACAACCATTCACTCATATGGACAATTTAGAATCATCAAATCGACTTAATCTGCATGTTTTTGGACAGTGGGAGGAAACCAGAGTACCCGAAAGAAACCCACGCAAGCATGGAGAGCACATGCAAACTCCGCACAGAAAGATCTCCATCCCAAGGAATTGTACCCCAGGGATTCAAACCCTGGACCATCTTGTTGTGAGGCGACAGTGCTATCCACTACACCGCCCTAAAAAGTTTATTTCACTAATTCCATTTAAGAATTGAAACTTGTATATTGTGTCATTCCACACAGACTTCTTCTTCTCCTTTCGGCTGCTCCCGTTAGGGGATCATTCTTCTCCACCCTACCCTGTCCGCTACATCTGCCTCTTTCACCCCAACTACCTGCATATCTTCCTTCACC
>JAOTRA010000016.1:7965466-7985606 GCA_026260255.1 Pseudolaguvia tuberculata
TGTGTGTGTGTGTGTGTGTGTGTAGATGTGTGAGTAGGTTTGTGAGTAAAATCTCATTTGCTGATGGATTTTTTCTTGAATCTGATTGGCACATATTATATTGAAAACAGAAGGTCATACGATCATCTTCATGCCCGCCACAGCACTGTCAAAAAAAGATGAATGCGGCTGTGTGGAAAAGCTTGTGGGGTTTGTGAGGCAGGGCAAATTCCTGATCTTCTTTGTCCCACCCCTAAGAATTACACCCTTCACACGTTTTCCCTCGATGCACACATGTATTGGCCACAAAGGAAATGATTCCAATGTGGTAGTAAATCATAATGTGTGCCAGAAGCCTCAAATCAAACTTCTCTAAGCTAAAAGGAAGCAGTAGTACAGTGGATAAGGTGTTGAACTGCTAATTGGAAGATTCTGGTTCGATTCGATTCCCAAGATGTCATTGCTGGGCCTCTGAGCAAGGCCCTTAACCACCTTGTATAAAATTCATAAATATAATAAATATAACCCTTTCCCAAGAAGGACGTTTGAAAAAAAATCAAACTGGTGGTTAAGGGCCTGGCTTAAAGGCCCAGCAGTGGCAGCTTCTGTGTGGCTTAGACTTAAATGTATATAAACTTCAACTAAAAATCATAGAATCGAAATAGGCAGCCGAATGACATCACCACAATGTTTGTACAATAGTTGCAGCATATCCAGAATGTAGCATGGTGGTGGTAGCAACTGCTGGATTCGGTTAAATAAAGGCTTCAGTCAAAGTTGAATATATAAATACGGTATCGCAAATATTTTGGTTTCAGTTATTAAGTTTCTGTCCACACAGCAAGGTGACCTGAAGTGGGCTGTGCTCGGGGGATTCCGTAACATCTTGATAGATTTGGAATGTTTTTGTAGGAAAGAGCCAGAAAAAATCAACAATTAGTTTGTCACCCACAAAAAGGTGTGGAGTTGTGTGTGGGTGGGTGAGTGGGTGATTGGGGGTTAGATGGAATCAAATCAAAATCGTTACTTTTAAGGATGTGAACACTTGTACCGTCGGGTCGGATTACATCGTACATTTTTGTACGTTTAAATTTTTGTTCCATTATATATTTTTATACATTTCAAAACCCTGCCATTTAAAAGTGGGCGTATGAATTTCTCGTACCCTTCCCTTTAATAAATTTGCCCTGAAGATCTGCACCTGGTGAGTAGGAAGTTGTATATTTTCAGCTGTTTGCAAAGAACTCTTCCTTGCCTGACATTTGTTGTTTGGTTTGTCTTAACGCCTGTGTTAAATGGTGTTTAGGGGTGAAGTGTGCCTGTGTCCCTCCCCCTATAAGGTTGTATTGGTCAGATGTCTTTCTAATGATCTACTACCTACTAACAGCTTAGCTTTGCGTTAGGCACAATATTGTGCACAATCTCAACCAGCCATTGTCTGTCTGCATGAGATTCGGTCTGAAGGCTGGCTCCTAAAAACTGGTTCTTTGGAATGCATGATGTTCCTCATGCATGCATGACTGCCTGACTGCCAGTTTGGGGTTGCGAAAGTAGATTGGGCCATATTGTGCCATCAAACATTTTATTCAGCCTTTCTCGTTGACTTGTTGAAGACCCATTAAGGTTTGTTGTGAATAAATGCAACGAAGGCACCAGGGCAATTCATGATGTAGGAACACTAATAACTGGGATGGCTGTGAAATTGTAGCAGGCTGTAAAGAACCCCAGATTCTGGACTTGTACCCTTCTTTAAAACACACCAAATCAATAATTCCCCTATCTAACAGAGACCCGCAGAGTTAAAGGGTCTGTTTAAAACAAATTTTTAAAATTTTTAAAAAAATTACTCAGGAAAAGATACTCATGTCACCACATTTTCTGGCAACCTTCACTCGTCTTCGTCTTCTGCTACTCCTGCCTCAGCTTTTAAGTCGTTCTTTTCAGGGTGGACGATTCCTGTTCCTGATTTCCTGCTCTCTGGTTTCAGCATGCCCTATTGTCCGTGACCTTGGGGCTAAGCTCAGGATATGTGATCTGGTGTGTAGCAGGCACCCTGCTTCAACTATGGCAGACCTGGATTGAGAAATATTTATTTCCTGGCTCTTAAATCATCTTGGACTAGGAGGGAAATCTGGACATTCCGTTACCCTCTGCTATTTCATTTACAGATACGTTTTCCCTCAGGAGTTTGGACAGCACAAGCTTCCAGTATATCTTGTTTGCTTTTATTCCCCTGGAAAACGATGTTCTTTCAATTGTATTGTAAATGGATCTTGTTCTTTTTATTCCTCGATGACATTCCAGATGATCAGGAATATTTTTCCCCGATTCAGCCAATTTGACTGAAGCCATGTGTTGGAAATTATTTTCGGCTTGGCAGCTGCGAAAGCTCGACATAAAAGTGTCAGCACGCTCAGTTCATACACCTGTGGGTCAAAGTAAAATCCTGCCATTTCGCTGGGGGTGTTTACCCTTCACACTTCCTGGGTCCACATGCCCCAGGCATTATCTGCAAAGGAGCTGTCTATTGAGAAGTGTTTGAATACTTCCTGCGATCAACAGATAGTGAGAAAGAGAAAACACACACAGATAAGGCACTGTGCTTGTGTCCGGTCTTGGGCTTGTCCAATGGCTGAGACGTAGAACATTAACTAAACCGTTCCTAGCACAGGCAGGTGATATAGTGTGTTGTTGTGGTTGCTCGACAGTCAGGTTGTTGAAAAGCTTATTGACAGTTCAGTTCCCGGGACCGTCAAAGTGCGACCACCAGGCCACTGAACAAGGCCCTTAACCCTTTACAAGAAAGACAAAAATGTAAACTACACTAAATATTGGGGTCTGCAAACTGCCAGAAAATGTTGTTATTATGAAATTAGTTAAATGCTCATGGTTGCCACATTAAGGTTAAGTGAATCATTTAAGATAGTTTTCAACCTTTTTCAATTTCACCACAATATCAGTAAGGATTATATTGTAACCGAGGGCTGTCCAAACTCCACCCTGGTGGGTCGGGGTGTTCTGCAGAGTCTAATCAAACACACTTCAAACAACTAATCAAGATAATTTTAAGTAAGTGTGTTGAGGCATGCTGGAGCTAAATTCTGCAGGACACTATTTACCATCTTTGGTGAAACCTTAACATTACCTTACACCATATTGTATCCAAATACTCGAATAAGAACAATATTTCCCAACATTGAGCAAAGTCCACTTTTGACTTTCACACTGGCGAAATCCCACGTAATCTGAGCTGCCTAGCATGTTATCAGCTGTGTACACAAGAGCTGTATGTTAGATTTCTTCATGTTTTCCAGGGCTTTGCAACGAAACAGGATTATGATTGATAGTCCAGCGGTGTAATCTATATCGGAACGGAAACGTGAAAAGCAAGCGGATGATTTAAAATGACGTGATGTTATAATCGGCTGCAAAAAGAGGCCAGGTTCTTTAGATAACCTCGGTGCTGATATAGCAGCCATTCCAACAGGATATGAAGAAACACAAACACAGAAACGTGAACGTGCTGCAAGACGAGATTGGATTTTTTTTTAAAAGAGCTGTTTTTTGACTTGTTGACGTTTTGTCGGGCTCTGCAAGTTATTACTAAACCCAAGTGAAAACAATTTACAGCACATGAACCATGAATGATTTCCTCTAACCACAGACTTCCTTAGCAGTGCGTACCAGATTGATTTTAGTCAGGTGTGCTGTAACGCAAATCATTGCATCATTTCCACTACCAACTTCCCTTTATTTGCTTATTAATTCTACACTTATGACAGCACTCTAGCTCTATCGCTGCTTTTCCACTATTGTGTTTCCACTGACAGAACCTGCCAGGTCATTAACATGACCGGAATCAGTACCTATATCATTTTTTAGTCCCTTTTTTGGTGGACCATTTCATGGTTGCCAGTCCCCCACTATCTCTTCATAGATAGTTATTTTTCTTGCACTAGTTAAATGTAAATTTTTCTTTGGTCACTTCGGTCACACACTAATAAACTAACAGATTTTATACTTCTCGTTAATTTATATGTTGTTGTTACTCTGTCAGCTTTTAAATATAGTACCTATCAAACTGCGGTCTGTGGTTGCAGCTTCACTCACTGACCTCATCGGTTCCCATTTGAGACCAGCAAGGTTTTGGGCCCGGTTTGAAGCCAGGATGTGGGCACCAGCCCAGAACTTTTTGTTAATGATAAAGCCTATCCCCAGTTCCTGATTGGACACTTGCACAGCAACCGGTGGCAAAGCGGTATTTGAGAGACATTTTGGAAGCGCTGGAATATACTGGGTAGTCAGATCTTTTATTTCCTGTCTAGCTGTGGTTAGAAAAGGTGGCTAAATAGAAATAGACTGGTGGTCATGCTTCAAGCAGCTATAAAAACAACAGGGAGACAATAAATTGTAGTGATTTACACAATAATTGTCAGTGATTTACACAGTAAGTTGTTATATTGGCTATATAACAGAGATTGGCAATATTTTACATCTGCGATTTTTTTACTTGGAATCTCAATATACAAAAAAAATCTCTGGTGACCCAAATAAAAAGTTAGCATATGTTGTTGTTGGTCAGTACGGTTTGTTGAATATTGCTATGTTTTACCCGTAATTATACGTCTCTTTATAGGTTTATATTAACCCTTACATATTATTCTAACCTTTTTTAACAACCCTGTAGATCTTGTAGATCTGAAGCTTAAAATCTGCCTTTCTTAGTGGTTAATGGGTTCATCAGCTAATTATAAAGAACAAGGATTCACCTCCCAGCACCATACAACTCTTACCCAGAGCTGTCAAAACTCAGTCTTGGAGGACTGGTGTCTTTGTCTCAACACACTTACCTGTTAGCTTCAATTAAACCAAGCAAGAGCTTAACTAGTTGGTTCAGGTGTGTTTGATTAGGGTTGTAGCTAAACCCTGCAGGACACCCAGACCCTCCAGGACAGAGATTGGACACTCCTGCTTTAAACTATCAAATGTTTAGTTTAGTTTATTTGCCACATGCTAGAAATGCTAAATAAACCTGTATTTTTATAGGCTAGCTCCCTTTCCAAGATAACCGTGTCTAGTTCAAAGCAGATATAAAATCACACTAGTTGTTGCTAAGTGTGTGTTTTAGTGACAACACATATAATAAAACTGTACATCCAGATCGCAAGTGTATGTAATTGTATGTGTACATCTGGAAATTCGTATAATAGTCTATATAATAATAATCAACAAAGAAAATTGTGACAGTAACATTTTGTTAATGTAAAATATATAAATAAATCAATGATTATGCAAGCAAATGCATGGTGTTTAAATTATCCTTTATTTAATATAAAACAACACAATAAACAAATAAATTAGATATTTCTAGAATAATTCTCTCAATGAAAAAATGCATAAGAACATTGTTGACTGCTATAAAATTTTTTATATCGAATACATAAATGGAATGTCATGCTGTACACTATTTACTTCCTGCCTGCTTCATCCTTAAGGATTTGCGAATAGGATGATGAGCTCAAAGCTTTATAGTACTTGAGTTTAAGACCCAGTTTAGCACAAATAAGATAGTGACGTATGCGTATAAAAGGAGGACCTGGTTGGGCCACTCATTCTAATGCTGAATAAGAATCCCCTAGGGATTCGGTGGAGCATTGCTGACCTGCCATTAAAAGCAGCGAGTAAATTAACTTGAGAAAGCAGCCTTATCAGCTTGCGGGTGAGGCCTCGCATTCCCTGAAGAACACTGCAGAATTCGCCTCAAAAGGGTCCCATTAGCATTTGTATATTAAAAAGATAGCGGGAGAAAAAGATGAGCAGCTGGATCGATTACCATAATAAGGGACCACCTCATTTGCACAGACTCAGTCGTGCCCCCAATCACCCTGTCCTGCGGTCACACCCATTACAGCTGCATGGGTCTATTGTCCAACATGGCCTGAGCTTGGACCCTGCAAACAAACCCTGCAAGAATCCAGACAAACATGGGAAGATTCTCAGATTTTAAGTCGAACAACATCAAGGATGTTTTTACGTTCATAATGGTCCATTTCTCTCTGTACAGTATAGTGACTTAGCTACACTAGACCAATCAGCTGTGAAGGAATTATGTTAAAAAATTCTTTCAATAACACATAAACTTCATATGCTTTAGAATAATTTATAACATGTAAATTGTCTTATTCACTGACATGTACATAAAATATTTAAGATATTCACAGGAAATCAAAATTCAGGCAATTTCACCAATGTGAGATCCTGAGATGAATCTTTAAATAGAAAAAGAATGTAGAATAATCTTTATATAGAGAGAATTTTATAATGCTATCAACTTTTATATCAAAATAAATGTTCTCTTTAAAAAACAACAACAAAAAAACCCTGCAGCATAGTCCAGTTTCTATGCTGCTTTTATGCTGTACTTGGGACTTCATACATATTAAGCAGCATTTATTCATTAAAAAAAGAGATAGAGACTGAATAGCTTCTTGACCAGGCAGTCCAGTTACTGTAACTTTTTCAGCCATTTTTGTCACCAGGTTTGCTAGTGCCAAGCATTGTGATAATGTTCCTTGATAGAGTCTGGTCCTCCTGAGACTGCTTTGTACCAGCGACCATAAAAGTGTTTTGAATGCAAATTATGACGTTGATGGAAAAAAAGTCCACTGCCAGACGAAGCCTTATCGTTCCGTCGTCTTCACGTCTATCCGAGATCGCACGTCGTGATAACCGAGCAGGTATGGATCTGTGGACAAGGCATCATGGGTAAACACTGAATCGTTGTCTGATGAACAAGAGCTGGAGGTGTCCTCACATGACGGGGAGTATTGCTCAAACGGGGTTGATAGGTCCAGGTACTACAAAAAAAAAATAACTATTTAGAAAACCAACCTAAATTGTTTAACAGAAATTGGAACACTTTTTATAATAACGGTCTACAACATTTACCTCATCAGAAATTGACAGCAGCACTCTGTCCAGCTCTTCCACCAGCTGTTTAAAAGTTGGCCTCTGGGTAGGAACTGCATGCCAGCATTCTCTCATCTTCATGTAGCTGTAGAATGTCAACATTGGAATAATTAACCACACTTTTTACATTACTTTCTCGTTAAAAACTAGCCTCAGTAGACGGTAAGTATGATAATGGCCCTTACAGTTCATGTGTGCAGTTAGAGGGTTTGTCCATGCGATGGCCTTCTTTCAACAACTTGAAAAGCTCCTCTACGGGGATTCCAGGGTATGGCGAGCCTCCTAGCGTAAAAATCTCCCACATCAGGACTCCGAAAGACCAACTGTTCAGATAAAATATAAGTTATTAGTTACAAAATATACAGCAGGTTTGCTTTTTTCTTGCTTGCTTGGTATTTTTTATCCATGGGAATTTCTGCTTAGTGGACAGCTTGGCATATCCACAAAGTAGACTTACACATCGCTCTGGTGTGTGTAGACTCTATCGAACAAAGCCTCTGGTGCCATCCATTTTACTGGCAGACGTCCCTGAAATCAAGCAACTACAGTGAGTATGTGACATTGAATTTTCCTTTTGATCCAACACACCTTGGCAGTTCAACCTCTTCCTATGTCCCCCCCCCACCAACTATGTAATTATCTCCTGTTAAACCGCATGACAAACAACAGCAGCACACCAAACATCTGCATTTTATAAGTATAACTGCAGCAAACATTTCAGATCTTTATATTAGCAAAGGTTCATAGTTCCAGGAACTTGAAGAACCAAGAAAATCCACTTCAACTGCTTACATTTGTGGTTTTCTTGTAGTAATCAATCTGATGCACTCCTCTAGCCAAACCAAAATCTGCAATCTTCATGACATTATCTTCTGTGACCAGAACGTTTCTTGCTGCAAGATCTCGGTGAATGCACTGTTGAAGAACAGAAAGGGCACTGCTCAGTGATCATTCTAAAACATGCTCCAAAAACAACCTTGGTTTTAAATAGATGTGGACTTTGTAGAAAACCGCTACCCGAACTGTTTGCTCAACTGGACACAAATTAATATGTGCATTTCGGTTTTCATTTTAAAATAGTAGAAGCATTTGGGGACCGAAAAAAAAGGGGAACAAAAAAGCCCCTGGTTTGCGGGTCTTAATGGAAGGGTTTCAGACAGCTGCATTCTTAGCAGGCCACAAAGACCTAGTAATATGATCTTGTGCACAGACGGATCTGTGCGCCTGCATGCTAACAGATTTATGGCAGTGCTAAAAAGGACAAAGCCCACAGAGACAGGACGTACGCAGTGGTAAACACAGCACACCACCACTCCAATAAGGAATGCCTGGCATCGTGTATCAGACAAAGGGACTTGTTGATAGGGGGTTAGAGGTTTACGACGTAGGTTTTACTATGCAAACCAACATACTCTTTTGGAGGCCAGGTACTCCATTCCTCGTGCCACTTGGTAGGCACAAGAGAGCAGGTCCTTGAATGTGAGCTGCTCTTCTGGAACCTTGGTCACGTCAAAGGTATAGTCCATTCCAGGAGGACGACGTGCTCGTAGGTACTCACGTAAGCTCCCTTTAGAAGCATACTCAACCAGCACATAGAGGGGACCTACAAAATAAAAAAAAAGTTTAATATAAATGGCTTACATATAGATGGACAAACCGTCTTAATGAGACTTTTCTTTCAGCTGAACTGACCTTCTTGAGTGCAAACACCTAGAAGATTTATTATGTTCTTGTGCTTGTCCATGCCTTTCATCAGCTCCATTTCAGAAATGAGGTCAGCCAAGTCTTTGTCAGTGGCATCATCTAAAAAACGATAGAGCAATGTTTAGGATACTCATTTAATTATGCATGTTATGTAATTAGCTATATTTAGGAAGACTCACCTTTTAGCATTTTGACTGCCACAGTAGTTGATTGCTCTGGATTATCCCTATTGATCCGATAAGCCTCTGCTCTCACCACCTGACCAAAGCAGCCCTCGCCAAGCGGTTTCCCTAAAGTCAAACTAGGTAACAGTACACCATTGTCAGTACATCATCAGTTTAAATGACAGGATGATAAAAACAAATTGTGTCACTTGGCACTAACTTTTCTCTTGGGAACTCCCAGTCAGGATCATAGGGAAGCTCAAACTCCATGACTCCAGCTAACATAGGAGAACAGCTGGAGGAAAGACGTGCCACTCTCATTAGAGAAGCACTGGACTTCCCAGAGGAGTTGGACTCAACAGAGTACTGTTAAGGAAATGGACAAAATTAGTACAGCTACATTTAACAATAAACGTGTGCTACGTTTACGTATATGTCATAAAGAATTAACAGTAGTTGCTATCTCACCTGTCGGCGAAGAGGAAATTTGGAAAGTTTCTGGACAGGCAAGGCATCAAAGTGTTCCCGACTAGGGTGGGTCTGCATTCGGCACAAAACCACAATCACAATGGCCATCACTAACGCCAAGAAGCCTGAGGCATAAATGATGATGTCGGTATATTTGGTCTCCATAAGGTCCATCTCTTTGACCACATCCTCTTCTGTTAATAAAAATGTGTTATTGTCTATCAGAATGATGAAATATAGAAATAAATGACATTGCTCAAGCATAACTGTAACCTACCAGATAGGACAGTTAGCCAGGCGGACTGATGTGAGAAGCCAATCGAGTTTCCAGCCAGACAGGTATACTCTCCAGCATCCTCCATCGTGATATTAGTCAGATATAAGATTTCTACCTCTGACATGTTCAAGCTGCCGGTCTGCAAAGCAAAAACAAAAAATGCAGTCATGTCATGTATTTTGTACTGGAGAACTGGAGGTCACTTTTTTTACTGTCCAGTATTTTATACACACCTTGACAACTTTGACATAGGGTATGCCATTAGGTCCATATCGGCTACCGTTCATCTCGATGTGCTTTAGCCACTGAATGTGTGGCTGAGCATCACTGTAAACCTTGCAGTGGAACTGGGCGTCCCCACCAACTACTGCTGTAGTATTAGTTGGTAGACCAGCTTGTAAAATAGGTCTATGAGGAGAACGTTCTGAAATAGGAACAATACACAGTTGTTCATATCATGCAAACCATCATATGTATAAATATCTCATATCTCTATTGCAAATGCTAATTAAATAAGGTCCAGAAAAAGAAAGATAAAAGATATATCTTTCTAAAAGCTGGAGGCATGTCAATAATTGGTTTCATTAGAAGCCATGGCTGGGTACTAAGATGCCACCCCTTCTTCCTGCTTTGATGAAGACAGCAGTTGACCTGACACTGAAATGTCATAGGTCAGGTAAAAAAAAAACTTTGTCCACAAATGGAAAACCAGTAACATTTTACATGCTAACCCTCCTATTGAGCAAATATCTTGCACTTTTTTTGTATGGCCCTTGTGGTGGACACTTGCCCTGTGGCTACATTTGAGGTGCAGTCGGTGCCTGTCTTACTGTGAGACTCTGCTGAGCTGTCAGCAATGTGGCTACCTAATTTAATTTTTATTACCCCTGACAGACAAAGAGAGAAGGCTGGCTTCAGCCACTCTGCATGAAGTCAGACCACAGTCTACTGTAAACAGCGAGATGTCTTACCCAACACATCGAGGAGGTAGCTATGAGTGATAGAGCCGTATTTGTTTTCCACTACACAAGTATAGTTCCCACGGTCCGACGGCACAACACTTTCCATGACCAAACTCCAGTGCTGATGTCTCAACTGTGGGCAAAAGTTATGCAAATCATTGTTTTACTCAGATTGTTCAACGTGGAAATATTTTATTTTCCTCACAGACAGTTAACATGCTTTTCCATCTTACCTTGATTCCTCCGATTCGATGTTCTCCTCTGAATTCTCTGCCATTCTTCAACCAGCGGATTGAGGGTGTTGGGCTTCCTGTAGCCGGACAACGAAATTTAACAGTGTTGCCAGCCGGGACGGCATAAAGCTTTTTCTCCATCCTCTGAACGTGGGTCCAGTAGGGGCCTGAAGAAGAGTTGTAACCGTGAGACTACATTTAACAAGAACTTGTGGTGCCGTTTAGTTTTTTTCAAGTGTTCATTAAAACAATAAACACCTCTGGATATATAGACTTGATCATTTTCTGTTTCTGTAACAGAATCTTCTTGACCTGCATCCTCATCATCATCACCAGATCCTACAGCATCTGAAAGTTACAGAACAATTAATTTAACTACTACCAGCAAATCGTTAGTAGTAGGTTTTTAGGCTGGATATTTGAGCCTACCTGCTACTGTAATGGTGAAGTTGCGCAGAGGCTCTCTGGAACCACGGATCATACACACATAGACCCCAGAATCCTCGTATCTTGCATCTGTAATCTCCATGACTCCTGCTTTTATCTGGATCCGGGCGCTATGTTGCACTCGAATATCTTCTTTGAGCCAGTGGACAGCTCCGGGGCGGTTTGTGTCACAGCGCAGTTTAAGAACATCACCCGGTTCTAGAAAGAGGTGTTCTGATGCATCTTCACTAAGCTCTTCAGAATCTTCTAGGAAATGAAAGCCAAAAAATATTTATCATCTATCTACTCTAGACTCAATAAAATGAGCACACAGATTTGTTTAAGTGTACCATTGAGAACTTTTCTGATCTCTGATCTGCCATACCTGTTGGATTCTCAGCCACAGTTACTTGGTTCACAGATTTAGCAAGAATAATTTCTGGAAAGAAAAAAATTCCACTTATTTCTCAGGCTATCACATAATTGTATCCATACACTCATGTAGAAATGATGTAGAAAGCTTTTAAAGGACCCACCTGTTAAGACTTCCACCCACACTGAATTACTAGTCCGTCCTGCAGAATTTTGCGCCATGCATATATACTCTCCGGCATCTTCCAAAGTGACGTTTACTAAAGGAAGAATGTTGACTTTGGAAATGTTGTATTGAAGAGGCTGCAGGGGAAACACATCTTCCATTACACCCACTCTCTTACAAGAAAAAACTGAGATGCTCTTTAAATCACTTCCTTACAGTGAGGGGCTTAAGAAGCGGTGATCCGTCAGGCCCCAGGCTATCCTTGTCCCTCTTGAACCACTGGAGACGTGTCGTGGCTGGCCGATGGACTTTACATACCAGCTTTGCCTGTCCTCCGAGAAGCACTGTGGTATTCTCGGGGAAACCTGGCTCCAGGGTCGGTCGGTGCACTCTGGTATCTGAGAGAAGAAAAAAGAAAAGAAAATAAGAAGCTATTTTCTACTTCAGTGTGATTAATCAAAACTAAACTGCTTCCTGTATTTACTGAGCTAACAGTCATAACCTTACTGCTATCAGTAACTATTTCTTTTTGGTGGTTGGGTGAGTTAGGGGTGGAGGTTGTGGGGGTTGTAAATTGCATCTGAAGAGACAAAAGTGAAACCCGGGCTATGCTTCTCAGTGGAGGTTTGACTTCACAGCAGTGTTCCTGGTGACCCAGCAGTGAGTGTGATAAGCATTTGTGCAAAGAATCCTTAAACCAGCAATGTCACCTCCAGTGCTGAGGCACAGAAATCTCCCACCAACCGACTAATGAACTTCACTGAATGGAACCAGGGCCTGGCCTGAATCTGACCCCAACAATGGGTAAGATAAAAGGACCAGATAAACAATATACACACATGCAGCCCAAAATAGGCTGAATTCATGATCATGATGGAGAAAAAGTGATTGTTTAGATTACACAGAAGTTTGTGCTTATAGAGGGGACCTAGGCCTGAACTTTATAAAATGAACACTTTATACACCTGCTCTATTTATTCTTTCACAAATATCCATGTGGTCTTCAGTGGTGCTGACCATGGTAATAATTATAACTCTTTGGTCAAGTTCTTTTTCAGCATTGCAACATAGCTAACTCTAGGTTATTCCTAAATTTATGTATAACTTTAGTACGCTTTGCATAAGCCAACACTGCTGCCCCTAAATTCACACAGATTACCTCAGACCACAAGTATTTGAACACCATAATAGTGCTTGGAGATAATCGAATACCTTTCCAGCAGGTATAAAACCAGGGCAGCTCTGTATTTATATAAGAGCTCCTCCAGACCTCCCTAAAATCCCCTATCACTGGCACACGGCCAGACAGATTTACACTTCCGAGCCTTGGGGTTTTGGCAGGATTATGTAGCCCTGTTTACGGCTAAAACACACACACACACACACACACACACACACACACACACACACACACACACACACACACACGCACACGCACACGCACACGCACACACACTGGATTGTTTTAAATGATTTCATCCTACTTCCTACTTCCTTTAGACTTCTTGAGATCACACTTCACTGTGTTCAAGAAAAACTTTCTGTAGATCAAACTAAAACCTTTTCCAGAGTTTTTCCTATCAAGTAAATAAATGAACAACTTGTATGTCTTTGTATAAATTCCTATTTACCTTTTGAGCGAACAGCTTGTGCGGTGATGCTCCTGGTTAAAACAAATTCTGCCAGACACAAGGTAATGAAGAACTTCCAGATGCTCCACATTTTTCAGAAGAAAGATTTTTCTTGCAATCAGCTCAAACGCCGACTCCAGGCATTGGAAACCTCTGGGTATCTCTCAGCTGTTGAGAAAACTGAAACACCAACAGGATCAGGATTAGGAGAGTGAGACATTCAACCTGATGCTAACATTCTGACAGCACTCCTTCACCTCAAAGAGCACATTTGTGTATGAATAGCCAGCAGTCCTGTCACACTAGACACATTGTCTACCTGATCACTGCTGGACATGGTGCACCCTTTTCCATAAACAAGAATAAGTAGAAGCCAAATGATGCAGAGTAGTTACAGGCTGTTGTTTGTAGAATGTGCATAAATGGGCCAAATGTGCAATAATTAGCCTAGACCAGGTAACATTCATATATTAACATTTATCCCCTTTATTCAGACTTATTTTGGGTTTATGTCGGTCAAATTATCATTTGTAATCTACATCACATTAAACCATTGTTGGATGCCAGATTAAATACATTGTAACCAGCTAGACCTCTACAACGGTGCCATTTTTAATTAAAGGAAAGGCTATCCAATCTGGCAACCCTGACCAAAAGCAACCCTAGAAAAGTGGCCATGTGCCTCTATGTACCAGGCTGAGATTCTCACACCAGAGTGAGAGTCAGTTTAAGATAAATAAACCTATTTACAAGTGTGAAACCACTTGGTAGTCTGAATGAAATTGAGCTTAAGATAGAGCGCGCGCGCACCCAGAGTGATAAATGAGTTAGCAAGTGAAGAGATGATTAAAAACAAACATAAAAAAAAATAAACACGAACACTAGTGACATCTCCAGTTGAGCTCCGTTTGGGACAAATCCTGTCCTCCGTTAACTCTTGGTTATGTTTATTCTAAACCGTTTTCTTTACGCACAGAGTAAAGAGCTTAATTACACAAAATTAAAGATCTAGAGAACAATTTATGACCCTAAACCAATTTTATGAAAATAAATTTAGCTACCAGTTCAATCAAATTTCTCCAAGCTTGTGTACTCACCTTTTTGTTCTATGCCCTTTGGTCCAGCAGTTTGTTAAGACACCAATCGTTTCTAGATCCTTAGGACTTTTGTTAAGGCTTCAGAGATGATTTCTTTCTCATTAAATATCCTTTTATTCTACGAACTGGAGAATTTTACCGAAAAATCCATTCCAAACCATGGCTCTCTGTGCGCCGGGGCTCCTCCGTTTACGGCGCTTCCTCGCCTAGTAATAATGCCCAAAGTCCAGCTGTCCTTGATTCTCCTTCTCGGAATTTTTATTTGCACTTTACTGCAAGTTCTTTCCTGAAGTAAAAAAAAAAAAAAATCACACACCCACACCCAATCCGCGTCCTGTTCTGGTCAAGTTTTACAATGGAACCGCGTCCACCGGTGGACTCATCGATGAATCCGGTACGTTCCCAACGTCCCGATTTCTTTTATTGCGCCCCGTAAACAAAAATAGTGAAGTTTCCTTTCGGTGCGGCGTTTTGGTGCGGACCGTGTAGTTGCGCAAAGATGTTAGGAGAAGAGATGAGAGAAAGGATGAGAGAAAGGAGAAGAACTACAAAAAAAGAAGAGAAGCGACAATTCTTTCGCAGCTGGGGGGGAAACACTGTTCTTCTGAGAGCAGGGATCTCTACAATGGACTAAAAACGAGGGAGGAGAGGGAGGAGGACGGCGGAGGAGGGGGGGAGTAAAAAAAAAACCATTTTACCCCTCCACCATCCCTCGGGTGGACTCGTCTTTAAGATCCTTATCAGACAAAATCTTTTACTTTACTCTCACTACTCATTTCCAAAGTATGTCTCCCAGGTGCAGAAGATAAAATTTTAACATGCACAATTAGTGAGTTGGATATTTATTTCACACGCACGCACACACACACGCACGCACGCACGCACGCACGCACACACGCACGCACACACACACACACACACACACACACACACATCCTAACCGGATTTCATTCATATGAAGTGTTCAGGAATAACAGTTTGCATATATTTTATGTGCGTAATGTCTTATTAATAAACCCCGCTTGAATAAACAGTTTACTCAACATTAGCCGTTGTCTGTGGATTTGTGGCGTGTTAATTGGCGGGGGGCATAAATAAAACATAAAGTGCCCCTTTGTAACGCGCGCGCTCGTGTACTGTATTCAATAGCTGTGAATGGCTCCTTCCCGTAATTACATCATTGCCGTATAGCGCGCGGAGTCCCAAAATCCTTTTAGGTCGGATGGCGTCGCAACACCACTAATTGATTTATTAGTCGAGTTTCCAAATTTTCAGTGTGAGGACTAGTTTAGGCTCAACATCACATGCTGAATACACAAGTGCAGAAAAAGAAAATAATTCTGAAAAAAAGTCTTATTCATTCATTCATTCATTCATTCATTCATTCATTCATTCATTCATTCATTCATTCATATTCTTAACCGCTTAGTCCCTAATTTTTAGTGAAACTATTTTTTTGCGCAGGTTTAAAATATTTGTAATCTCTTTATTAACATTTTATCTGGGCGCCGTTTATTACACTTACATTTCATTGTTATAGATGTGTGACTTACATTTATTTCCGACTGAGCAGTTAGAGATGCTTGAGGGCCTTGCACAAGAACCCAGTATGTAAAGCTTGGTGCTGCTGATAAATGAACCCATAATCTTCCATTCAACCCACTTTGCTCTCTTTTCCCAGTTTTCCTTATTAACTGCTTAATGACACAAATAACATCCACCGATGCTTCAGTACAGAAAGTTCATCAACTCCATGTGTAAGGAGGAACCTGCAGGAACCTGGAGGAAAACGGTGTGTGTATAAATAACAACAAACTTTTCCCTTATCCAAAAATTGTCAAAAAAAAAGTCTGTGCTAAACAACCAGCCAAAAGTGTTTGTTTGAGTAACAGGACAACTTTTTAACTTTTAACTTCTGGTAGAAAGTCTCTGTTCTTCCTGTGTCTGTCTAATTCCTTCCAATGCTAACTGGTGTACTGGATTACTATAGTTACACTTACTGGCAGCTGCCAGTCAGCCTTAATCAGCGTGACTTGTAAATACCTTATTTCATAAATCCAACTAAGAATTAAAGTGTAAAAAGCACAGCAGTAGCAGCTTGGTGGCCCTGCAATTTGAATCCAGTGCTCATTGGATAGGTTCCAGATCCACTGATAAAGACTGAACAGTTATTAAAATTGAATTTGATGCAGACTGTTCCATCATTATCACAATCATCATGTTGTTTATCTCATTCTTTATTCCTTTATCCAGTTGTTCAGCAGCACTTGGGTTGCTCCTCAGTGGCACGTGATTTAATTAGTGACTTGATTTGTGTGTAGATTTTACTCTGAGCTCTGCTGTCACCAGCTTCCACGTGCAGGTGTGGTGATAATTTAAAGCCCTAGAGCCTGAATAAAGTGGGGTTAAGTCCCCCGAGTCCAAGAGACAAAGTTTAGAGAGGAGGATTGTGTTATAAATAAACAAATTCTCTCATTCTTCACTCAGCTATTCAATCCATGTGCTTTCTGATCTCTACTTCACCATCCAGGTCCCCACATGACTACAAGTAGTCAAACTATGACATACAAAGTTGAGGAAAAGTTACGATGAAGGCACAATGTCTGGTAGAAATTTTAAGCATGTACTAGATTTAGACCAATTGCAGTGCAGCTTTAACAATCCTGGCTTAAACCTCTAGCAACCATCAATAGATGAATCATTCATTTCAGATTTTCCTTGTTATCACTGTGAGGGTTAATTCAGGTTTTTTGGGGTTTCCTTTCTGTGGGAGGACTGCCGGAGGAAACCGGAATATCCGCAGAAAACCCTTGCAAATGCAGGGAGAACATGCAATCTCCACACAGAAAGACTCCTTGCCTGGGAATCGAACCCAGGACCTGTGAGTCAGCTATGCTAACCACTATGCCAACATACCGCCCGCACCACATGGTCTTTTCTATTTCAAAATCTATCTTGCTCTCAATCCGAACAGATAGAAAAGATGGCAAGAGGCAGAATGTGGTACTAGATTAACCACTCCATCTGTTCCATCCCTCCCCCTTCCCCTTTTATCATCTTTCCATGTTTATATATGGAAATATATAAACATGTAATAGTTTAAAAGTGTAATATATATATAATATATATATATATATTACACTTTACTACCCCTTCCAACTTATTCTTTTTCTCTCGCTGGTCCTCTTTTGCGTCCTTGAAAACCGCTGACATTCCTCTTGACAATAGTGGATTTTCTCCCCGCAGTTGCCCTTAGCTTCAGTCTCCCGGGCCTAGCATTAAAGCACAGTGAAGCAACAATCAACCCTCCCAAATCCCACTGCCTGCCCTTTGTTACAGACTACTGAATGCGAATGCCCCATTAAAGCCTATTATCTGTAGCTTCTCTATTGCCCTGCAGATCCCCTCCTAACTGCCCCTCTGAAAAGAGCGAACTCTGTCCAAAGCTTTAGCTGGCCCAGCTAATCAGGTACAAACACTAATGTACACACAATATTTTTCTGTCCACAGGATGGAAGGACAGAAAAGGGAGTATCCACAGAGAGGTTGACATTTGCGCTAGTGATTTAAACAGCCTCGTTATACAACCTCAATTTTCTTCCTGCTGCTTTCCAGGAGGACAGTTTAATCATCATCATCATCATCCGGGGTTTTTTTTTTTAACAGCATCTTAAACTCAAGTCAAAGTACACAAATAAACGAGGAGAAAATGGAAGTTGTAAATGTTGATAAGATTCTGAGTCATGAGGCAAACAGCCAATACAACATGTTGAAATAAACAACAGAGCATTAGGATATGAGCTGACTATGATAAAATTCCAGTATCAGGTTTTTATACCGTTAAACATTCTGTCATGCAGCCATGTACCAGAGTTTATGTACCAGATTCTTTTTTTTATTTTTACAGATTTTACAATTTAAATATCATTTTAATAGTAAAATAGTTCTTTAAAAAGATATTTATTTCATCCATCCATCCATCCGGTGTCTGAACCCGCTTATTCCTGATCCGGATCATGGGATCTACTATCATTGGATGACAGGCAGAGGTCACCCTGGATGGATCCATCACAGGGTCCATCACAGGGTCACATACAGACATAAAAATTATTTTAGAATCTCCAATCAATTAATTTTTGTGGAGTGTATGATGAAACCAGAGTACCAGGAGAAAAGACACAGAGAAGAAACACATGCAAACTCCACAAATAAAGACCCCTGCAGGGGATTCAAACCTGTAACCTTCTTGAAGTGCGGTAACAGTGCTAACATCTAAGCCATGATACCGCTCCCATTTAAAACATATATTAAGACAATATTTTTGCTAGATATATTGAGAAATCGCACCATTTGAATCTATTGTATAATTATTGCCTCTAGTGGTCATAAATATGAACTACATCCGGTATTAATAATGGCCTGATAATCCGTCTTGAGAATGTTTTGATTTTTATAGCAAATTATTATTAGGAGTAGAAAAGTTTTCTTCGGACACCCAGTTTAATAGAAAATACAACACTATATAATTAGAGTAAATAAATTTTTGTAAACACAAAAGCTTAATAATGTTAAAGTTTAAATTCAAACATGGTCTGTTGCATTTGGGGAAATAGGCGGGGCACATCACTAATCAACCTAATGTACCTGATTTTGGACTGTGTTAGAAAACCAGAAAAATTCTAAAAAAAAAAAAAAAAAAAAAAAGAAATATAATGATAATCAATGTCTCCCCCCCACCAATTCCCTTAATTCTGACCTACTCGTCCCAAAAGAACGTTCCTGTGGATTAGCAACCTTTCAATAGTAACATTCTTTTCTTTTCTCTCCTCCCCTTTCATCTGATTACATTAAGTGATATGTTGGATAACCTCAGGCACCTTCGTTTCTGAAAAGCATTCAAAGGTATTGATACTCGCATGCTTATGCTAATTGTCCCAAGCTTGCCCTAGTGATATAGAGGACAGTGGTGTGAATAATTATCCAGAGTGAGCAATCCGTAAGTGTCCTGGCTACAGAGCGTGTGAATGTGAGGTGGAGCTGGTCGCTCATTAACCCAAACACTCGGTCCTGGGACCTATTGTCTCTTGTTTGTGTTAATTATTACCTGGCCTGGAATTGACAATAGTAGTGATGGAAAGACCAACTTTGTAATGCAAGTTGCCCTCTACTGCCAAAACACAGGCCACGAAAGTCCAACACCCAGCTGTTTTTACAGAGATGGATATCGCTTCAGCCACTGTTTTTCCTTGGGTTTGTCTTCCTTTCTCTTTTCTCTTTTGGAAACTTTGTGTGACCCTGTGTTTTTGATTAATCCGACCCGGTTAGTAAACGAACTCCTAAACCAGGACCATATGTAGGTTTCACTAAATGTGGGATGTTTTAGGAAGTGAAAACAAACAGGAAAAAAATCTATTATCAAACATCTGTAGAATTGATGATGCTTGTGTAAACCGAAAACACTAAATATTCTGCTAGTTTTTTTATACTGAAATATAAATAAAATAATAATAATAAAAAATAAACGAAAACTTTAACATTGATCAGAACCAATACTGTCAAAAAGTCAAAATTCAACCAAAGCCTTCTACCTCCATCTTAATCTACAAGGGAAAGAGAGAGTGAGTGTGTGTGTGTGTGTGTGTGTGTGTGTGTGTGTGTGTGTGTGTGTGTGTGTGTGTGTGTGTGTGTGTGT
>JAOTRA010000016.1:7999623-8013815 GCA_026260255.1 Pseudolaguvia tuberculata
TGTGTGTGTGTGTGTGTGTGTGTGTGTGTGTGTGTGTGTGTGTGTGTGTGTGTGTGTGTGTGTGTGTGTGTGGTGAATGAAGGTTTGCTGGGTTTCCAGCAGTTAGTGGTGGGTTTGTGGTGGTTGGGCTTCAGTGACGGGCGACAGTCTGACTGCGAGGTCTTAAATGCGATTCCTCCTTTTCGGATTGCGTTCACACGTAGAGTGTTTTGATCCATAGACTCAAAGCAGCTTTACAGAATCAAACCATAAAATTAGTAGTGAATTAGCACTATGAAAACAATACTAAACACACACTAACCCACCACCAAAGGGACCAGCTAAGGACCAACTCCATCGGTCACTAAATGAAGAAAATGGTCTGAATGGCCATTTAGAATACCAGGTTCTTCACTTCATATCTGTCTCTGGGGTACATCGTCTAAGTGGTGATCCACCATCAAGTCTGAATACGGACTTGATGTTTCTGTGCAGAGTTTGTATGTTCTCCCGCTCTTGCATGGGTTTCCTCTGGGTAATCCGGTTTCCTCCCAAAACATGTACATTGGTTGATTGGTGAGTGAAAATTACCATAGCAGTGAATGTGTGTGTGTGTGTGTGTGTGTGTGAGTGGTTGTTCGTCTATATGTGCCCTGCGATGGACTGGCGACCTGTCCATAGGCTTCAGCGGACCCCCGTGACCACAATTTTATGAATAAGCGAGGTCTGTGTTACCATCTCTCAGGTCTATGTTACCATCTGCCTCTGTCCTTTTTACTTTGATGATGATGTCATAGCTTCATTTTGCCCAAGTCCCTGGCTGCACTTCGCACATGATGCACCCTGTGATTAAATTCTGCTTCAGACTAATTTCAGATATTCATGATGAGAAGATGGAATGAAGGTCAAGACTGATTTCAGATGTTGAGTGGATTTATAAGCTGTAGGAGCTCCTGCTAACACAACATTGAAGGGTAGAGGCCTTCCTCCGGGGTCCAGCAGTGATAACTTTTCATGTTAGCACTCCAGCATCTTAATCATTTCAGAGCAACTTCTGAGCATTAGGGCAGTTGCTCAGGTCCCCTGCGGTGGTAGTTTGTAGGTGCTGGAAATCGAACCCGATATTCCAATTAGCAGTCCAATTAGCTTTAACCACTGTGCTACCGTATTTCTATGGATCTGATAGAATCTATGGATCATCCAGATGAGGATGGATTCAATCACAATTAGTATTTTATCAATCCGCTTTAAGACATTAAGGACTGTACAAAAATAAGATAAAATTTATATTAGGTTGAAATGATCAGAGAAAACTCTACCTTGATGAAAACTCCCAACTCTAGTGGGATGAAAATGTTCATCTCGCTCATGGAAACACCTTTATTGTCAGATGAAGACAATACACAGAAATAAAGGGAAGTGGAGGGGGGTTATGGTGTGATGTGGTGTGGTGTGGTGTGAGGAGGCCCAAAAGAAGGGCTGAAGCGTGGTCCCTCTCTCTCCCTCTCCCTCTCTCCCAAAAGAAACTTTATAAAGATAAAGAAAACTCAGAATTCTGTTATCCAAGGTTATCTATCCAGATTCATTTTAGATCCAGAATCATGACCAGAACAATCATTTGTTTCTATAAACTGACCCCAAAATGCCCTATTAGTCCCCAAAAAAATTAGTGTAAACATCTAGATGCAAAAGGGTAAAAAAAATTAGTACGGGTGTCAGACTGAGACACTGATCCACGTCAGACAGGACTTATAGACTCGTCCCTTTAAGGGAAAATAAAGGGGGGAGGGGGCGTAAAAAAGTCCGGATGTCTAAACCCTATACGTTTGCTGTGGATGAAGGAAATCACACGCGACTTAATCCAGAAATAATTACACTTACACTGCAGCTGATCTTTATCATACATCCATATAGTCCATGTCCAACGAAATGAAATAAGCCATTACAGTCACTAGAAATATGACAAGGAAGAGTTTAATAGGCTGCAGTTTGTCTTTGCGTGTCACAGACCGTGAGCTGATTTATGCCCCAGATCTTTGTCTTGGCAGCGAAGTTTCCACGCTGTTAAGTGTCTCGGTTTGACCACAACGCATGCAGTCGTGTGTGTCACCGGATTGTCTTTCTTTCCATCTCTTTCTCTCTCTTTCTCATCCTGTAACCGTGTAAATTATCAACAGTAAGGAATTGTTTTCTTCTAGCTATGAAAAATGAAGGAAAACCATTCACGGTTTCTGTAAACTCTGCTCGCTCCATCCACGTTTCATATAACGACTTCCTCTGCAATTTTTTTATGATTGATGTCTCATATTTTCAAACCTCCAAAAAATAGGAAGGGGCTTATTTTACTGTGGTTTTACCCTGAGACCCGAGAATCTGCTGCAGTTTGAAACATCGTTTATGACTTCCCTCCGGAGCTCTCAGGACGAGCCAGCCGCTAATGAAAACCTTCCCTTTCCAGTTTAACAGCTCATAGATAACGGGAGGAACTCTAGAAGGATAAGGACCAGTCCAAACACCCCATTTGAGACTTGGCCTGCTTGACTGCCTAGTAGCTGCAGAGACAATTTTCCGTTCGTTTGCTGCCAAGTGACAATTGCGATATCATATCCTGCACCGTGTACAACTCGGGGTTCTTTTTAAATGATGCATAAAATCTATTAAAATCCATTGCAACTTTTCAGGGATGCAAAAAAAGATCCATATAATTAACTCAGTATAAGGTTTGTAGTGCATCTAAAGAAGAAACTGTCCTTGACAACATACCAACGACTTCATTCCACTCAGAGGGAGAGAGAGGGGTAAAAAAAACCAACGAGGCTCAAGGGTGGCCTATGGCCAGGGTCGGGTGATAATGAGGAAGCTGTTTGCTTTTACAACTCAGGCCCAAAGCTCTGGGGTCTGGGGACAGCTGAGCCGCTGCCGACAGGGCGGCTGGGGAGTGATTAAGTTTTTAGGGAGCTGGTAGGCAGATATAGGGGTTAGAGGCTAAAGAGAGGGGATTTATTAGAGCTGTAAATTACATTGAGGCGGTTTTACTCATTCCCTCCCTTATTCACTCCTTCCAACTTTTTTCCTGTCATTTTTCCTCTTTTTCACAAAGGCAGCTCTTACGGCAGCTCCTTACTCTCAACATAAAGACGTGGACAATTGTGTTCCGAACTTAACCTGCTAATGTCATATTCAATGTTCAAAAACATCTCAGAGATGTGGAGGAAAATTATTGAATGGTTATTTACACAGATCTTCTTGTATGTCATTAACACTAGCCGGGTCTCCGTCCACGTTCAATGTTCAATCAGAAACATGGCCTAGCACGGTCACCTCACAGCAACAAGTTCCAGGGTTCAAATCCCGGGAAAGGTACAAATGTTCTATCTGCGCTTGCCTGGGTTTACGCCGAGTACTATGGTTTCCTCCCACTATCCAAAAACATGTACATTTGGGGGATTTGTGATTCTTTATTGCCCATAGGAGTGAGCGGTTGTTCATTTGTGTGTTACCCTTTGCTGGACTGTTGACCTGTCCAGGGCGTACTCCTGCCTCTCGCTCTATTTGCACTGGGATAGGTACCAGCAGATCCTCGTGAACCTGCATTAGGGAATACTTGGGTTAGAAGATGAATGAATTAATGAATGAATGAATGAATGAATGAATGAATGAATATTCTATTATAAATAAAATTTACAATGGAACATTAACATGTGATTTAAAAAATTTAAATAACGTCTCAACTTTTCCCATAATTCAGGTTGTAGAAAAAAGTGACATCACAACAATCACTGCAAAGTAAATCTTTCACGGACAGTCAGATGTTTCCTAACACACACAAACACACACTCACACACAGTAGTTACTACGAAAGAATGAAAACCCTGTTCTCTTTTTTTTACGAAACTGTAGGAAGACTTGCGAAAATACACACATTTTTGAGAGCGGTTTTAATTACCACGGAATTTGGCCCAGGCCGTAAAACCGTCACTTGGAAAACAAGCCCCTCTTTTCAGAGCTATTTTTACTGTGAATGTAACAGCGAGAGACAGAAGATTTTTCTGTCTGTATGGAAAGATTAAAGGAGGTCGGTTTCGTGGGCAGCTTGTGCGACGAGGCTGGTGGTGAGCCTGGTAGAAAAAAGGCAAAGAGCCATGACGAGCCTCACAGCATCAAATCTAGAGTCGAGTCGAGTCTAGAAGTTTGGGTGTTGTTACGGTATTATCGTGCTATGTGGTCACGTGATCTAGCAGGGGAAAGTCTGGTGTTTGCATGTGGAGTGATTGGATTTACGGCTACAATCTTGTAAAATAAGAAGAATCCATGTTGCTATTCAGTAAACAGTGCAGATCCAAAGGGAGGCAAAGGTCGGTAGACTATAAACACTGGTAAACTTAGCAAACAAAACCGAAGAGCAGAGACAGAAGTTGTATCAAGAGTATAGATCTAAACCGGAATATCCAAGACATGAGAATAACACTTGTCGTACGTTGAAAAGTGGGTGGCACAATGGCAGAGTGGATAGCACGGTCCCCTCACAACAAGAAGGTCCTGGGTTTGATTCCCCTGGCCCAAATCTTTCTGTGTAGAGTTTGTATGTTCTCCCTGCGCTTGCATGGATTCCCTCCGGTTTCCTCCCACAGTCCAAAAACATGTATATTAGGTTGATTAATGATTCTAAATTGCCCATGGTGAATGTGTGTGTGAGTAGTTTCCTTCGTGACCTTGAATTAGGGAATAAGCGAGTAAGAAGATGAATGGATGAAGTAGAAAAGCTAGCATAACTTTGCAATACGGTGTCCACGATGGTTGCATATAAAGCTAGCCACAGGAAGTAGCATAGAAAATAGTGCTAATATTCCGGGTGAGGTCGCCCTCTTGTGGTTGAAATTGTCGCATTAAGAAATTTATTCCTGGAAGAAAGATGCAAATGTATTTTCAAAGAAGCTGAAAAAGTAGGGTGACGATATTTTAGGAGACAGTTAGACAAAGGAACGAAAAGGAAGACAGTTGGGAACCTGTAATTAGATTTATTACATGTGGGAAGTGGTGGCTTAGTGGTTATGGTGTTGGACTTATACCAGAAAGACTTTTGATTTTTGATTCCCACTTCCGCCAAGCTTCCCACTTCCGCCAAGCAACCACTGTGGGCCCTTGAGCATGGCTCTCAGCCCACAATTGCTCATTTGTACAAAAATACATCAAATGTAAGTCGCCCTGGATTAAAGCTTCTGCCAAATGCTGTACCTGTAACTATATTGTTATCATATCATGTAGAGATCAACCAGAGAATAATAACTAACAAGTTTGAAAAATGTTTTGCTTTTATGACCAGATTCTGAGGTTTACTATTCCACTGAACTCTTTACTATTCCATGATCCACTGTTAAAATCTTTTCTTTTTCATGCAAACATTGTTTCTTGTGATTTAATTCTGCTTGCAGTTGCATTAGTTTAGACTTTACAAGAGATGGAACAAACAACAGACGGAGTGGCCTGGGTAAATAAAAATGGTGGAATCCTCCTGATGTTCTGAAGGAGAAACCTGCGGGATCCTTCTCAAGACAAGAATAATTGCTTGTCCTTAGTTACCCCATGGTTGCGAGTCTGTAGTGTAGAAAGTAAAAGCTGAATCCCAGCCTGGTGTGTTTTTTTAGATCCAAAAAGAGACCATTTTGGAGGAAAAAACATGTCTTGTATGGTCACCCTTGTAAACTTTGATGGAGATGTTATTCAGTCTATTATGTTCAAACTTAAATCTTATAAACAACTAGTCCATTAATTATAACTTGACTATTCCTGTCAAGCTACTTTGTTTTTTGTTTTTTTTACTTTTTGTTTCTCAGCCTCGGCTAAAACCCAAAATACCAAACAAACACGATCTTCCTGACTTTACTGAACAGGAACCTTTATAAGACCTACTTAATGCAACCATAATAGAAACCTAAAATACTAGAACCAGATGCTTAATTATATACACTGAAAATAAATGAATATGTTTTAATCGGATGAGGTTTGGAGCGTTGTGTAATGACAGGAAGTGAAATCTCATAACCGCAACATTCGGATTCAGGACCTCAGACTGGGCCGTCGGAGTCTTCCAGAACCGAAATGTCAAAAAATATGGAACTATCAGGTTACTTAACTATGTTTTTCAGTAGCTTCTGAGCTGAAATCAGTATTTAATCGAAGTAAATGTCTTCCAGGACGTCTCTGTCTCCTGATTCGAACCCATTTGACGTTTCTGACACTGTGTAAAGCGTGATTTTTTTTACCCAAGAAACATAGTGTATAGCTTATTTGTGGGTATTTATGAGTATTTTTGGCATATAAGTGAGACATCTTCAGCCTGCACAAACAGCAGGTCTACACAGGTTAGGCTGATCCCTGTACAGAGACCGTACTGTGTTTTAGGACACAAAGACACTCAGAGGGCAAAACCATGAGCATTCAGGGGCTTAACTGCTGCTCGGGGAGTTAATAAGCGCTGATTATGTGCGTAAAAGTCATCCGGGAAAGGATTTATGAGTCAAAACACTTGTGATGGAGTTGGAAAGGGTCTAATTTATCACGGTTTAGTGGCACACAGACTGACTTATATTAGTACCATGGCTGGTAATCAAACATACACAAGCACACACACATTTACAGAATTTGGCAAACATCCTTATCCATAAGAATATATATTTATTTCAATATCACATAATTTATACAACAGGGCACAATTTGTTGGTTCTAGGAATTGGAGTTGGTTCTATATTTCATCTAGCTTAAACTGAATTTAATGGCTTGCTTAGGGGCCCAGAAGTGGCTGCTTAGTTTTTTTGGGAATTGAACCCATGAAATTCTTCTAAATGAACAGTTGGAGTTAAGAACCTTGCTCTGGGCTCCAGAAGGGGCAGTTAAGTGTGGGGAATTGAACCGACAATCTTCAATACGGAATACAACACCTGACTACTAGTGAGCTACTAGTGTTTTTTCTTTGTTTCCTTGATTTTAGTTTTAATAATAATAATAATAATTTAATTTCCGGAAAATCAACTAATAAAAGATTGTCTAATAATAAGTTTAGTATTCGTAAATTTGATTAATTCTATTTTTATAACATACAATAATAGGTTTTGGTGCCCCCATACATACACACAAACACACACACACACACTCTCGCCTACACACCTTACTCACACAACTTCCATGTCTAACCCATGATTCAACTACAGTATAAAGTCAATTTATATTTCTGTCTGTCTCCTGTATAGCACTGTAAGGGGTTTCCCAGGTTGCTGATGTTCTCAAGTGTTACAGCATGTATTTATCTTCTGATGCTGGTCCTCCAGGATTCGCTCTGATCTAGTCCTCTTCTTTATCAGTGCAGTTGAGGGGCCCGGGATACGATGTGAGACGTCCTGGCTCCTGATTTAGCCAGGGGCTTCGAACAACCGTATCACAGGGAGATAAAGACATCCGGGGAAAGAAGGAGGAGGTGAGGAGGGAAGAGGGTTAAAAGGAAAGAAACAGTGTGATGATTTAATTAATAAACAATTAAAGATTGAAAAACACAAAGTGAGCAAAATTATTTAGTGGGTTTTTTTAATTAAATGACATTAAAGTTTAAAAAAATACTTGATAGGTTTAATATCTGTTAGTCATCTAAAAAAATCTTTTATTGATAAATAAAACTTTCAAAAATAATTGAATGATCCACCAGATGTTTAAGGGACAATTAATACAAATGTCTAGTAAGTGTCTTATTTTTTAATACTCATCAGATTTGACTTTATTTCCTTCCCTTCAGAATTTTTTTTTATTTTTACAAATAAAAATGTTTCTGTCATTTTTTAGAAATAATATTAGTATGCATTTTGTTTAAATGATTTTTTAAAGCATCTCACATATAATAACTTTAGTCGCAGTGGTGGCTCAAATGGTTAAGGCATTGAGTAGTTAATTGATTGACTGGCTGAAGATGATCACTTTTGTGACGTAATATACATGAGCAACTATTCGAAAAAAAGAATTGATACATTACTGAGTTGTTACATTTTATGGATTCCTGAGTCGACTAGATTAACTTGATAAGTCTAAAAAAGTTTGTCTTTGTCTATCAGGTTTCTGTAACCGTCCATTTGACCAAATCCAAAATTTTGTCCTGTCTTCCAGCATTACGTAATCAGGTTCAATAATCATCCTCGCTGGATTCCTCCAGGGTCATAAAGAATTCTAAGCTCTTAACCTTTGCAGAAATCTTTCTAAATGTCCGAAGGGTGACTGATTACAAGTCTGAGATGACCTCAGTGTCTGGTTTTGCCCTAATGAAAAGGCGTGAGCAGCGCGAGTGAGTGGAGGTCGGCGAGAAGCAGGCCAGATGAGTCGGGAAAGTGAGGCTTATCACTCTGGCCTCCCCGAACCAGATAAGCCATGGTATGTCCTCTCACCTACCTCCCTGGAGCTGACCCTCAGGGGGAAGATAAGACTGGGGCTTTGATACACAACAGGGACAGAGGACGTGGGCGTAGAAAGAAAGAAAACAAGGGGAGATAGTGGAATGAGAGAGAAGAATTTTTTGTTGTGTTTTCTTTTTTCCTAACTGATAGAATGTGATATTGAAAATGATGTTCTTCTTCCAAGCGAGACTAATGAAAGCTAAACAGCTAGCAAATGCCAGCCTAGAAGAGGAATGAAAGATTGGGGTCTGGAAACAGGAGAAGGAGGAGTGTTTTTTTTTTTTTTTTTACAACAGCGCCAAAAACAGGCAGCCTGTCTGTCTCCATCTCGCACGCTTAATTAGAAACACGACTGTAGATATACGCTGCTGATGCTGAGCATAGACGTACTTGGTGGTGAGCTAACCGTACTGAGGTGGTGGTAGTGGTGCTGGACAAGTTGATCTGAGCTTGTAACTAAGCCTTCATGCTTAGTTACAGTGATCCATGTTTCACATAAAGATCACTCACTCTGGTATAGTGTGATTTCTATGGCAAAGTAGAACACAAGCCAGAGCTTTTAGATCTCTGGTATTAGGTGAAGGAACCAATTAAATTTAATTGAATGCTTTTTCTATTAAGTTATGGTTTGTTTCTAGTTCACAGGTCAGCCTGACACTTAAAATACAACCTAATCATTTTTCTTCTTTTTCTTCTTCTTCTCCTTTCGGCTGCTCCAGTTAGTGGTCACCACAGCGGATCACTCTTCTCCACACTACCCTGTCCGCTACATCTGCCTCTTTCACCCCAACTACCCGCATANNNNCTCCACGCTTCTACTGGAATGTCATCCGGTCCAACCGCCTTTCCACTCTTCATCCTCTTAATAGCTGCTCTCACTTCAGCCTTACTAATCCTACCCACTTCCTACTTCACCATCTCCACATCATCCAACCTTCTCTCTTTTTCATTCTCCTCATTTATCAGCTGCTCAAAATACTCCTCCACCTTCTCCACACACTCTCCTGACTAGCCAAAACATTTGCATCTGTATCCTTTATTGCTCCCAAATAATCAAATCAAATAATCATTTTAACAATCAATTTAATAATTTCCAAAGATTAAAATATTAGTTCTTAAAGCCCATATCAACCACTAGGGACAAAATCAATACAGAGTCCATTGGGAGACTGGGAAGACCTGGGTTCAAGCCCTACTACCACCTAGGAATACCAGGAAGACCTGGGTTTCAGGCACCACCACCCCCAGGTCTGTGAGTGTTGGGTCATTGAGAAAGACCCTTAACACTGCTTGCTTCAGGGGCGCTGTATCATAACTGTACCCTGCACCCTGACCCCTATAATCTGCTCTACATGACTACCAGAGCTTTGAACATCTATAAGCACAGATGTTCTGTTAGTTCTGCCTGTAACGGTGTTGGTGATACATTAATGCTTACCTTGTTGGGCCCCTGATCAAGGCCCACAATCTTCAAGGCTGTATTTAGTTAAGTTAATTATCAGCACAAAACATCTGGACAAACACTTCACCTCCTGTCACAGGAAAGTGTCCGTGGTGGATACTTTCTACCCCAGTGCTTATTGCCAGGGTAAATCAGTAACCCAGACAACACAGCAGCCAGATGACACCGAACAAAAGTGTCAGACGACTGGTTTCAGTCAGGTGATTAACATGAGAACATGTCTCTTTGGTTGCACATCACTGGGTAGTTTTGTTTTTATTCCTGAGCCGTATTGTTCTCCTTTGGGAACGAACCTCTCTTGTAAAATTTTATGATGTCTATAACGCAAAACACGACAGCAAAAGACAAACCGTTGAGTTTAAAGCAGAGCAGACAGACACGCTAAAACTGCCAGGAATAGATTATTAGCGACGCCGAGGGTTTTTTTTGGAGCGACTGGAGCTTTTATGATGTGTCACTGGAATTAATTGTTAGCATTTAGAAACTAATGGAAGTAGAACCTTATATATACTGTACTAAATGTCAAGGACATGTAGAACACTAATGAAGATATATGCTGTAAAGAAGGAAAATCTTTGGTATATATTTCTTTGTTTTAGATAATTATTTACACTTCTGGCATGGATGAGACATCCTTATGCAAGCCATCAAACCAATGATCTGCAGTTCTGATTAATACCTTAACTAATGGGCTACCACTTCTCCAACATATTGATTTAGCATTTTTCTGGCATTCGACATATAATCCATAATCAATGGCATTTACCTAATTTTTTTTAACAGCTGATTATTTCAGGGTTCCGAGTCATCATCAGCTTAGTGGTTCAAATGGTCACTGTGGTAGTCGTAGTGGAATATGCAAAGAAATTAATTTATTTGTGCTTTTAATTATATTTGACAAACAAGCACATTTATTCACTGATGCTAATGGAATTGAACCCATGGTCCGCTGATCAACAACCCCAAAACATTAACCAATCTTCTTCTTCTCCTCTTCTCGGCTGCTCCCGTTAGGGGTCGCCACAGCGGATCACTCTTCTCCACACTACCCTGTCTGCTACAGCTGCCTCTTTCACCCCAACTACCTGCATATCTTTTCTCATCACATCCATAAACCTCCTCTTTGGTCTTCCTCTTTTCCTCCTGCCCAGCACCTTTATCTTCAGCATTCTCATACCAATATACTGCATGTCCCTCCTCTTCACATGTTTAAACCATCTCAACCTAGCCTCTCTCACCTTGTCAACCAATGAGTTAACCAATAAAATTATTATGGGCAGTGGTGACTCAAATGCTTAAGTTGCAAAGATGTTAATTTGTAGACCAGGAAGAAGTGCGATCAAGTCTCACCACCTTGTCTGTCACGGTTGGGTCCTAAAATAAGAACTAAAACAATTGTGTCTTGGCTCACATCCTCGGAAGCACTACAGAGTCGTCCACTTTGCTTGAGTCTCTGAGATAAGGTAAAGAAGCAAGTGTCTGTCTTCACCCAAAAACACACACACAATCATTACTACCAAACTATTCCTTCCCTATTGTTTTGCCCCTCATCTCTCGATGGGTTCCGTTCATCCCTCTCTCTCACCTCCTCTGTCATCCCCTTTTCCTCACCCCCTCCGGCAGGAATAATAAACTTGACCCCTTATTGAGCAGGAGGTTCCTAGGGTGAGCTTATTCTGCCTGGACTGAACCGACAGCCTTTGTCAACTTTTCAGGGTGACTCCCGGTCAGCAGAGACTGTTTACGCAGGTGGTTAGGTCACATATTTGCTGGGTTTCGGGGGAGAGAGGAGACCGGGTCAGTCTCCGACTATCTTATAATTCAATCGGAATCAGTGAGACTGTTTGGATGGCTTAAAGTGACCTTTTATCTAGAGTAAGTCGTATATCAAGTCGTATATCAGTCGCTTTGCTGGTCACTGATTTTAATCTTGCATATGAGTGAACAATGTTTAGAAATAGGATTAAATTATTATATGATCAGAAATATAAGACTAAAATAACAGCCGTTGGATTGGATTTGCTAAATTTTTTAGGAAGGGTTTCTGTAAATAATCCAAAGACTGAATTTGAAGGAATTCTAAGAAAAGAAATGGGATCGTCTTCAACCTCGAAGAGCTCATACACAAACTTTTAAACAGCCTAAAAATGCAGAATAAAGTTGGAAAGCCGAGAGATAGACGCGGAGGGGAGAATGGCACGGTGAAGGGGTCAGAGGTTAGAGGTTATTGAAAACCTTATCAATTCCATATGTGTGAATGAAGTGGCGTGTGAGGATTCACTGCTCTGGGAACTTTGGCTTTTTCCACACTTCCCTAATCATCTCCGTCTCGAGCAGAGGGAGTCTCAGCAGTAAAAGCCTCCAGACTGTGACTGAGGAGAAGCAACAATGCTTACCTCACCACTACATCAACTCATCGTATTGAATAACATTGTCGAAGCCAAGAGACGCTGCCGTTTTTAAAATGAATTAATTATTTAAATACAAAGATACTCGCAGGTCTTCCAGGGATCACCGATAAAATGGTTAATTGCTTAAAAAAATATTGTGAACTGAACATCAGATTTATCTTTATTTGCGAGTTCATTTTTATTTACTAATCAAACTATCATTTGTAAAGATTTACATTAATTTAAATTGTTTCTTCATTCATATTTTCTTACTGAGTGTTAGTAAATGTTTAGAAGCTCTTAATTAACTTAAGGCAATCAGAATTTCTGTGTTTAAGTATGAATAAATTTTAGAAATTTTTTTATGATGTTTATTATCACTTTACTACATTTAAACTATTTCCATTTGAACCTATTCAAAGATTTTGTGTCAAGGGGGTCAAGGGAGCCTATCCCATCACACATAGGGTGAATGGCAGGAGTACACCCTCGACAGGTTGCCTGTACATTGCAGGGTCACACATAGATAAACAACCACACATGCACTCACTCCTATGGGCAATTTAGAATCACCAATCAACCCAATGGATATGGGGAGGGAGGTAATGGATATGGAAGGAAACCAGAGTAACCAGAGAAAACCCATGCAAGCGGAGGGAAAACATGCAAACTCCCTTTCCCTTCATTTTGCATTACGTATGGACCAGGGCTGCACCACCGGTCTGCACCCCTGACCCGAGGCTACAGTTTACATTACATTTGATCATTAAGATATGTTGATGTCACCCAGATGAGGATGGGTTTCTCTCTTGAGCCTGTTTCCTTTCAAAGTTTCTTCCTACTTCACTTTAACCTCCGGTTTGTTCATTAAGGACAAACATTTTTTCCATTGTTACTGTGCAGGGAGAACATGCAAACAGAAAGACCCCTTGCCCGGCAATTGAACCCAGAACCTTCTTGCTGTGAGGTTACCATTGGTGCTAAGCATTACATCACCACACCCAATACCCCTGAAATGAAATAAAATTACCTTAAGATACTAACATAATTTACTAACATAATTTTATACTAACATAATTTTATAATAGTTTTGTGTACAAACTCCCGAAATGTTCAGATAACGGTTAAATAAAGGTAGAATTTTAGCTACAATTTTTATAATAATGAAGGGGTATAAATTGTACTAAACACCCTCAGAAAGAACTAAACCCAGTACACATAAATACAGTATATAAAACTATCTCGTTAAAACAAGGTTTTTATTGACAGAAATGACCAAAGTTTTATAGATGTCAGACTTACATCGTCGTCTCTATGGACTAACAAAGGATATAAATGTGTAGTGTGTGTGTGTGTGTGTGTGTGAGAGAGAGAGAGAGAGAGAGAGAGAGAGAGAGAGAGAGTGTGTTAGGTGGGTGAGTGAGTAGGGATAACAGGAGAAGGGGGGGGCGGAACGTATTCTCTGGCCCACAGTTCCGGCAGGAGGAATGAAAAAGAAAAACAGCCCTGTGTCTTGTTGCCGGACTGGAACGCAACGTAAAACACATGGTCCCAATTTCACGGCTGTGGATGGAGAAGTGCGGGCGGATGTGGGGGCAGGAACAAACATGCAATCTGCAGACATTAATACCTCAGTAATAGTCACATTCACTTAAAACCAGGAAACATTCTCTCCCTTTCTCTCTGTCTCTCCCTCTCTCTTTTTCTCTTTCTCTTTCTCTCTCTCTCTCTCTCTCTCTCTCATTCTGTCTTCCTGCCTGCCTGTCTGTCTCTGTCTCTTTACAAAAACATAAACACTCTCAGTCTCACTATTAACCTGTTTTTGTCCACTTTCCACACAATCTGTCTCACAACTCAATTCCTCTCTCTCTCTCTCTCTCTCTCTCTCTCTCTCTCTCTCTCTCTCTCTCTCTCTCTCTTTCTATCTCT
>JAOTRA010000016.1:8033834-8051447 GCA_026260255.1 Pseudolaguvia tuberculata
CACACACACACACACACACACACACACACACACACACACACACACACACACACACACACACACACACACACTGCAGAAGTCCTACTTTCAAAAATAAACATTTTTATTATGTTCATACTAATTAGCAGATGTGCGATTGACATTTCTCTGACCACACCAGGTGATTTCCATCTCGAATGACCAAAAACATGACAGTTCCCAGAATTCAGTTCTTCTTCTCCTCGATCCAGTGTTTAGAAAGTGACACCAAACCAACATGGCCGTTTAAACAGCAGTCAACAAAACAGGACCTGTTTATTGTTTTCTGCTTGGAGATGAGCCAACATATCTATTAAAATTTCAACTGTTTAGCGTAGATATTGAATTGATATACAGAAGATCATAGGTTCAGTTTCCAGGACCTTCAAGCTCCCACAGCAACCCCCTTCAACCCCCAACTGCTCCAAAAGATATAATAAATTAGTTCAACAGAAGTCATTCCGGATACGGAGTGTCTGTCAAATGGCAGAAATTTTAATGTAAATAAGGTTAATATGAGAAAGTGGTAGCTGAATGTTGGGGATGTGGTGGCTTAGTGGTTAAGGTGTTGGAAAGACCGGGGTTTGACTCCCAAATTCGAACCCAATTGGGCAAGCTCCTGAGAAAGGCTCCTGAGCAAGGCCCTTAAGCCCCAATTGCTCAGTTGTAAGTCGCTCTGGATAAGGGCGTCTGCCAAATGCTGTAATTGTAATTGATTAGATCAGAAGGTTATAGGTTCAATACTCAGGAAGCTACCACTTCTAAACCCCTAAGTAATTTTTCCTAGCCTGCAAATGCTCAGTTGTATAAATTCAGTTGCAAGTCCGTAATCTGAAACGTAACCCCCCCCCAAATTTGTTCTAATTGAAGTAAATAAGGTCTCTTTATATTATTATTCTATCTAGCTATATTATTATGCTGTTATTTCTTCAGTAGACCTTAGAGATTCGACTCCTGTTCCATCATGACAATCCCCATCCCTGTGCACAAAACCCCCTGATCTCCATGAAGACATGCTCTGTTCTGGATGTTTTGAAGTAGAAGAAAATCTCCAGTCTTGATCCTAATTCGGAATTAACCCTACTGTGGGATGAACTGGAACCCTGACTGAACCCTAGACCTCCAAACCTCAACATTTAGTGTCTGATCTCATTAATATTATTGGAACTGTATGATCAAATCCACACAGTCAGATGACCTACACAGTCACAAGACCCAATCTAGTATCTAGTGTAAAAAATGCCCTGAAGTTAGAGTGAGACTAACATCTGTAAAAAAAAAAAAAAAAAAAAAATGTGATGACCAGGTTTCAATACTTTTGGCCATATCACAGTGTTTACAGTCGGTAAACCTGCAGCAGAATGTAAATAGTTGTTGCTTAAAAATACTATAATTTTTTTTTTAAATGTTGACTGAATAATTTGTCTCATTTTTAGTTGCTTATATGGCCCATGACTGGAACAGATGCTCAGATCCTCATCAGTTCTCCAGTAGAACCGAAACTCTTCATCATCTCATCACATGGAAACACAACCTAAGCAAGGCTCCTGGCTTCAAGTTCAGAATTCAGCTTCCACTCCAACTAAAGGCTATTGACTACCTTACTTTAACCTAAAATTAATCCAGATCTTCAGCGATAACTTTTTAGATTTTCTCAAGGGCCACAGGAATGAGTTGACTCTATGGGGATTGAACCTAACTAAACTATCTTTATTACAAAACATGGACACAGCTTTATCTGATATGAGAACTGACAACGCTTGCATGTCTCCACCCAGTCCGGTGTTCAATCTCGATTCCTCCAGTCCATTTGCAAATGGTTTACATTTTGAGTCAACTTTGTTTGAGGATCAGGAGAAAGTTGATGCCAGAGGCCCAAGATCTTCATCCGACAGACCATGTAGAAGCCTTTTAAACGATACTCCTGGGTCTACAAATCCGACGACAAATCGACATCAAAGCGCAACAAAAGGCAAAAGAATAACAAAGACCCACGTGTACGTGCCAGGAGATGGAAACCATGACAAAGAGTCCGGCAGCGACTGCCATCCTGTTTCTCCAGAGCTTCTCCATGATGACATCACGATGGCAAGTAGCCTTTTAAGTTCAAAGCTCCGTATTTCTAACATGATGAGATTGACCATGAATCTACCACAGACTGAGGAAGAAATAAGTATGTGTGTTTTCAGTCTGCATGTTATAAATCTTTTAAAACCATAACTGGAAATGGAATAATAAGTTTTAAATTGTTCATCAGGAAATTGAACCAACAATTATTGTTACTCACTATTTTAACTATTATATTCAGGCAATAAAAGAAATTAATTTCATAATGATGAATATGGGGTGGTGGCGTAGTTGTTAGCACCTCACAACAAGAAGCTCCCAAGAAGGTCATAGGTTTGATTCCCAGGTCGGGGGTCTTTCTGTGCGGAGATTGCACGATCTCCCTGCGCTTGCGTGGGTTTCCTCCAGGTACTATGGTTTCCTCCTACAGTCCAAAAAACATGTACATTAGGTTGATTGGTGATTCTAAATTGCCCATAGGAGTGAATGTGTATGTGAGTAATTGTTCGTCTATTTGTGCCCTGCAATGGACTGGCGAACTGTGCAGAGTTTACGCCTACCTCTCTCCAGATGTGCGCTGGAATAGGCTCCTGCAGACCCCGTGACCCCAAATTAGGAAATAAGTTTTTCAAGGATTTCATGACTTTTTTGTGATTATTTCAAGGTAAAATTGCAAACCTTTAGTTAAAGAAACAGCAGATGCTACAATGTTTTTAGGTGTTTTGACAAGCGTGATGGTGGGAACGGTTCTAGTAGCATGAAAGTTAACAGATTTAAAGCTGTTTAAAGGGTTTAGCAGAAGTGAAGAGGAACTGAGAGATTGTACTAAAGCACTGCTGCATCAGTCACTTTAATATGTAGATTATGATTTAAGCTTTTTAGTATTATTTGCCACATTACCCTTATTAAGCTAGTTTCCAGCTAGTCAGAGCCTGTTTGCTAAGGTCACCATTCCAGACTTAGTCAGTCACATGGGTTTCTAGCATGAGTTTATTATTGAGTTAAGTCAGTTGAATTTTTGAAAAGCCTATGTAACATCCTATTATTATACTATTATTATTAGAAATAACTTCTGCATAAACCGTTCATACTGTTTAAAGTCAAATGTTAATGATTTCCTCCAATTCTGTGGGAAAAATAAAGGCTTGTATTGATTGTATTTTTATCTATTTGTGTCACATTTTTAAATTTAATGTAATGAAATATTTATTGTATTGTAATATGTATTATATCACGAGGCCTTTTCCCATTCCCAAAATGCTAAATAAATGTTAGCATAACTTTATAATGACTTCATTTAGAGTTGGAGCTTGTAGAAAAACATGTAAATATAAAATGAACTAGTGTCCATCCACATGTTATAGTTTAGAGATGGAAAATCTGACAATTACAGTATAATAAAGCCGTAATAACTAATCGATTTCTGATTGATATTGATATGTTTTACTGATATTTATCAGGATAATTAGGCATCTTTAATGGATATCAGTTTTGTAATGATGTTTGGCTTTTATTTAGAGAATTGCTTATTATTCATTTATTCATTGATATTCTTACATGCTTATTCCCTAATTCTGGGTTACAGGGGTTGGCTGGAGCCAAGCTCAGCACACATAACACTAGAGGCAGGGGTACACAACGGACAGTCCATTGCAGAGCAGAATTGCTTATTAGTTTTAACAAAATAAAAAAAAAAAAATTGCAGACACATGATTATACAACAGTACGACCTATAGCATAATGTTCTTCTTTGCATCTTTCTATCTTTCCAACTTGGAAGGTTGGGGGTTTGACTGCAAAGTCAGTTATGATACAGCATGATAAGGGTTAAAAGTTTTGCTCAACAATGGTGGACATGGTGGTGGTGGGACTCTAACTCTCCGATCAAAAACCACCACTTAATTTAAACCACCACTGCCTCTTAAATTAGATTACCAAAAGACTTTTGTTTTATAAACATATTTAATAACTATGCATTACAGCATCAGTTCAAATAATCAATCAATCAATAATCAGTCAATCTGTGTTTTGTTTTCTATTAGCAGATAAATCACTCAAAGTCAAAGCCTTTTCCACCAGTGAAGTATCTGGAAGGTGAAGTGATATGGGCAAAGTTCAACCGAAGGCCATGGTGGCCATGTCAAGTCACTCTTAATCTTGAACTGGAAACATATCATAGATTAAAAGGTATGTTTCTGTTAAAATTTCTATTAAAATAGTAAACTTTTATACTGATAAAGAAATAATTTATTCTGGTCTTAAGCATCATCTATCAGTTTGTTCTACATGAACCGGGTTTTAATTAAAGGTTATCACAAAATCACAAATACAGTGAACCCTTGTCTTACAAATTATTGGTTCTGGAGGCAATTTCCAGGATAGGAACAATGTTACCTATTTCTATTATCCTATTTATGCTTATGACAACATTCAGAAAAGACGTATAAATGAAGGGAAATATGAATTATTAAAGCCCACACCACAAACATCTGTTAACAAAACACACTAAAAATCACATAGCTTTTGGTGACTTGCTGAAGTCGATGGTTAAATCTTTCAAAATGGTTTGTGTTGCTGCTTTGGTTTATTGGATATAAAGCATTTATTTAAAGGTCACTCTTCGGTCACTCCGCTCCTGCATTCGCTCCAAATTTACATCAAATTGTCTCAAATCGTTTGTGCTTTTGTTTGTGCTAGCTTGTATCAAATTAAAGTATAATTTTTGTGGCTTTAATTATTTTATATCATTATATTTTGGACGATGACTTTACAACGTTTGGTTTGTAGGGAAGGACATCTGTATTCTGAGTTCATCTGTTCTGATTTATGTCTTAAGAAGATGCAAAAGAATAAAATCTTAAACATTGTTTTTTGTCCTGTTCTGTGGTTTGTTAGAGCCGAGCGATAATCTCTGCCGACAGTATTACATCAAGACATTTGGGGAACCTGAAGAACTGGCCTGGGTGTCAGAGAAAGCTATGCATATGTTTCTGGGCGAATATCAGTTTTACAATTTGCCTGGTCCAAAGAGAGGGGTAAGACCATATTATAATTTCTTTATTATTATTTTTTTTTTTTAATAAATACTCCCCCTCCCACCACCACATACACACACAAATCCAAATAACTTTTGTATTCCTTCTACAGGTACCTAAACGGTTTCTAAGCTCTTGGAGTTGTAGTGTTGCTGAGGCTGAGGCATGTTTCCTGCATAAATCTAGTATAACATCTGAATTCACAGAAAAGACCTCAGCTGATGAAAAACCTAAAGGTCAAGATGACAGGCTTACTAACTCCGGGGTGCTTATGGGAAGTCCCGGAAACCAAGCTAAGATTCTACAAAAAGACCAAAATAATTTAGTGAAGTCAAAATGCAAAAAGAAGCAGGAGAAATCCTCATCAGCATTTCTTGCAAAGTACGATAGTTTTGCTTGTGAGACAGAAGACGTAGTAGATAACCCCTATTCTGACATTGATTCCGTTCCGCAAATCCGACGCTGTCCCAAAGGCAGTGGTCGACTCTTACTAAACTGCTCGACTGATCAACCGGTTAAAAGCCAAAATGATAAAGAGACAAAAAAAAATTTTGAACTCCAAGGCGGTCTGTGGTTCAGTAAAGCGGGAAAAGGACAAACCAGCAAGGTATTTAGTCGTGCTGGAATCAAATCTGTTAACTGTTCCTTTGGCAAAGTATCATGTAAGATCAAGATCCCGGAGTCGACAAGTATAAAGTCCAAAGACAACAAAGTCACAGGATCTGACCAGACTATACAAGCCAAGAAAATAATTGACAAGAGAGTTGCATGCCTTCCAGCGAGCAGTCGATTGATGACTAGAGCACTCAAAGCGTTGGAGGATGCTCGGGTCCAGCAGTCATCTAGCCAACAACTTCAACAGATTCTGCCAAGTGATGAAGCTGAGAGCAACATGTGTGTTACAAGACTCCCATCTACAGAGAATATTACTGCAACTTGCCAGAGAAATACAGCAGAATGCGATTTCGATTTAAGCATTTCCAGGATGTCTCCAGATCTGTCCAATTTGAAAAACACTGAGGAGACTATCAAATCTGAGGATGAATCTTGTTTGGTATCTTCTAAATCAGTTGGGTTGCACACCTCAGAACTCAAACAGGAGAAACCAGCATCCGAAACAACAATGTCATCTCGGATGTCATCTCCATTTCGTGTGAATATACAAGGTGGCGAAGACATAAAAGAAATAACCTTCAGGTCACTCGAAAAGGAAAAATATGGAAATTCAACCACGTTTCGTCCAAATGCTAATTATAAATACAGCACGTACCTGATGCTGTTAAAGGATATACATGACAGTCGAGAAAAAGATGGACACCCTTTGGTCATGAAACCTTTACCCACAAAAAAGCTCATTAAAGAAGAACCGTCCATAATTCAAGATAAAGATCAAAATAGTTGTTTTGTTCATAGCAAAGACAACAGTAAGCACTGCACATCGCCAGGTTTTAAGAAATGTAAACAGAGCAAATCATCTGGTTTGAAGTCCAAACACAACAAAATAAATGCAAACTTTAGTCCAGAAATGGTCGCCGCCAATGGTTGCGTCTTTCAGCAATGCAAAAGCATTAAAACTCTTCCAAAATCTGTTAATAGATCTAACAAAAATAGTCAACCTGTTGTAAAGGAAAGCCACAATTACATCTACATGTCCTCCGAGTTGACACCACACCACACCATATCTAACAAAAAGACGCAGAACGTTTGTTCCCCGGGGTGTAAATTCATTGACCAAGTTTCAGGGAATCCTTTTTTTGGTAGTGTCCCTAAAAAACGCTGGCAAAAGTTTGAACAGAACTATGAAAAGGTGGTAGATGCCAAAGTCAGAAGTGACCAAGAACCGTTGCTGCCTCCAAAACAGGCAAAGCATGTGGAGCCAGAACCTGGTGATGAGAAGTTAACTTCAACGTCTTCTACAATAAGAACAGAGATATCAGTAAACACAACGAATGAGGTTTCTATTGTCCCCACAGGTAAGAAAAGTGATAGATGAACTGTTTAAAGGTTTAAACAGTGGTGTGCATTTCTTACGACTCTAAGTTTGTCTTTGCCAGAGAGCAAACGCATCAGAAAGCCTAGCAAAAGACTCATTGAGTGGACAGAGGAATACGACCACATATTTGCTACTAAAAAAAGATCAAAAAAACAGCCGGATTCCTTGCAGAAGGTTTTTTTTTTTTTTTTTTTTTTTAACTTAATTGTTCGTTGTTAAATTTGGAGATTTCTTCATGTCCTAACTGTCTTTTTTCTCCAGGTTGTTAAAAACACTTCTTTTAATGACACCAAGAAATCCTTCAACACACAACACCAAGAGGCGACTGCGAACTCCTGCGTGCTGAACCCCCTACCTGAAATCCAGACTCCTCCTCCTGAAGAAGGGTCTAAGACTCCACCCGTAATAGAAACTATTCCATGTCCAGAAAGTCGGGTTATGGCTGTGGACACTCTAACCCCACCCCCAGAAGCAGAATCTTCTTTGTATGGAGAAAACTGTTTCAAGGAAAAACTTCTGGGTGAGAAATGTCCCAAAAAGTCTTTTTATAGGTCTTAAAATTTGTTCTGTACAGTTACAGTTTGGCATACGCTCTGATCCAGAGCTACTTACATTTGATCTTTTTTTTTTTTTTTTACAACTGAGCAATTGTGGGTTAAGGGCCTTGCTCAAGGGCCCACAGTAATTGCTTGGTGGAGGTGGGAATCAAACCCCGGTCTTTCTGGTATTAGCTCAACACTTTATTCACTAGGGGGATACCACTTCCCACCACTTCTATACAAAAGTTTTAACAGTTTAGCCAGTTGTACAGCAAAAAGCGCACTATATGGTCCAACGTTCTTGAGGATTGGTAGCAGGTAATCTTTGGAGGAATGGGAATTCCTAACTGTAATTGGTTAACTATCAATATTAACTTGTATATATTTGGTTTTTCTTTGGTTTAAGTTGTATACATGTTATAACTGCTTTAGGCGATGGCATCTATTTGAACACAAAGAGGCAAAGGAAGCCCACCAAGAAAATTCTTGAGAGTTCAATTGAAGCTGAACCGATTCTGATGCCAAAAAAGAAGGTTTGTGGGATGTTTACTATTAATCTTTGGCTTAATGATTGATCAGTCGAATTAATCTAATAAAATATAATTTGGTAGGTAAAATGCCAGAGGACCAGTTCTTCAGGACATGCTGCTCATTCAGGTTGGTCAGATGGTCAGTGTCTTAAATTTCTTTTATTGTAAGCAGCTCCTGAAGATTTTATACCCCCTCTTTTGTTTTTTACATATCTCTGTCTGGCTAGATTTTCTGTGGCAAACTATGTTTTGCTTTTATTCCAACTATTCCTGCTCTACTCTCGGCTCATACCCTCGGCCCATTACTTGAATCAGTCAATCAGACATTGTAAGATACCATCTCAGAGTTGATTGGTGTTTCCAAAATGCCCATAGGAGTGACTGCGAGTGTGTGTAGTTGTTCATCTAGGTGTGGCCCTTTGATGGAATGTGACCTGTCCAGGGATATGTACGAAGGGATAGCCTCCAGCAGACTCCCGTGACCCTGAATTAGGGAATAAGAGGGTTAGACGACGAATTAATGATTGGCCGCAAACCATCAAACATGGAGACACATCAGTGCATATATAGTGCTTATATAGACCCTAAAAGAACAACCAAACAATAGTGGCAAAAGAATCCTTGTGCAGTGCAACCCGTTCGCCTTCTAGAGGTCTGGAGGGGAAATGTTCCAATTATTATACCATTCTAATTTCTCGCTTGCTGTGTAATTTTAATGACCAAATTTCAGCTCATAAGAACATTTGATCTTTTGTGTAATTCAGTTTTTGTCCCAAATGCAGGTGCAGGACAATCCAAAAGTAAGAGCAAGCGGCCTGCTGAGGTTACTCCTGAAGAGAATACCACAGTTTCAAAGAGCACAGCTAAGAAGTTGGATATCGCTTCTGCAAACCCTGATACACGTACTGCGGAAACGGACAAATACAAGGACAACCAACACACACCGAAATCCAAGGTCAGACTGGTTCACCCTATCAGTATAAACAGCAAATTCATTAAAAGCTGCTCAGTTATCTCACTTGCTAAATGTTTCTTATTCAGATAATTGAACAAGTTGATGACTGCCCTGACCCTAACCCTAATCCTGCTGAAAACAGACTGTCAGTGGAGAAAGCGACTGGGATTATACTGAAAGACTGTGTGTGTCAGGTCAGTTCTGTTTATTATGTTTGTAAACATACATTAAGGGCATTAACTAAATATTAAACACAATCTTTGACCCTGATCCATGTTTTATTTTGGTATCACCTTGGCAACAATTGATTAATATGATTGTTGAGATTTGGGTTGCCAGGTTGCAAGACAATTCAAAAACCAGAATTATCTTATTTGCTTAAAACTCCCGTTCTGGAGGGTCAAAATGTCCTGAAGAATATAGTTCCAATCAAATACTCCTGAAGCAATTCATCAAGATCTTGCTAGGTTTTACTTGAAACCTACAGATCAGTGTCTTGAGGTAGGTTGAAGATAAACTCTGCAAGACACCACAACCCTTCTGAGATTGGACAACACTGTCTTAAAATAAATAAATAAAAGTAAACGATCTGATTTAAAATGTTTAGTAATGACTACTTCCTGTAGAATAATTAATGTTCTAGTGAAATTCATTTTGTGATAATCTTTTAAAATGCCTACATATCAGTGGATCTGATATTACAAAACCGATATCCAATAATGAAAAAAATACTTAAATATCAAGCAAAGTATCGATTTATCTCTATCCAAGTAATCATACAATGAGAGTGGGCCAGTGTAACTTCTGCCTCAGTTAGCCACCATCATCTATTTTTCACTAATGACCCGTAGTAGATCAATAAAGTATTGGCTCATATCTATTATCTAGCGTGTGTGTGTGTGTGTATGTGTTTAAATAGGTTTGTGAGAAACAGGGAGAGCTGCTGCTGTGTGAAGGTCAGTGCTGCAGCATGTTTCACCCGCAGTGTGTGGATCTGACCGAACCTCAGACAGAGAAGTTTCTGTGTCAGCAGTGCACTTCCGGTGGGCGTCGACAAAATCACATGGATGCGTCGGTAGAACAGACTTATTTCTCTTTTTTTTAACAAAGTAACTAAACCGGGAGTTGTGTTTTACTTACAGGCGCCTACAAATGCTTCATGTGTAAGAAAGTGGGAGACGACGTGAGACGCTGCATGGTTCCGGTCTGTGGGAAGTTCTACCATGGGGAGTGCATAGCCAGCCACACCCTCACTGTGGCTTTAAATCGAGGCTTCCGCTGCTCGCTCCATGCTTGTCTCGCTTGCTTCATCAACAACCCGGACAACCCTTCTGTTTATAAAGGTCCTCAAATTTTCTTCATGCGAATAAATATCAGTTACTATCGTAGCTTCAGCACACACTCTTTCATATCAAGTGATTACTGTAAATAATGCAAATTATTAGGGAGAGCCACCAAAAATCCATGACACAGAGTTACTCTCCCCATCCTTGCATGGGTTCACTTCGGGTTCTTCGGTATCTCCTACAATCCAAAAATAGGTATGTTAGGTTAATGGGTTTCCCATCAGAGTGAGTATGTGTCTGTTTGGCCCTGTGATGGACTGGCGTCCTGTTCAACGTGTACCCCTCCTACCGTTCGCTTTTTCAGAAACCTATGATAGACTCCAGCAGATCCCTGTGACCCCAAATTAGGAAATAACAAGAAAATATATAAATAAAGGCTTAAAATGTTAATGATGTAAACATCTCAAATAATTTGAGTTGAAAATGAGTTGATTAATAGAAAAAAAGATAATTATTGTGTAAATATTATTACAATATTATATAAACATAGTTAATTTTTTAAATTTTATCATGTAATTATATAAGGATTTACATCTATTGTTTCTAGTGGCTGAATTCAATTAATTTCTTTATTAATTAATTCATCTTCTAACTCGGTTATTCCCTAATTCAGGGTCATGGGGGTATACTGAAGCCTATCTCAGCGCACATAGGGTTAAAGGCAGCGATACCCCCTGGACAGGCCACCAGTTCTTCGCAGGGCACACATAGACAAACAACCACCCACTCACACATTCACTCCTAAGGGCAATTTAGAATCACCAATCAACCTAACATACATAGTACATAGTTTTGGACTGTGGGAGGAAACCGGAGTACCTGGAGGAAAGCCATGCAAACGTGGGGAGAACATGCAAACTCTGCACAGAAAGATCCCTGGCCCGGTGTGAAGTCCCCTTCAGAGTCCCCGTCCGTGTCCTCAGAGTCTCTGTCCTCTGCCTCGCCCGGGGACCATTCTCCGGGTCAAATAAACTCAGAGACGTTGAACTTTAATTGTTCCCATGATCCACCAGAAACTATAATGCATCAGGTACATGGTCCGGGACCACCTGTTACTGTTCCGGATCCTGTCTGTTTTACCGGTCCCGATGTTGTTCGCGCCAATGTGCCATTGTTTTTGTTTATTTATTGCCTTTTTCTGTTTTGTATGGTATATATTGCTTTCATTCTTCCTGGTTCTCTCTGCCCCCTTCTGCAGTTCTGCGTGTGACCTGTGTCTGTGTCTCTCCGTCCTTGCGCAAGTTATGTTCCCTTTTTTCCCCGTTCCTCTTTTATACGTTGGTTTCCCTCTTACATTCCTTGGCTCCCTGGTTCCCGACTTGTTCAGCCTGGCAAATTCTGTTCTCTGTCTTCTCCTGTCCTTTCTAAGTTCCAGCCCTGTCCAAGCCTCGGTCGTATTTTAGTTGCTGAGTATGTCTCTGTCTCCTTTAACCTCTGTTCAGTCCGCTGCCCATGCTGTTGCCTCTGTCCAAGGTTAACTTGGTGTTTCCCTATTTCAGCTCCCGTTCCTGTTTCCCAGTACATGTCTGTTCTTTACTTACCTGTTGCTTCCCCGACTTAAGTGTTTTCTTTCCCCTTTTGACTACGTTCCTTTTCCAGCTCCCGTTTGGCCTAGATTTGTCCCCTGGTTATGTCTACTGTGTTTCCTCTATCTGTTGACAGTCTTTGTTTTGGTCCCTCTTCCTATTTCAGTCCCTGGCCTTTTCATCGTTTCGTTTCTCTGTTCCCTCTTCTGTTGCTACCTGGTACCCGACCTTTGCTGCCTGCCTGCTCCTGTCTATCCCTGTCTCTCTATCAGTCCCGGTCACCCCTTGTTCCAGCCCCTGTACATGCCCCTTTTGTGTTCCTGTGTGCGCGCTCTCTGTTCCTGGTCCTGGTCTCTACGCTGTTCCTGATCCCGTGCGTTTCCAGACCCGCCTGCACCTTTTGCGTGTCCAGGAGGTGTCCTTTTGAGGGGGAGTTATGTGAGGAATCTGACATAGCTCCCTCTCTCTTATTTAGCGTTGTCGTCCTGGCAATCTGGTGTGCACGTCGCGAGTCATTAATGATCCTTGTTATAGAAGTCTACGAGTGCACCAAGTCAAGCTAAGTCTGGCGATGCCTAGTAATGTTTATATGTTCTGGACTGGGATCTAGAGGACGATCGGGTTTCAGTTGAAAGTTTCGTTCTGTTCTTGTCCTGTTCTGTTTATCGTCTTATGGTTTCACTTTTTGTTTATTTCTGTTTATGAGTTTGATTAAAGAGTGTCCCCGCATCATGGATCCGACCTCCTAAAGGTTATTACACCCGATAATTGAAACCTGAGACCTTCTTGTTGAACGTATACTGTATATTTATTAAAATCATTGATAATCAAGAATAAATGATTTTAATAATTATACACGTTCAACAAGAAGGTCTCAGGTTCAATTTCCAGGCTAGGCATCATTCTGTGCAGAGTTTGCATGTTCTCCCCATGTTTGCATGGGTTTCCTCCAGGTACTCCGGTTTACACCAAGAAGAAGAAGATAATCAAGTATAAATATACTATATATTAATATATATATAGTATAATAAATAATAATACAATCATCAATAGATAAGTTAAATAAGTGGGTGTACCTTAACCATTTTGCTAGCTTTGAAAATGTTAGTTCATTAAACTAAGTTAGTATGTACTCCTGACTCTACACCTGTACAGGTCGTCTGATTCGCTGCATAAGATGCCCCGTTGCGTACCACGCTAGCGATTACTGCATCCCTGCTGGCAGTATCGTCTTATCCACTAACAACCTTGTCTGTCCCAACCATTTCACACCACGGAAAGGCTGTCGTAACCATGAACATGTCAACGTCAGCTGGTGCTTTGTTTGCTCCGAAGGTCAGTCATCCAGGCTGTAACCGCCGTTGGGTTGTTGTTTTTTGTCTGTCGATGACAGTGTTCTGTTTGGGATTTGTGTAACATAGGTGGTAGTCTGCTCTGCTGCGAGTCGTGTCCTGCGGCGTTTCATCGTGAGTGTCTGCACATCGATATGCCTGAAGGGAGCTGGTTCTGTAACGACTGTCGCGCCGGGAAGAAACCGCAGTACAAAGAAGTGGTTTGGGTCAAAGTGGGTCGTTACAGGTCAGCGCTAGCTCCGATTAAACGCTACACTTATCGTAATACCTTATACTAGCAAATGTTTTTGGAGACCTTACCACACCCACGTCAGTGTGTTTTCCCAAGAATCTGATGCTTACAGTTTTCCTTCTATGTTCTATCATTCAATGTTACCTTTACTTTGGCACTGTGCCACTCGAACCCTGTTCCAGCATGACAATGTCCCTGTGCACAAATCCCCCGATCACCATGAAGACATGCCGTGTTTTTGATGTACGTTTTGCAGTATAAGATCCTTGAGTCTGAACACTGTTTGGGATGAACTAGAACGTATGTGTCTGATCTCAATCATACTATCAGAATTGAATGATCAAGTTCACACAGTCACATGACTCAGTCAAGTGAAAAAACTTTTAAAGAAGAATGGGGATGATTATAGAAGGAAGACTGAGACTAACTAACTAGAACAGGATGAGTCAGAAAAAAAACAATGGATGTAATGATCAGGTGTCCCAACACTTTTGATCATAACAAAAACAATAATTTTTATCACCATTTATTTACATTTACTGAAATTTATGGACTTTTTTATCCAGAACTAGTTACATTTATCCAAGTGGGCCATTAAAAGGTAATGGACTCAAACGGGGGGCCCAGGCAGTGACAGTATGCTTACAGTTGGGAATTGAACCCATGATATCATCTCTGCTTTATCAGATGGTGGCCTGCAGAAGTCAGCAACCCAAAAGACATTCCAGAAAACATCCTGCGAATGAGACATGACGTTGGTGAGTTTCCGGTTCATTTCTTCGGCTCCAACGACTACCTGTGGACCTACCAAGCTCGGGTCTTTCCGTACATGGAAGGAGACGCCAACAGTAAAGACAAATTGGGAAAAGGGGTTGACGCTGTTTATAGGAAAGGTATTGTTTACACATGCATTTATTTCTAGAAATAATTTTTGCCCAAGTATTTGGAAACCGCTTCATAGTTTAGATAATTGACAGAGAAACGTACATATGTTTGTTAATCAGATCTAACCGTAAATTTCCATACCATGCACAGGATAGGTTCACCACAAATCCCAACAGAATAAAGCTGTTGTTGTATATAAATTAATAAAAAAAATCTTAGGGAATTCACAGACTGCTGAATTATTTTAAATGTTTTTGGTTTTCCAGCTTTGGACGAGGCTGCTGAACGATTCCGAGTGCTTCAGGCAGAAAAGGAACTGCGGCAGCTCCAGGAAGACAGAAAAAACGACAAAAAGCCTCCACCTTACAAACACATTAAGGTATAATAACACACTTATTATACACACTTATTTTTTTCTGGTAGTTACACGCTGAGCAAAAACACTTCATAAAAGACTTTGTGACTTATCCACCAGGTGAACCGACCGATTGGCAAAGTACAAATCATTACGGCTGACCTGTCCGAGATTCCACGCTGCAACTGCAAAGCGACGGACGAAAACCCCTGTGGCATTGACTCGGAATGCATCAACCGCATGCTGCTTTATGAATGCCACCCTCAGGTTTGCCCAGCAGGGGAGAAGTGCCAGAATCAGTGCTTCACAAAGCGCCAGTACTCACAGGTGGAAATCTTCAGGACTTTGTCCCGAGGCTGGGGCCTGCGCTGCTGTCATGACATTAAGAAGGTACAGTTAGAACCAACGTCTGGATTGGGTTAGTTTAAGAAGCGTCTAATCCTCTGTTTGTCCTCAGGGCGCCTTCGTTAGTGAGTACGTCGGCGAAGTGATCGACGAGGAAGAATGCCGGGCTCGGATCAAGCAGGCGCAGGAAAAAGATATCGGAAATTTCTACCTGCTAACACTAGACAAGGTGAAACATCTCAATAAAGCTACAGTATTTGATTAAAGGGTTTTGGACACCTCACCCAGCAGCCCAATGAAAGCATCTGAGGCTGGACTCACTAACACATGCATTTTACACTGTTAGACTCGTCTTAACGTTCCCCCTTTAGCGGTATCCCAGACTCCACCAGTTCATAGTTGTCTAGAATGCCTTTGTATGCTGTATTATTCTTTGCTTGGAATTAAGACTCAAACCCTGTTCCAGCATGTTGACAGTGTCCCTGTATTTAAAACCCCTAATCTTCATGAAGACTTGCTAGGCTCTGGATGTTTGAGAGTAGAATAACGTCTCCTGTCCTGTACAGACCTGATTCTGACTTTAAAAAACACCTGAACACCTTTGGGATGAACTTGTATTGGAACTGAATGATCACATCTACACAGTCACATGACCCGCACAGTCACATGACTCACATAGTCATAACCTGCATAGATATATGTGATGATTGTGTCCCATGACTTTTAGCCTTATAGTAAATATGCAAAACGTTCCGCATTCTCCTTTAATAAGTTTAAATATTGCCCTGGTAGGACCGCATTATTGATGCTGGACCTAAAGGAAACCAGGCCCGATTCATGAACCACAGCTGCCAGCCAAACTGTGAAACTCAGAAATGGACTGTGAACGGAGACACCCGGGTGGGACTTTTTGCACTGGTGGACATTGCTGCTGGTAAGACTTTGTGTTTGTGGTATGATATCTAGCAAATGACATAAACAGTCTTTAAGGTAGCTTCACAAATGTCTTTATGAATGTCCTCTGTATTTATGAATGTCCTCTGTATTTTCTCTCAAGGCATTGAGCTGACGTTTAATTATAATCTGGAATGCCTGGGCAACGGGAAGACAGTGTGTAAATGCGGTGCACCAAACTGCAGTGGCTTTTTGGGTGTAAGACCAAAGGTATAAAAACCTTTAATTTAACTGCTTTAAATTGTTTTTAAAGATGTCAGTAGATTAAGTCTGTTTTTCTTTGCATACCCCATCTTAGTAAGTTGGGGGTCTGTTATGATACAGAGCCCATGGAGCAGGAAGGCTTAAGGGTCTTGCGTAACTACCAACAAAGGCTGGTTGTGGTGATTTTGGTTGAACCAATGTCTTCCTGGTCTTCCGATCAGCAAACGCTGATTTGTAGTGCTGGAAAATAAACCAACCAAGCAACTGTAGCTGGATAGCGAGTCATGAGTTTAATTCACAGAACTACCAAACCTGCATATCTGGGTCATTGAACCCTCAACTCTGCCATTTTAAAAATAAGACCAAATAGTAAGTAAGTGTGTAGTGGTACCGCAGTGGTTCTATTCCCAGCACCACCAAGCTGCCATTGATAAATAATAACATTCTAAATGTATCGCGTCAGATAAGGGTGTCTGCCAAATTTATTTAGTTATTGTCACCTCTATGATAATCATATAATCATGTGGTCTCAGAATAACCCGCCCACAGACGACAAGGGACGTAAGATGAAGAAGAAAGCTCATGTTAAGCGCAAGTCACAGCAAGAGCTGACCAAGGAGCGAGAGGACGAGTGCTTCAGCTGCGGAGACGGTGGACAGATGGTTTCCTGTAAAAGACCCGGCTGTCCAAAGGTCTATCACGCAGACTGTCTGAACCTGACAAAGAGACCTGCAGGTCAGAAACGAGTTACTTTTTTTATCTTTTTAGGTTATTTCAATGTAGGTATAGCATGACAAATCTGCATTGTCCTTCTTTTGCCTGATAGAAATTACTATAATTGATGATTGTGCCAATTGTTCTTAAGATTAAATTACAGTTGGCATTGTTAATTAAAGATTTGTGGGGGTTTTCCTGGTTATTCTGGTTTTCTCCTACAGTCCAAAAACATGTACTATGTACTATGTATGTAAACTACCTCACTGCCAATCTTAGTCGGTGTCTATGTCTTTGTGTTGTCCTTATCTGCTGTCTTTGTGTTGCACGCGTTTGTGTGATGGCCTTGCGATGGACTGCTTCCTGTCCATGGTGTAACCCTGCTTTTCGCTCCATATGTGCGCTGCATACGTAATAAGTTGTTTTAGATGCGTTTTTACTGTGGGAGAAAGTTCTTCAATGAGGATAGTGTAGAACAATTGTTTAATTATCTGTGTGTGTGTGTGTGTGTGTGTGTGTGTGTGTGTGTGTGTGTGTGTGTGTGTGTGTGTGTGTGTGTGTGT
>JAOTRA010000016.1:8063667-8074641 GCA_026260255.1 Pseudolaguvia tuberculata
AGAGAGAGAGAGAGAGAGAGAGAGAGAGAGAGAGAGAGAGAGAGAGAGAGAGAGAGAGAGAGAGAGAGAGAAATGCACACAGGTAGAGACCACTGGATGCAGAAAGAAAGCAAGAGAGAAAGAGAATTCAAGTTGGTTCCCCCATTACCATTTGCTCCACTTAAGTGTGGGGGGGGGATGCTGGCGAGCTGCCAGTCTCCTATAGTGAGTAGGGATGTGATTGGTAGCTCTGTTGGTGGTATGTTACGGCCAGGATGTCGGTGGTGACTGAAATGTTTTTTGGGTTTTTTTCCTGTCTGTGGAGATTCTTATTCAGGGCTGTAACAATCAACTAATTGAATAGTCAATTAATCAACAGTTATTTAATTGTCTAATAATGATTGAGTTCTTTGTAACTGATACTGAACGAAACGGACTCAAATAAAATGTGCACTTAATATCACTCGCTTTCTTCTCTCGCTCTGTCGCTCTGCCGCTTTCCCCGGTGAATCCTTCATTTCTCATTAAGAGGGTCTGATGAAAAGCTACAAGATGAGGTGCACACCTACAGAGAGAGCAGCAGGACAGGGGTTGGGGGGGGTGTGTGTGTGTGTGTGTGTGTGTGTGTGTGTGTGTTTTTTTGAGTGAGTGAGAGAGGGGGGAGGGGAAAAAAGATAAGGGGAGTAATGTAGAGTGTTTGGAGAAAATGTCAACATCGCCTCTTTAATTGTAAGTGTATGATTGTGCTGCCACTCTAAAAATAGATTGTCTTTTTCGTGTGTACAGTGTAGCATCTACAGCAATTCACTAAAAGTTCCTTTACTACTACCATGTTGGGCCCCTGAGCAAGGCCCTTAACCTTTAACAGTTCAGATGGATTTAGTATGTAGTTCTAAATAAGTGTCTGTCAAATACCAGGAAGGTAAAATGTATTGGTGAAGAATAAACTCTGACCCCAGGGGAGCAGGGTAGATGGAGAGCGTCATTTTTGGCTCTTTGTTCTGTATGTTTTTGTATTAGTTTTCTATTAATGTTTTTTGTTTATTTGTTCTGGTACACAACGTTTCGCTCGGAGGTTTAAAAATAGAAATGCCGACGGAAGCAACGGTCTTGGATCTGTAAACCACTGCAGCCGAGGAAACGAGAGACTCAAGGGGAGAACCACTTGCTGAGAGACACACACACAGCAATCCTCCTCCTCTTGTCCCCCTCCCGTCTTGTGTGAGCGCTCTGCCAGTGCTGCAGTCCAGAATGTTTTTCTTCTTCAGCGAATCATCACGCGCACACACACACCGACACGCTAGAGCAATAGTCTGAGGAACACTAGACATATGAACGTGTGTTCAACTGAAACGAAGGCTGTGTGTCGAACTGCGGTGTGTGTAGGGCTACAAACACAAGCTGTTGCTCGTCAGGAGTTTTTTTTTGGTGGTGTGTGCATGTTTATGGTGTTTGTCTAAATCTGTCTCAGCTTAAGAACAACTTGACAAATCTGACAATTTGCTGGTGTGTGTGAGCAGCCGCGTGTCTCTGACTGTGTTTTGGCAGCAGAGGAGAAACAGATGTCCTTCCCGGGTTTCTCCTTGCAGGATGCACTACGTCTTCGTCAGTGAGGAAAGAGAACGCAGGAATTATTCACTTACACACCGACACACACACACGTGGCAGCGCTTTGTTTTACGTCTCTTCTTCTGTTCTCGGATCCTGAAGTGTATATTTATTCCCCATCTTCTGACTGATCAACCTTGTGTAAGCTCCCTTTAAAGTAAAACACACACTTTAGGTGTGTGTGTGTGTGTGAGAGAGGATGCTGTGTCCGGCGTCCTGTCTCCCGCTCCTGAAGGAGTTCTCTCAGTGGCGCTGTTTGCTTGGGTGGCATCGTCAACGCGGCGTTTGTGCCCCCAGTTCTGGTCGTCCCGTGTGTCCCACCAAACCGCTGCCTGGGAGCGAGGTGAGTTCTGTCTTCCCAGACGCGCACTGCATTTAATCTGAGCATTTCAACACACACACACACACACCAAACATATCGCACTACTCCACCAGGACAGATTCATTGATTACTCTGGAACTGTGAGCACTGAGAATCTTTCATAATTTTCTTTTCCGTTGTCCAATTTCAAAGCCTTTGTTTGTTTATTTATTCAAGATTCTTATAAAGATTATACAGATCAGAGTAGAAAATAAATAAATAAAAACACATGTGAAACTCTGCTACTTTATTATTTTCCAAAATGAATCTGAAATCTTTTGTAAAAAGCAATTTACTAATAAGATTTTCTTTCTGAATATAACTGATGTAAAAAAAATGTAATTGCATGTTCTCCCCACGCTTGAGTGGGTTTCCTCTGTGTTCTCCGGTTTCTTCCCACAGTCCAAAAACATGTACATTATGTCGATTGGTCGTTCTAAATTGCCCATAGGACTGAATGCGTGTGTCTGTGAGTGGTTGCTTGTCTGTGTGTTGCCCTGTGATGGACCGGCAACTAGTCCAGGGTGTACCCCTGCCTCTCGCCCTGTGTGAGCTGGGATAGGCACCAGCAGACCCCCGTGACCCCAAATTAGGGAATAAGCGGGTAAGAAGATGAATTAATTAATCTAAATAAACGCAAACATCTGTATAGGATGAGCTAACGTTAGCATTACTGTTTTATATAATTTATAATTTTTTGTGCTTTTTTTAAATTTTTTTAAGAAGCTCTATTGTTATAAATATTTTTCAATGTGAGCTTTTGTTGGATAATTTTTAATGCTAATAACTCTGTCTGTATATAGATCATGAGCTGCTATTTAATATTTTCATCTGAATTAAAACTTTTACACTAAACTGTCGTTATATAACTGAATAACATCACACATGTTTTGTAACAGAAAAACGCCTGCGATTTTATCTAATATTTTCCCGCCATCTGGTTTTGGTGTTGTGCGTTTTTTTTTTGTTGTGGTTGACATTAACCAGCGACTCAGTGCAGGAGTCTAATCACGTAAGCTCAACTTCCGACTCCATCCCGTCTTTCTAATCTGATTACCTCGGTGCTGAAACTTTTAGCCAGATTGCTATTGATTCCAGATTAGCTTTCTTGTCCCTGAGGGTTTGGCTCCGCCCTATCCTGGCTTGCTCCGCCCACAGTGTCCCGATAGTGGTGGGGGGGTCAGATTCCTATTGACTGGAAGGAAAGACAAGACGAGTGTAGTGATGATTTCAGCTGCGGTGTGGAGAGACGGGATTAAACTGTGCTCTCTCCATCTGTCTGCCTCTGTTTATTTATCTACCACTGTCTGTCTAGCTGTTTGTCCCTGTCTCTCAATGGTGTGTTTTGCTTTGTCTTCCTTTTGTTTCACTGCTCTCTCTTGTTCTCTTTCTATCTCTCTCACTCGCATCTCTTTTGTTCTCGTACTTTTTACATTTCTTTTCTTCTCTCTTTCCATCTGTCTGTTGCTTTTTCTGTTTTATAGTCTTTCTTTCTCTGCCTGTTTTTTTCTCTGCCTGTTTTTTTAAATCTCCCAATTTAGTCTATCCATATGTGTGTTCTTCCCTCTACTTTTTTGTTTGTCTTCCTCTGTCTATCTCTTTCTACATCACTTTGTCTCACTGTCATATTTTCTTCTCGTATTCTGTCTGCCCCTTTCTCATTCTCTGCAAGATAGTGACAGTAATGATGGCATTGTGACAGTTTCTGGTTTTCTCTTGTGGGTCCTGAAAAAAAAAAAAATATATATATATATATATATAATACACACACAGCCATCAATAATGTCTAATGGTCATCTTGTCACTCAGCTCTGACAATCATTCGTGTCCCGGATTCTCTGCAGAGACCAGAAACCTCCATGAATTTATTTATTTTTTTCATGTTAAATGCTTCTGCTGTGGGACATCAACAAAACCTAAGACAGGAAGTGTATGTTTATTCTACAGGATAAATACTAAAATATAAAGTAATGAGAGAAGACAAACGATGGGAAAGCGAAGAGTTTAGCAAAATGGTATTAAGAAACAAATCAAGGGCAAAATGAGGGGAAAAATGGAAGGACCAAAAAAAAAAAGCAAAAATAGCAAGAAGTTAAGGTCAAATTCAAGGAGGGTCCACACAGCAAAGGGGAAGTGGTAGCTTGGTGGCTATGGTCTTCTGATTTGAATATCATGAGTTTAATCCCCACAACAACCAAGATGCCTCTGCTAGGTCCCTAAGCAAGGCCCTTAACTGATCAGGCAAAGACAGACAGATGGAGCTTGACAGAGAGAGAGAGAGAGCGTGACAGACTGCTGAACAGACAGGGAGACTGACTATTTTTACATGTGCAAAAATTAGTGTTTAGAAATTAATAATATTGGTAATATTTTGGTGCATTTAATATATTATTTAATGGAATTATTGCAGTTAAAACGCTCCTTCGGGACTGATTACATTCGTATATGGTGGTTTTGCTGTGTTCAATAGTCTGCGTTCGTGATGTAATTTATGCTGTTTTAATATAGCTTCAAACCAAAATAAACATGTTTGACCTCCGATTGCAATGTTGCAACTCAACTGACCTCATGGGAAGGGATCTGCAACTTGACTGTGGAAATGTCAATAATTTAGAAGCTAAGCTTTGTGGGGTGAGAGGTCTGGCAGAGACTAAGCCACCCCTGCCACCCCCTTTCCCATCTGAGTCCCCTGGACACTGGCTTAAAGTAGAAGCACTGGACTGAAACTCTGGGGTGAAGGTGGAATATAACTGCTAGTGATCTTTTGTGAAATTGGAAACACTAGTAATGCTTCTTACTTAAGATATTCCAGATCCAAAAGCTAATTCCTGTCCTTCAGCTCTTCTCATTCTCAGCTCAAGTAAGCTAGAGGGAGATAGCTAAAGAGAGAGGGCTTTATCACCAGCACACTGCTTGTGGGATTACTGCCCAAAATCCTCCCTCCTTCTAATTAAAAAGAAAGATAAGAGGATAAACGACCGGATGACTTTGCTCCTCAAACGATTTTCTTCAAGACATTTGAGTTTAAAGAACCCAAAAAGGATTGGGGTGATGATTCACTTGCTGGGTATTTGGATGTCAGCCAGGTGCTAATGAAAATACGAGCCAATTAGAGCTACAAATTAGGCACTTGCAAAGACGTAAGATAGAATGGTTCTTATGTTCCTCGAAGACTTCACAATTTGATATCTGAGCATAGCTATTGGTGCAGTCTTCAGGAACTCCCGGGATGCTGAATAGAAACTGTCAATCATGGACCAGATTATTGTCTGTAACCCAAGGCATTGTCATATTCCAATAATATAACTAGTCCACTGCATGGTCAACCTGTAAAAATGATACATGCAAATCCTTGGTTTTGTTTGGCCAAGAACCGGATTTATTCCCCTTCGCTATTCTCTTCTGAGAAGGTTACTCTATAATGGAGCAGATTGAACAGAAATACTCAAGTCTGCAGTACATCCCAAATGGGACCTTTAAAGATACGGGAGCGCCAGTATCGGTACATTCCAAAAGGGTGCAGTAGGTTACAGGCAAAATCAGGAATCTTATCCACTGCTTGTTTTTTTCATGTGCTTTTGAAGAACCCTGTTTTGTACTGTGTGTGATGGTCATCTATAGTGTGTTTGCAGATATGAGTAATTTTCAGGATCAGAAACCTAGAAGGGATGAAACTAGACATGAAACCCTGTATAATGACTTTTGACACAGGATTTATGTCCCCTGTAAGGTGTGTTAAGCAATCATTACTCACCACCTATTTCAATTCATCAACCAGTTTGCCTTAAGCTCCATAATCCCCTAATTGTCCTCATGTCCCTGGTATAACCGGCGACCATGCTAAGCTGATGAAATGCCTTGAAAAAAGATCCGGTTATCAGGTTCTTGCAGGATTTGCACTTTTTCTTGATACTCAAGTCCAAATCCCCTGCTAGTTGTTGTCTGTAACGTGTACAGTGACTTGTCTACCATTAGACTTGCGGTGCTTGCATTTTTTTTTTTACTTTTATAATCCATCAAAGAGCCGTGCACTTCAATACAGTAATTCATTTTTAGGTGACTGCTTTGTCCTGCCCACTCATTTTTCCTAACAATGCTTTCCATCATCCAGGTTTAGAGAATAAGAGGGTGACCTTTCATGACCCACTTTAGAGCAAGACTAGCACGTGGTGTAGGATGTTGAGCAAATGACCTAACTAATGATACTGGCACTATGACTAATGCATGTCTTCCTACAAGCTTCCTTTGGCACTGGTCACAATTAGTATCCTTCATTTGTCCACGCTTGGTCTGTCCAATTTCTTTATCTCAACATCTTTCTTTTTTTTTTTTCCTTTGTTAGTTTGTTTCTCCCATTATTCTGTTGGATCCTTTCCCTCATTTTAGGTTTTTTTAGTTAGACTATTTACTTTTTGCCTAGTAGGAAACGCACTTGGTTAACGGTGGATAAAAATCAACTTTATTCCATGTTTGATTTGCTTCTTCTTTTTCTCCTCCCTCTAGTATGCCTCGGCGGGTTGCCTGTTGTCGCTGCACCACAGTGAGAAACCGGAGCATGAAGAAGTTTGCGAGTTCCGCCCGTACACCTGCCCCTGCCCAGGCGCCTCTTGTAAATGGCAGGGCGCACTAGAAGCAGTCATGCCCCACCTCATGCACGCCCACAAATCCATCACCACACTGCAAGGCGAGGATATAGTCTTTCTGGCAACAGACATCAACCTGCCAGGTGCGGTAGACTGGGTCATGATGCAGTCCTGCTTTGGCCACCATTTTATGCTGGTTCTGGAAAAGCAGGAAAAATATGAAGGTCATCAGCAGTTTTTCGCCATCGTGTTGCTTATTGGCACTCGCAAACAGGCTGAGAACTTCGCCTATCGTCTAGAGCTGAACGGCAACCGCAGACGGCTAACCTGGGAAGCTACGCCACGGTCTATTCATGACGGTGTAGCAGCAGCAATCATGAACAGCGACTGCCTCGTCTTTGACACATCCATCGCCCACTTGTTTGCTGACAACGGCAACCTGGGCATCAACGTGACCATTTCCATGTGCTGAGCCTGTAGTCCAAACTCCACAGGAATGACATTTCCCAGCAATTGACTGCTGCACCTTAACAGGGTGGGAGGATCATCAGATAGCACGAAGGGCTGGGAGATGTATACAGTCGTATACGTTTTTTTTTTTTTTTTTTTAGTATTTATTGTTTGCAAATTGGTGCACAGACAGGTTGAGTCTGGGTCATGGTATAAAACTTGGCCCTGTCTACAGTGAGACGTTTGCAGCAAAGACCCCTAATGTTGTGTGATACAGCGGCTGCAGCCAGACTCTATGACGGGCCTAGAAAACTTTTTTTTTCTTCTTAAAAAAATAAATCATAGCGTGGCTGCTTCACGCAACATGCGTGTGATTTGATGTTTTGCACTGACTTTCCAAATCGAATCTTGACTGTAGATGTTCAGAGTGTGCAGTAGCCAGTAACTAAATTGGTGTACATGGTGGAAATAAAGTTATATTGCAACTTCATGGCAGTTGTGAGCCATCGGGTCTGTCAGGCAAATGCATGACTTGTTGCAGATCAGCAGGTTTTACATGATTTATAATTTCTCACCCTCTACTGGAAAATTTCAGAAGTTACACCAAGTGAAGGCCATGATGGTTTTTTCCTCGCCAAACCTGGAGCCAAAGTTTTCATTGGTAATCAGGTAAATGAAATGTCAAGAAGTTAGTTTCTTAGCCTTAACCTACTCTTAATCACTGTTCATCAAATCTTCATCTGATTGTACTTTGAGCTCAGCATCGTTCGTTTCTAGCCCAGTCAGCGGTACGAGTCTGCATGCTGTGATGCGCTAACTGCTTTCTGATGCACACGCGTTGCATTAGAACAATTCAGGGCTGCGGCCTGTTTTTTTTTTTATTTTTTATTCCCACTAAACTTTTGTTAAAGTTTGTAAATATGAAAAAGAACAAAGCGTTTTATGTACAGCGTGCAGTCATCCGTCTCAATTCGTGCCCTACCATTTTACAAGGATCGGCCCATGGCATAGAGCCTATAGCACAAAATGACTGGGGAGTGTCGCACAACAATTTTTTCCTGAAAGTGTGCCCTCTTCTGATCATGTAGAAAATTGTACTAGAATTTTGGTGCGTTCTTTTATTTGATGAATTTTTTGTAGTAGTGTGTATGTGAAGGGGAGGGGTGTAGGGGTGTTAATTAGGGGGGGCAAATAGAGTGCCACCAGAGCCAGGGCAGACTCTGATTTTACACTGAAATTCCAGGAGATTAGTTAATACATATCTTGTTGTTGTTTTTTTTTTAAGGGAAATAACTCACCGCCTTACTTGGATACAACCTTAACCTTTCAGAGTCCAGCAGGGATTCCTGTTGAATTTCAGGTTTGTAAGTCAGGACTTTCAGTGTATTATTTTATATATATTCCAAAAAATAAGAAAAATATATATATATATACAATTTCAGACAGTTGTAGCTTCGGTTTAAGAAAAATCTCTAAACGAATACCTCTGATGTCCAACAAGTGAACTTGATCTGTGGACGCTGCTGGTCTTGGGTGTCATTCTCAGTGAACCCAGTGCTTTTTGTCACACATAAGTAAATGTAAAGATTTTCTCTGGTACCGTATCCTGTTTGTGTTGCCTTCGTGTCTGTGTTAGTGGTGAAACGCCGCTTCAAGAAAACGTTCAGGGTTTTATTCCACCAGTGTCTGCTTTCCCAACAAATCCCTCAGTTGTCATGGCAACTCCATATAGCAACGACAGATAAGAGCGTGGAAGCTTCTGCTCAATTACACAGTAATGCAGCCCCACTTCCCTTCCCTTAGTTTCCTGCGGACAGGAGCAGTTTCACCAAAAAAAACCCCCAAACACGCCAAACGTATTTCTACAAACCGGATGACTCTGAACAAAGACTTCAAACTGAAGAAACAGAAATTAATATTCCAATCAATATTTTTAAACGTTCTGTACATTTTAACTAGTTTGTAATTATTTAAATTAGAAAACAAATGTTTTTGTCTATCCATTGAAACTCTTGCAAACTAACACTGGCTTTACACTGTATGACTTTCCGGCGATTAAAAACAATTTCTCATGTTTTAATGATTAAATTTTCTCTCTCAGACAGTAGAACATTCTGATTCACAGACCATTCATTCCTGAAGTTGGTTCTTGTTTTCCTTCATTCGTTTCACATCTTACCCGGGATCAAAGGGGTTTGCCGGAGCCTATTCCAGCACCCATTAGGGCGAGAGGCAGGGGTACACCCTGGACAGTTTGCTGTAGGGCACACATAGGCTAACAACCACACACACTAGCATTCACTCCTATGGGCAATTAAGACTCAATCAACCTAATGTACATGTTTTGGGATGGTAGGGGGAAACCGGAGGAAATCCACACAAGTGTGGGGAGAACATGTACATTCCACACAGTCCGAGACTCGAACACGGGACCTTTTTTAAGATTCACTAAGATCACATTTACATTTGTGACAACTGGTAGATGTCCTTACCCTTACCTCTATTAATCTGAGCAATTGGGGGTTAAGAATTTTACTCTGGAAACTTTGTAGTACTGGTATTTGAACCCGAATGTTATCAGTTCAACACCTTAACCAATACCAGTTGGAATCGATTTGGTGGAACAGGTTTGCTCTGACTGACAAAATGAGCCATTGAGCTAGTCACTGAGCTTCTGGAGAACGTTACTGAGAACATTGATATCTGACACTGATTCCATCTCTGCATTTTGATTATAAAGAAATGACTAGTCTACCTCCACCCCCACATCAGATTCCTGATACACGCGTGGCACCGACGTAAGGGATAATGGAAATGAAGCCGGTAAATTTATGCTGATTGAAGGAGCCATCGATTTCCAGAAACTGGAGCTTTGCCAGTACTGCGGAAAAACCAACAACTTTAACTATAGCTTTCTAACATTATTTTTTTTTTTCTCAATTTTTAATAAACAGTTTCTTGATTGTGATTCAATCTGTTAATTCACAAGCTTTGTTTAGGAATTGTCTTAATTGAAAAGGATCATGTATTTGAAAAACAATGTTTAAACATTTTTAATAAAAGTAATATTAAAATTGATCGTAATGTGCATCATGACACTTATTGAGATCGAATGACTCAGTCCTGCTGAATGCTGAAAAATGAAAACGTTCTGATTACATTTGCATCATTTGGCAGACGCTTTTATCCAGAGTTACTCACAACTGAGCAATTGCGGTTAAGGGCCTTGCACAGGGGCCCACAGTGGTTACTTGGTGGTGCTGAGAATCGCAGAGCGTAACCATTAAACTACCACTTTCCCTATTAAGTGATTAAAAGTTACTTGCCAAGTTAAACAATTTTTACACATTTGTTGACAAAAAAAAATTCATTCCAGTTTTCTGTTTAATCTTTAATTTTCAGAACTAGAACTTTGCTTTAAAATGTTTATATCTAAACATGCACTGAATCCACATTTCTCTTTTCCTCATTGGTGGGCTTGTTTCAGGATAACCAATCACAGCTATGCTTATTCACTGGTCATTTGACTGGAGAGATTATGTTTTTGACCTTATAGTACATTGTATTTTATTTTCTTCTTATCCGTTTTTGTACCATTGAATATGCAGCCACTGGAGATACAATTTCCTTTAGGATTAAAACTTAACTTATTAAATGAAAGTAAATAATTTCCTCAGTTTTAATAAAAATACATTTCTTGTGGCTGTTTAACAAATTTAAAGAGTAATTATGGTATTTACGGTAAAGGGTATTATGGATTTTTTAATTCATATTTTGCTTTTTGTATTATGTCTGTCTAATAAAATTTCTTTGAATGATACATGAGTTAAAAGACTGTTTATTTACAACACGACACAAACTAACAGGTTTTAACAAAACAGGAAACATTCATTCATCTTATCCGCTTGTTCCCGAATGGGGGTCTGCTGCACCTATCCCAGCACACATAGGGCGAGAGGCGGGGGTACACCCTGGACGGGTCGCCAGTCCATC
>JAOTRA010000016.1:8144948-8160472 GCA_026260255.1 Pseudolaguvia tuberculata
TTGTTTATTTGAAATGCCCTGTGTTGTCATTTGTTTTTGTCATTGGTAATTTCACTTCAGCAAGACAAATATAGGGCTATTAACTTATATTATATCATTGTTTTACCCACCAGCTTCTGAGTACCACCCTGGTTCAAATTCTGAAACTCTGAACCTGTTATGGTAAGCCTCTTTTTCCTTTACGACAATTTCTGTTAAGCATCAACAGTCTTGATGAAAGACATAGCATCTTGTATGTTTCCATCAGCAAAGGAAGATTGCAAGTACTCAGCAGAGTGTGAAATTAAGATGCTCTCTAACATCTGCACAAGCCTAAAATCGCCAGCAAAATCAGATACCCATTTTAGCTTATTAAAAAAGATTTGTCTTTGTTCTTATAACATACAGCATAAGACATCATTACAATGTTTATCTCATAATTACATCCTGAAAAACGATTTTTAAAATGTTTGAGGTGGACATTAAAGTGGGTATCAGAGTGCTTCTTTGTTATGAGTTTGGGGCAGCAAGTAGGACGAGCTGCCTGATACTAGTGTGTGTTTTTTACTTTAATTTGTCTGAGCTGTTTGTTGAGTGGTTCAGTGAAGCGTATGGTGACAGATGATGTGAATTATTGATTGGAGCTTTCCTGTTGCTGAGTGTAGTAGGCCTTGTCCTTTGCCTCTCTCCACCCATCATTCATTCCTTCCTTCTATCTCACCTTCACTCTGCCAGAACTGCTCTGCTTGGCCTTTGCTCTTGCTCTGTCTGCTCTATCAGAACTTTCATTCGAGTGAGATGGGAAGAGGTGCTGAGCACTGAGGGATTATTTCTGGCCTTTGCAGGTCGTTGATGATTCATATCCTCAGACATAAGTGGCAGTCAATGAGTTTTGTTTGAGACGGAATAAAGCAGCGGTCGATATTATTGTGTTTTCTCCCATTAGAGACAGGAGATTGTGTTGCTATAGTCGGGTTTATTGTTGTTGTTGTTGTTGTTGTTGGCCATGTTTTTGTAGAATGTGGAAGGAAACCAATGAACCTGCAGATCATGCAAATCTCCACAAGAGCATTAACCTGGTTGATCGGAAGGTCAGGAAGACCTGGGTTCAAGCCCCACTACCGGCAAGGAAGACCTGGGAAAACAAGGAAGGCCTGAGCTCAAGCCCCACCACTAGCAAGGAAGACCAAGCCGCATCATTGCCAAGTCTGTCACTATTGAGTCCTTAACCCTTCCTGCTCCATGGGCGCTGTATCATAACTGACCCTGTGCCCTTTAATCCTATATGTGACAAATTCATTCATTCATTCATTCATTCATTCATCTTCTTACCCGTTTATTCCCTAATTCGGGGTCACGGGGTCTGCTGCGCGTATCCCAGCACACATACGCACTGCTCTATGTGACAAATTGAAATTTATTATTAAATTGAAGAAGGAACGCTTGACCATCAGCCCATTATTCAGGGCTTTAGACAATGGTTGACATCGATTTCAAAGTTGGTCCACTTGCCACCAAACTTATTGCTTACTTCAAAAATTCTTTACAACTTCAGTTTTTATATAATTTTGGCTTGATTGTCCTGAACACACATCCCTCAGGTTAGGGGCCTTGACCACTGAGCTAGAACTTTTTAGAGGAGAATTTATAGTTACCCCAAAGAAACAAACTAAATGTTTACTATAATTATAAGGATATCTTTTAATATCTGTTTACAAATCATGTGAGCCCAATTCAATTTATGTGTTTTTTTTTTATTTATATACCTAGCCAAAATCTCATAAAAGCATTTGAACATTGTGATGTTTTTGTCTGCACAACTCTTTTTCAACAAACTAGACCAACGTACTTATCTGTCTTGGCCTTTCTGCCTTGCCTCTCACATGTCTGTTTTCTGGACTATTAGTGGGGACTCTAATGTTGTACTAGTGCAATGGGGACCTTGTCTTGGTGATGGCATCCATGATGGAAAAAAGAAAACAATTACCTTTCTGCAAAAACGCTCAACTTCATTAATATTTCAAGGAAGCCCTCATCCTTCTGAGCTGTTCTTCCTCCCCACTTGCTGAAAAAGCTTTCTTGCTGAGTTGCCTTTAAGCCAGAGAGCTTTTTGCCCCATGCCAGCGTGTGTCCCAGTAAAGAGGGCATTGAAGTGCAAACAGCCGCTGTGCTGTGACACCCTTTTTGCAGATGCCCCTGACCCTCACCATGCATTCATCACAAAACGACTTATTCTGTTGATTATTAGCTGATGATTATTTTATGAGGTCATCCAGCTATGTGACTACCCCCACTGTCCCACCACTATCTCCGTCAGCTGCTTTTTTACCTCAGTCGGATGCATCTCCATTAGGCAGAATTCCAATCTTTCACCTCAATTCTTAGTGGTTTACCATCTATCTAGGTATCAGTATAATAAACATCCTGAGGAAACACTGATGCCAAAAGCATCAGTACATCATGGCACTGCAGAAAATTAACAGTAGCTATTTAGTTTGGTTTGGGTTTTGTAGCACTCAGAGCACTACAATCACCAAAGTGACTGACAGCATTGAATGGACATTGTCCCATTAACACAGCCTAACAGCCTGGATGTTGTTGGTTTTTTTTATTATCCATTTGAGCAGTTTGAAGGTGGGCCCAGCAATGACAAGACAAACATGCTAACCACTAAGCTACCACCTTCCTGGGCCACTACATCTCAAGGTTTAGCTCATCGAGATAACATATTCTCAGTTTTCTTTCCGCATGACGGTTTTAATGAGTGGTTACTTACTGCAGCCTTCAAAATTGATCACGCTGTTCTACTTTATTTGACCTCTCTCATCAATAAGAGCTTTACACTTGTGTAATTACTCACTACTGGATATTTTATTTGTCCACTTTAGACATCCAGGAGATCAGTAGTTGATATACAAAAAAAGCAATGAGTATATGGCAAAAGTAACTAATATCCAAGTCCATATACATATAGTTTAACAATTTATATTTTTTTACCTTTATTGAGCAGCCAGGACATTAAGTGAGAAAGTAAGCGCAAAAACATCATATATATTTGGGTGGTACCTCCTAGGCTACCGTTGTGATTCATGACTTTGAAGAGCTCATTATCACGTCATAATCATGGTGTGGTAATGTTTTCAGCACCGTGGCAGAAGATTTGTCTGGTTCTATATTAGGGTATAGAGTTGATTAAAGGGTGCAGGGAAAGTTTCTGATGAATGTTAGATTAAGCAGAGATGATTAGCTATATCATGCACAATGTATTTAATCTGTACAAATTAATGAGATTTAAAGAGCTTCTTTTGTTTGCCAAACCCTGATGCATTAATAAGTAGCAGTGTCTGAACAAACTCAAGGATTTTCCTATGTTTAGATATTCACAGTGATAGACTTAATCTACTTTAGTCCCTTTAATAAGTAAATGTTTTTGTTCAATCCATCCTGCACAAAGAAATCGAATTGACGTAGCAGCTGCCAAGTTTTTATTTAATCCTCGACAGACAGGGGCAATTAAATGTTCTTCAAGCAATTACTGCAAAATTTTCACACAAAAAAAACCCCACCTTAAAACATTGTTTTTGTGAAGTCCCTGAGTCCAAACACTGGGGTTCATGGACATTCTTATAGTTTACGCATTTTTTAAGAAGAAGAGTGTTCCACTTTAAGAAAATGTTTATTTACTGGGATCGTTTGCAAAGCTAATAATGGATGAACTCTCTCCAGAAGGGTGATAGTGGTGGTGGTGTGCTGTGGGTATTAAGAGAGAGCTGTTAAAATATTGATGAGTTTTTCATCATAAGAATGTGACAGATAGCATTAATTCCCCATTTAACTAAAATCAGTGAGGATCAGGCTATGCAGGTTAATCAACAAGACCTGGCAACAATCTGAATTTAGGGTCCAGTGAAAGACTGAATACAACCATTATAGGTTTTTTGGAGAATCCAAATCAAACTGTATCAAAGTTATGATACAAGTTGTGGATGCTGAACTAGGTCTAAGTCAGGACATGAAGGCTATAATAGACAGATTGCAATTCAATTCTTGAAGAGTCTCAATTGATCAAGAATCAGTGCTTCATTTGGAAGGGTTTTGTGATTGTTTCAATCTTCTACTTATTAAGATGGCATATAAACCTTACATTCATGCTTCTGGACTGTGTGTGGAAATCGGTGAACCCATGTAACATGTAAACACCACCAAGTTCTGCCTTGGAATCGGACCGAGGATCTTCTTGCTCTGAGGCCAAAAATTCTAAACAATAAGCACTGCCCACTTCAGGATTCAGTTTGACAAGTAATAAAAACTAAAAATATATATTTCACTGCATTCTTTTTCAAAATGTTCACATGATGCAAAGCTTCCCATAGTGTTGCCACTACCATGCTTCACGTTGTCATGGGTATTTGCATGGATGCAAAAAAAGTCAAAGAAAATTTTCATTAGAAATTGTAAATTGTCTCAATGTTATAGGATACAGGAACGTATTTATTTCATATCAATGCTAGTGACATTAATATTTATAACTCTGGAGGCGAAAAAGGAATTCTCTCTCCCCCCTGATAGTTATAGCAGCTCTAGTGCCAAACGGAAGCATCCGTGGTATAAAAAGGGTAGCTGACTGGTGGGTGGGAATAACTGAAGAATAAATTAGGGAGAAAGTCAGGGATAGACATTAAAGATGATCACCTTTCCAAACTACTCTGCTCTAGTCAAAGACGAGGTTACTGCGGGAGGCACTAGTAAATATAACAACTTTATGAAATCTTCAGAGGCTTGTGTGAATGCAAACTCACAGTGAAGCTGAAGCAAACTGAGATCCTGAATTTCATGGATTGTTGTGAAAGCATGAATGAGAAAAGAAAAAATAGCTCCTTAGCTTAGCCTACTCTTAAAAAGGCAGTTCACACTTTTAGCCTCACATACCTGAAGGTAAAGGTGCATGACTCCATCTGAAATGAAATACTTCCATACTTTATAGTGTACAAAACCACATATTTGAGGTGAGTAGTACAGGGTATGTCTGAGTGATTTGTATGCGAAGATCAATACATGTAACCGGCCTATTGGCAACTTATGCATGAAGGTCAGCTATGATACAGCCCACCAGAGCAGGAATGGTTAAGAGTCTTGCACAAGGACTTAACAGTAACAGACTTGCCGTTGGTGGGGCTTAAACTCAGGTTTTCCTTGGCAGTGGTGGGACTTGAATCCTGGTTGAATCCTTTGTTAAATGTAAATGTAATGTAAAAGCATTTAGTGGAGCCTAGCGATCTTTGCCATCATCACTGCTTCCAAACCAACTGTGGCTAACCTTTAGATGTTCTCATGGAGCATGGTTGGTGTCCTTAGTCCATTCAGTAACAGGAAATTGTAATGTTACAATGATGTTGGAATGTTGGATTGTCCCATATATGCAGGTCAATGTTAGAGCATATAAGAGTATAAATCCAAATCTACTGAAATAAAGCATGGTTGTTGTTTTCCCACCCACTCGTGACAAACATGCCGTGGCTCTGAATCTTGGCAAGGTGCTAAGTTTAATATATGGACTATTTCAAGCTGTGCACCAGATCCAAAAGGGAGACGAATCTGGGAACAGGTACTGTATAATAACTTCATACCAATCAGAAGAAGTTCATATGGTGGGCTCAATGGTTATGATTCTGGGTCACTGATTTAAAGTCCATAGATTTGAACCCTAAGACAATCAAGCTTTTTGAGCAAGGCCCTTCACCCATTCTGCTCCAGAGGTGCTGTAATATAGTTAACCTTAGGCTTTGACCCGAACTTTATTACAGGCTGGAATTTCCACAGTGCTCTAATGAGTTTGATGCATGTTCTTCATAGGAAAATGAAAGAAAACCTGTGTATTTCCAGTAAATTACTGGTTATTGTAGAAAGTAGAAATAGGGAGACAATTAGAGGAGTGGGAGCATGAAGGGCTGCGTTGAACTGACTGCTAATGTGAGCACCAGCTCAGGTCCTGGCCTGAAGTCCATGCATATGCAGAAAAATGGGATCTCTGGATCAGGTTTTTAGAATATGACCATGGGTCAGCATGGTTATTGCTAATGGATAGGGGAGAGTGGCAGGTGGGACTGTCAGCTCCAATCAGAGCCTTCTCTTCACAAGAGTAGCCCCCATACTCTCCTCAATCTCACTCCCACTCTGGCTCTTTCCACCTTTCCTCTTCTCTTCATTCAACCATGCTTTTTCACCCTCTCACACCTGTCGACTTGATTATGGAAATGAGCATTACACTAAAAAGCAGATTAGCAGGGATAGTTGCTTGTTTTCTGTCATGTGGTAATTCTACTGGGAAAGCAAGCGGTACAATTTAAGCATTATTTGGAGTTTTGCTGTGTCAGCTGGGGGTTAGACAGGACAGGATCCGAGGAAATGAGGGAAAGATGCTACTGCCAAATGCAACCGGAATTCTTTTAGTGGTTTTTAGAGTACTAGTAAAATGCAATAGGAGACAATTTACATCCATGATGATTATTAATATTATCATATATTTACAGTCCAGTAACACAACAGGACATCAACCCAGCATTTATTTACACTCAGTGTAATCAGTCATCAAAATGTTAAATGATTGTGAGGAAACTCACACGGGTGTAGTGTTCGCACTGGTGCGGTGGGTAGCACTGCCATGTTTGGGCTACACATAAACGTTTAATGAGGTAACCAGAGGAAGTGGTATCTTAGTGGTTGAAAGTGTTGAATGTTGCTCAGAGAGTTATGAGTTAAAGTTCACATAATACATGTGGAGATATCATATCCAAATATGAATAGAAAACGATCTTTGGTACTTAAGGCAGACAACATATGCCATGTGACAATATCAATGTATTTAATTTAGCTGTAATCATACTATAAATAAAATTATGTTTCAATGAACAGGAAGTACAAGAAGATGCAACGCATGCAAATATTTGTGTGAAGAAACCCAGTGTTCCTGCCTAAGACAGACAGATCTCTCATTCAGCCAACTCTTTTGTCCACAGCTAAACAGCCTGTGTATAAATCTAAGGATCTGACGATGTGGAGGAGGAGGGGAGCCCTCTGGGTGTCACTCGCACAGCAAGCCTGCTCTGATCCATGCTGACTACATACACACATTTGTCACACACTTACTCTTAACTGGGACTCAATCTGACATCACTGTCAAGACACTGAGTAAATAACGGCGTCGTATTGGCTAGGAAGTCATGCAAAATGAATGACATCCAATCCAAACACACGGTTGGTCAATAATGCAGTTCTTTAAGTGATTGATCCAAACACAAGTGGTTCATGTTACACAAATAGTTTTTTTTTGGTTAATATCTTGGTACTATGAAATATTAAATATACATCAATACAAAAAAATTGTACTCTATTTCTTATGAGGACCTTGGTACGCTAATTAATGCTAGGCTAAAACTTGAATTGAAAAGAAAAAACTTAATTGCTGCTAGAAAACCTTTCACACAAAATCAGGGCTGTAAGATATTCCTATCCTTCTGGGGACCTACAGTATTTTATTTTCACTCCAAGACATAAAATCGGTCCTATATTTTTTGTCTGGGTGTCTGGGTGTTTAGTGAATCTGGTCATGTTTTATTCTCCGGTGAATTTCATGTCAGGAAAAGGGAGCATTGTGTGGAATACTTTATTTTCCTGGGGAGAGAAAGGGTCAATATTTCATCCCTTTGAAGATAAGGATGAGACACTTGAATTTTTTTTTTATGAGGAAAATGGCTGAGCTGGATAAAAAATTAAATTGCCTTTGGTCCCGTTTCTTCTGTAATGAAGTTTCTAGCTTTTAATTCTTGCTTTGCAGTGTTTATTTCATTCAAGATAGCAATAACATACTCCTATGTTATGCCTTCATCTACAACTATTTTGTCATCTGCGGTGCTTCTACCATGTTTTAGGTAGATTTACAATTACATTATCTAGCCTATCTATTGCTCTGAACAATTTATTAGCCTCCCTTTACTCCCAGTGGCATAGCTAGAGGGTAGATTCCAACCACCTGAAATTCTATATGGCTGCAGTTACTTACTTGTATCTGCTTTTAGCGTCTCCTGTGGCCATTTTCTCAATCCAACTGTGCAACTGAGAATTGGGGGCCTTGGTCAGGGGCCCAGCAGTGGTACTGGGAATTTAACACATGATCTTTCAATCAGCAGTTAAACATCTTAACCAGTACATTACCACCCTACAAACACACAGGTCCAACGTTCGAGAGAACTGTCTCTACACACTGTTAGGACTTTGTTTACATTGCCATATTGCAAATTTCGATTTATATGCTAGGAACAAAAAAGGTGAAAACAATCTCACCGCCACACACCAGATTCATTATTTATCTAATGATCTAACTTTTCGACCTTTGTACATTTCCGAACAACATTTTTACAGCCACCTATTAAGAAACCAACCTGGGTAGATACTAAACCATGCATGAGAACCCTGGTGAAGTTTAATTAACTAACATGAAATTTCACATTAGTACTGATACCGAGAGGGCAGTCGTCTAAAAAAAAATCCCGAAATCCTCTGGAAGATGGTCGGGGAGTGAAAAAGGGTAGAAGGCCAACACAACTGCTAATTCATTGACATGAGGCCAAGAGGGAGGTGGGCCTCTGATAATATTGTTTCTTGAAAAATCGGTGCAAGCAGTGGGAAGAACAAAAGTAACTGTGCCCCACAAACCCTGTAGCCAATTAGTCTGTATCAATAATTAATAGGCATTGTCTGTGCGGGCCGTAGCAGATTGAGTTTCTCTCTGCCAGCGTAGATTGTTATGACAAGTAGTGACTACATAATGATATTAGGGATTAATAATTCAGCGCAAGGAGTGTTGCTGCAGGTGACGGGGCAGACCGTGCCTCCAATCTAGACCATGGTGCACTGGATGGTCTGAGAATGTGTGTGTGAGGGAATCCACATCCTGAGATACACAATATATTCAAATATAAATTAATCACTTGGAGGTACTCAAAAATGTGGAAAGACGCTAAAGCCATGTAAACACATAGTTCCTTCTTTGGTTCCCTTCAAGGTTTCTTCCTCAACTTATTAATAATTATAATAGAAGAAATATTTTGTGTATATGTTTTACTATTCTGATGTAAAACTTCTTGCATTCATTCATTCATTCATTTGATTATTTATTCGTTCATTGATTTGTTCATCTTCTAACCCACTTATTCTCTAATTTGAGTTCACAGGGTCTGCTTCCTTCCTTTCTGGAGCTTATGCTAGAGTGAATAGGGTGAAAGGTAAGGGTACACCCTGGATGGGTCTCTAGTCCATTGCAGGGCCAAGCCATAATCTGATATTCTTTTAGTGGTTTGACTGGACATGGAATATGAAAGCATCTCATCTCATCTCATCTCATCTCATCTTCTGACCACATATCCAGGACCGGGTCGCAGGGGCAGCAGTCCAAGCAGACATCCCTCTCCCCAGACATTTCCTCCAGCTCTTCCAGGAGAACACCAAGGCGTTCCCATGCCAGCCAAGAGACGTAGTCCCTCCAGCGAGTCCTGGGTCTTCCTCTGGGCCTCCTCCTGGTGGGACATGCTTGAAACACCTCTCCTAAGAGGCATCCTGGAGGCATCCGTGACAGACGCCCGAACCACCTCAGCTGGCTTTTCTCGATGCGGAGGAGCAGTGGCTTTACTCTGAGCTCCTCCCGGATGACCGAGCTCCTCACCCTATCTCTAAGGGAACGCCCAGCCACCCTGTGAAGGAAACTCATTTCAACCGCCGGTATCTGGGATCTTATACCCAAAGCTCATGACCATAGGTGAGAGAAGGAGCGTAGATTGACTGGTAAATTGAGAGATTTGCTTTGCAGCTCAGCTCTTTCTTCACCACGACTGAACGGTACATCGACCGCATAACTGCAGAAAATGCACCAATTCTCCTGTCAATCTCTCGCTCCATTCTTCCCTCATTCGTAAATAAGATCCAGAGATACATAAACTCCTCCACTTGAGGCAAGCTCACACCACCAAATTGAAGGGGGCAAGCCATCCTTTTACGACTGAGAACCATGGTCTGTGATTTGGAGGTGCTGATTCTCATCCCGGCTGCTTCACACTTAGCAGCAAACTGCCCCAGTGCACGCTGAAGGTCCTGCCTTGATGGAGCCAACAAGACAACATAATCTGCAAAAAGCAGAGATGAAATCCTGTGGTCCCCAAATTGACTCCATCCTGACTCTGGCTGGGCCTAGAAATCCTGTCCATAAAGATAATGAACAGGACCGGTGATAAAGGGCAGCCCTGACGGAATCCAACACGCACTGGGAACAAGTTTGACTTATTGCCGGCAATGCGAACCAAGCTTTTACTCTGATCATACAGGGACGGATAGCCCTTAACAAAGAGCCCCGGACTCCATATTCCCAGAGCACCTCCCACAGGACACTACAAGGGACACGGTCAAAGCCTTTTCCAGATCCACAAAACACATGTGGACCGGTTGGGCAAACTCCCATGAACCCTCCAGCATCCTGACGAGGGTATAAAGCTGGTCTAGTGTTCCACAGCCAGGACGAAAACCACATTGTTCCTCCTGAATCTGAGGTTCGACGAATTCTCCTCTCCAGTCCCCTGGCATAGAGTTTCCCAGGCAGGCTGAGGAGTGTGATCCCCCTGTAGTTGGAACACATCCTCCGGTCCTCTTTCTTAAAAAGAGGGACCACCACCCCAGTCTGCCAGTCCAGCAGCACTGTTCCCAGCCGCCACACGATGCTGCAGAGGCATGTCAGCAAAGACAGCCCCACAACATCCAGAGACTTGAGGTACTCTGGGCGGACTTCATCTACCCCTAGTGCCTTGCCACCAAGGAGCTTTTTGACTAACTCAGTGACTTCAGCTCGGATGATGAATGAGTCCACATCCGAGCCCCCCGCCTCTGCTTCCTCAAAGGAAGACATAGTGGTGGCGTTGATGTTATTGAGGGGATCCTCAAGGTATTCCTTCCACTGCCCAACAATGTCCCAAGTTGAAGTCAGCAGATCTCTACCACCACTGTAAACAGTGTTGGCAGAGCACTGCTTTCCCCTCCTGAGTCGTCGGACAGTTTGCCAGAATCTCTTTGAGGCCGATCGATAGTCATTCTCTATGGCCTCAACAAACTCTCCCCAGACACGAGTTTTTGCCTTTGCAACCACTGATACTGCACTCCGTTTGGCCTGCCTGTAACCTTCAGCTGTTTCAGGGGTCCAACAAGCCAACCAGGCTTGATAGTACTAATTTTTCAGCCTGGTGGCATACCTTACTTCCAGCTTTCACCACCAGGTTTGGGGTTTGGCCTGTAGGCACAAACAACAGTGAGAAACCTATCCCCAACCCAAAGGTGCAGGGAAGCAACCATTTCGTTCACTGGGGTGAACTTTAACACATGCCGGCTAAGCTGGAGGGCTATGAGCACACCCAAACCAGCTTGCCGCCTCTCGCTGCGGGCAACTCCAGAGTAGTGGAGAGTCCAGCCTCTCTCAAGAAGTTGGCTTCCAGAGCCCAAACTGTGCGTTGAAGCAAGCCCAACTATATCCATTTGGTACCTTTCTACCTCCCGCACAAGCTCAGGCTCTTCCCCCCCTCCCCAGCAAGGTCCCTAAAGCTAAATTCTGTATCTGGTGATTGGGTTGCTAAGAAGCCCGTTTTTGACCGCCACCCAATCCACAATGCACCGGACCCTTAGGGTCCCTCCTGCAGGTGGTGAGTCCACAGGAGGTTGGCCCCACTTCACTCCTTCGGGCTGAGCCTTTGGGGTAAGACCCGGCCAGCAGGCGCTCGCACATGAGCCATACAAGGCGACATCACTGGCCTTGTTTTAGACTACTCATAAGGGGTGGATTGGACCGCGCTTTGTCTGGCCTGTCCCGTTGGACCTGTTTGTCTTGGGAGACCCAACTGGGAGCATGTAGCTCTGACAACATAGCTCCTACAATCCTTCAGGCAATCAAACCCCTCCACCACAATAAGGTAGCAGTCCATGGAGAGGAAATATGAAAGCAGATGTTTTTAAATTTGATTTTATTCTGTTGGTTTGTTTTTTGCTTACACCAAAATGATTTGATGAAGAAATTCCTTATAATTATTTAAAGTATTATGATGGAATGGGTTTGTTTTAAAAAGGTTTTAATGTTTACTTAATGAAGCACGATTTAAACGTAGACGGTTAAGAAAGCAAGTTTCCTTTATGATAAAAACTAAGTTTCTTGCTTGATCTTGCTAATGTTCTCATCAGGAAATTAAAATCTCTCTCTGATGTGCTGGTAAGGGACGGATTGACGTTTAACTCACCCCGTTATTACACACAGGTCGATCAATAAATTGATGAAGCACCATAAGATCTGTGTGAATTCACTGCTCAGCGATATATAATTCATCTGCAGAAATCAGTATGTGGTCCGTTTATGTAAAAAAGTTAGGGGCGGTCCTGCGTGCTTGGGAATTATCCATACTTACTGGCTTTATTTAGGTCATTGGTGCACTTTGACGGCACAACCGGACCTTATTAATTTATTTTGCATTTTGGAAGAGGAAATTACACTTTCTAGAATTTTCCTTGAAAAAATTTAAGAATTCATTTTGTTTGAAAGTTTTATGCTGGCCGCCGCTTTGGTGTTGGTTAAGGCACCAGCATCCATCCCGAAGTCTCTCATATTATTTGATCTCCTAAAAGCCAACCCCATTTAAGATGTACGAATATTATTGTAATATTAATATCTCATGTAAGAATATTAATGTAATATTTTGTATAAAATATAATATTTGTATTTAAAAAAAAATATTTCAGTATTGTAAAAAATTACTTTGTTAAAGTATTGTCTTTGTGTATGGGTGGTGCGGTGGCATGCTGGTTAGCGCAGTCACGTCACAGCATGAAGGTCCCAGGTTCGATTCCCGGGCAAGTTAGGATGATCCCTGATGACCTGTCAAGGGTGTAAACCTGCTCTATGTCCTATGTGCACTGGGTTATATTTGTAAAATAATATAAATTGGACAGGGTTTGATCAGCAATCCAACACACTCAAGCAGCAGATTAACGAGATACCGTTTATTCTTTTTATGTTTTATCTATTTGGGGGAGCATTTTTTTTGCCTTTACTCATAGGACAGCAATGGTTTTAATGGTTGTCTATTACACAGGGCAGTCCTTTGAGGATTGATATGTTTGTTTAAACACTTTTAATACTGATGGAGACGGGAGTAAATCCAAAAACCGCTGAATGGATTGGGGCACGAATATAAACTCGAGCAGTCATGTATACAAGCCAAAATGTTTGCCTGTTGCTCATCAGCACCACAGGATTTTAAGTCTTGGCTTTCTTATAAAATAAACTTTTATGAGAATGTAAGAAATTAAAAGCACGTCCAACAACCTTTCAAGTCCCGACGGACAACATGCACACAAGCCTCTGTTAATGATTTTTGTTCGATTCCTTCAGCAAGTGTTTGGCTCGCACCCTACAGAGTGCACCAGAGAGAGAACTGATCTGGACCTGCTATGCTGCAGTCTTTCTTAATTGCCGTGAACCTCTGGCTTCGCTGACTTTCTTCTGTCCTGAGGAGAGAAAAAAACATGCCGTTTGTAGCTCGCTGTTCAGCTTTTATCTATATTTTAAGCCACACACAAGGTGTAGAGTTGAGCTGAAGCTTGTTACAGGGGCCTTACAGCTTCATAATTTATGAGCAGGATCCAACTGGAGCAAACGCTAAATAAAAGATCTTTCTTGGGCTGACGGGACGGCGGTGGCTAAGCTGCCCCTGCATCCAGTGTGTGTGTGTCGTGGAGAAGACGCCATGATCAATACACATTTGTGTGGACATTTCGCTCACTTGGCACAGCGTCATAGCAATGATCATACCCCAGGACTTGTCAGGACTGGTCTGGGGGTGTGGGTGGTGGGTGGGTGACTGTTCTGTTAACGTCTTTGCACTTTTACCTGTGGAAAGTTTATTGCTTGATCTTGATCAATTATTTGACTGGAAAGTTTTTACATCATCCATCAATCTACCAACCTTCCTTCCTATCCATCTGTCACTCACACACATCCATACTTTTACTTTTAATATACATACTTTATATATATATATATATATATGTGTGTGTGTGAGTTAATTCATCCATCCGTCCATCTGTCTGTCGTCTATCCGTCTGTTCCTCTGTCCTTCTGTCCATGAACAGATGTCCTTCTGTATTTGATTAAGCAGTTTCAGGATTTTAGATGTTGAGCAAATATTTTAATCACTTTTAATCACAAAATATTTTAATCTCATTGAGACTCATCCAGCCAACCTTCGTACTTTCTCAGTCCCGGATACAATATGACCTCCAGCTTCTAACTACAATGCAGCCGACAGCTGATAAAACCCAGATTAAAAAATCATGTCCGGAGAGAACATTCAATGTGTAGGTGGAGGCATAAAACTGCATACCGTAAGCGGCAGCTTCAAATTGGACAGTGGTCTGAGCTGAAGCTCGCTACAAAATGCATGAATCCACAGAAGAGCCTGGTTCACATCTCCTCCCCAATCTGGCCTTCTGGATTTTTTTGTGGGAAGACAAACAGCAGTCCATGGTTCTCCCTTCTGATGACAGCCTTATGAGAAATCTTGGGGAGTTGGAGCAGGCTAAGCCTAAGAGAATCAGGCAAGCAGGAGAATAATAAAAAATTTTGGAGGAGAAAAAAAGTTCTGGTTACTTTGAGAAGGCGCTGGATACCGAGAGAGGAGAGTAAGATTCTGGTGGTTTTTGAGGGAGTAGGACAATCTTTTAAAAGCCTTCATTCTCCGCTAGTGAAATTATTAGCAGTGTGTGAAAACAAGGCTGGCTCCAGGCTAGTCACCCAAGAGAGCGCTTAGCCTCGGGGTGATTTCAGAAGAAAGTAATGCAGGAGGAATAATGGGGTTGGGAGTATGAGAAAAAGGTAAAGGGAATTTTTACTCTACTCTTTGAGTTTTTTTGTTGCTGTTTTTTTAACCCTCTATAGTTTCATCGCAGCCTCTATCTGTGGCTGTGCAATCTTTTTGGAGGTTTTCGCCCTCTTCTGCATGTTTCTGTGCATTTAGTGTGAAGTCTCGAGACACCACAGCCCATAAACCTGACAAATAAATGGGTTTTGATATAGACATTCTCTCTGTACTACTTACCCAAAGGTGTTGCCACGAATAAAAGAAAACAAGTGTTTCATCAGCTTGGTGGTTTTTTTACTCAAATATTGAATATGGTTTTGACACTCGTAATAATTTTTTATAATAATTTCATCCACTTATCTATGTGTCCATTTATCCATGGTAACACTGGTTTTTTTTTTCATATAACTATTCATTTAATTATTCTCTATTTATACATCCATCTATCCATTCACTCATCCATCCACCCTCTTCCAACATATACATCTATATTTTTTTTACCCATACATACAGCTATCTACCTATTCATCTATGTCATCCATCCATCCATCCATCCATCCATCCATCCATCCATCCATCCATCCATCCATCCATCCATCCATCCATCCA
>JAOTRA010000016.1:8220991-8234347 GCA_026260255.1 Pseudolaguvia tuberculata
TGTGTGTGTGTGTGTGTGTGTGTGTGTGTGTGTGTGTGTGTGTGTGTGTGTGTGTGTGTGTGTGTATGTATGTATTGCTGGGCAAGGTTCTTGTGGGTATAAACACAGTTACGTAAAATATTTTATAATTTTTTGTATTTTCATATGGTTTTAGATTTTGAATCAGCACTAGAAATCTGTCTATTTACAATAACGAGCACTTCATTCATTCATTCATTCATTTATTCATCTTCTTACCCGCTTATTCCCTAATTCCTGGTCACAGGGATCTGCTGGCGCCTATCCCAGCGCACATAGGGCGAGAGGCAGGGGTACACCCTGAACAGTTTGCCAGTCCATCTCAGGGCAGCACATAGACAAACAACCACATACACACAATTTAGAATCACCAATCGGCCTTTGGACTGTGGGAGGAAACTGGAGTACCCGGAGGAAACCCACACAAGCGCGGGGAGAACATGCAAACTCCGCACAGAAAGATCCCCGGCCCGAGAATCACACTCGGGACCTTCTTGTTGTGAGGCGACCGTGCTATACACTGCGCCACCGAGCCGCCCACTTCAATTATATTTTATTATTATCAGTGCTTAATTTTATGATATTGTGTATCGGCTTATCTGGGCGTTTGACATGTGATAGCTGATGAATAATTGGAATTGTAATCTTGTAATCGAATCGTCATGTATAATTAACGTGTAATAACACCAGTCTGCTTACAGTAAAGGTCAACGCGTGCTGTCATAAAAACTTAACCATTATTATTTTTGGAATAATCTTTATCCAGTGAATACTTGCATGTTTTTCCAGAACTATACAGACGCAGAGCTTTAACACTGGTTTTTATTAATATCTGGTGTTTTTACTAAAAATATTTTGTTAAATTATTGCTTTTCTGAAATATGCCTTTTTTGCTGGACAGAGTTTAAAAAAGGAAGTCAATCTTACAGGTATGTGTGATGACACTTTCCCCCCTTTTAAATAAATGGACCGATCCAAACTGGTCACTTTTGGTTTGGGTATTTTAAATATTTACAATACATTTTATTCGTTCATTTATCTCTACCTGTTTATTCCCTAATTTGGACTCACGTAGGTCTGTCGGAGCCTATCCCAGTGCACATACAGCGCAAAGGAGGGAGGGTTCACACTAGGCAGGTCCCCAGTCCATCACTAGGCCACACACACACTCACTCCTATGGACAATTTACAATCACCAAACTCCACACAGAAAGATGCCTACCTGGGAATCGAACCAGAAACATTTGTGCTAAACTAAGCTACCCTGTTGCTCTAAAACGCCTTTTAAAAAAACTGGAACAAACTATTAATTGTATTATTTGAAATTAAATTTCTCAAAAGCCCTGCAATGGCCTGGCGATCCCTGCCTCTCGTTCCATGTACGCTGGGATAGGCTCCAGCAGACCCGTGTGACCCCGAATTAGAGAATAAACGAACTGGAAGATGAATGAATTTCTCAAAACTTTCTTTTCTTTCTCTTTAAACTATAAGAAATAATATTAATAACTAATACTAAGATTCCAGAAACACTATAGGGATATATTGAACTAAAAATGTCCTTGTGAATTTTTCTTTATCCAGTATAAAAATGTGCATTTATTTCTGTGTTTAATGATCTAATATTGGTAATTGTTTAATGTAATTTATCTTCATTGTTCCTTTTGTTTGGGATGTGGTAGCTCTGGTCAATTGACTGTTGGCCCCCTGAGGAAGGCCCTCAACCAAGGTCCTAATTGTGTACTTGTAAAAAAGAGATAAGTGTAAGACACTGATTAAGAAAGTCTACCAAATGACAAAAATGGAAATGTAGGAGAAAAGTTCTGAAGTTTTGTTTGGTGGATGATTCTTGTCATTTTTGTTTACAGCTTTAAATGTTGATTCATTATCCAAAGTCTTGACATTATTGTTTTATTATTAATATTTATTTATATTTCTTTCTTTATTTATTGCAGGTGAGAAGCCGTACCGCTGCACTTGGGATGGATGCGACTGGCGTTTTGCCCGTTCAGACGAACTCACACGGCACTACAGGAAGCACACGGGTGCCAAACCCTTTAAATGTGTGGCGTGCAACCGCTGCTTTTCACGCTCGGATCACCTGGCGCTCCACATGAAGAGGCACCAAAACTGAGCTATCCACAATTTATTATTATTATTATTATTATTATTATTTTTGTACCTTTTTATAACTATCGTGTCATTGTGTCTGTCACATCCTTCACTCAGATCAAATGTTTTTCTTGACAAAAAAAAAAAAAAGCTGCCAATTCCCTTCTGACCACCATTTTCTACCTGTAGGGTTAGTAAAAAAAAAAAAAAAAGTTATTTTTATTTCTGTGCACCTGTATATATTGTATGAACCTGTGTGCTCTGTGTACAATAGAATGTAATAAGTTGTGAATTTCTCTGTCGCTTTGGAAGTTGCTACACCCGGATAATCGCCCGAGCTCCAGTCTTTAGATTGGGATCTCTTTCTTTCTCACCGGCTCCCAGATTTAAAAAAACGGAATTTATTTGCAAAGGAGTCGAGAGGACAGAGTTGAGTAATGTTTGTTCTTTCTTGGTCGTTGCTCACCATGGAAACATTTTATGAGTTTATACCTTGAGCAGGAATGCAGTGGGACAGCAGATCGACGGCTGTTCGTCTGCGTATGATGTTTAAGGGATTATCCATGCAGGAGTAGTTAAACCAGAGTAAATATCCTGGGATTAATAATCCACCAGCTCAGTTCTCGCTCCATTATTAAACGACAAAATGAATTTTGTGCCAATATTATTCAGGAGAAAAACATTTCTTGTTAATTGAATAGAAACTGAAGACACATTAGAACAAATCTCAATCACCTGTAGCACCTGTAGCACCTGGAGCCCCACCACTCACCCTTAGTATAACCTATTCGAAGCACTTCTTTCCTCCTCAGGCATTACAATGTGTGTGAGTGTGTGTGTGTGTGTGTGTGTGTGTGCGCGTGTGTGTGTGTGTGTATGTGTGTGTGTGTGTGTGTGTGTGTGTGTGTGTACAATTCTCGTGTAAGAGGAACTCTGAAGCACTTGTATATAATGTAGTAAACTTGTAAATATTTTTCTTTAAGATTTTTCTTTTTATCACGAACAAACCGGGACTTTAGTTTAGTTTTAAAATCAAACAAAAAAATGGACGATATCTTTTGGCTGAGAAACCAAACCAAATCATTTTGTATTTTGTTATTTGAAAACGGAAAATTCTTCACAATTAAAAGAAATTTGAAACATTATGTTGTTGGAATAATGTTTATTGTATAAATCTGTTTAGCGCAGATTATTTTTAAATCAGGAAATGTGGGATTTTTCTATGGATCAATACATTCTGATGAAATCTAGGTTTGTGTGTCCTTTCTTTTCCAGCCGCTGTTTTCTTTGGAACTTTAACTTGCTGTAAAATGTATTTGTTGTTTGTTTGTTTGTTCATATAATATGACATTTTAAAAATAGAACAGAATAGAATTGTTTTACTGGTTTTAAGAGTAGCAATACAATTAAGGCACAATATCTAATAGAATTTCACAAAATCAAGGCTTGTCCTTCCCATCCATCCAATCACCAATCCATCCATCCATCCATCCATTCATCCACTCATTCATCTACTCATTATTGACTTATCCATAAATCAGTCAAGACCATTCATTTCCTTTAGACATCAATTTATGAATTCCCTTCATAAATCTGTCCATTTATCCATCTATTCATCCATCCATGAACCAGTCGATACCTTCAACCACCTCAGTTATTTAGACATATACACGGGAGCAACCAAAAGGAAGAGAAGAAGAAGAAGACAAAGATACATATAAATGTGTCTGGAATAGCTGGTTTGAGCTTCACTTGTGAAATCGAGAATATGTCCATAATTAGTCATATTGGCAGTACCAATGGGCCCCAAAATAATATTCAGCTCAGGGCCCCCTTAAAATCTTGGGTATTATTAAATATATTAATGAAGAACAGACTCAAGCTGTGTTTTTGAATCTACAGTAATAAAGCGGTGAACCGGTTTGGAGAAGACAAATGCTTTACCAGCAGCCGTTTGCAAAAGAATACAGTTGGGTGGAGCGGAGATTAGCTAAAATTAAAAATAATAACGATGGTGCCTGCTATGAAGGTTTACTGAGGAGATCTGGCAAACAATACAGGGTGATTAGTCAGGTGAGGAGCCGCCCTTGTTGTTCCAGAGATACACTGCCACACTGGAGCAAGTGGACAATAGGCAAACATAACAATAAATAAAAGAAAGAACTGGATGAGTACATCCTTCTGTATTTCCACTTCGTCTATCTTGTCTTCCTTTTCTTTTCTCTCAAACACTTCTGGTCCATACAGGTGTGTGTATGTAACCAAAGAAAAAGATAACAGCTCTTTGTATTTATAGTCTGATTGATGGCTCGTAAACTGTTTGTTCTTCATTCCTGTGGCCTTTCAAGACATTAGAACTTGAGGATCCAGTTAAAACTTGTCTTATGATAAGCTTCAGTGCACAATAAAAAAAAAAGTTTTTGTAACAAAGCTAACAATACAGGTGCGTTGCCTATATTTAGCTACCCTAAAACCAACATAGTCAAGAAATCAGTCCAGAATTTTCACTATACAGCCGGATGTATTGGAATTTCCATTTTCATCCATCCATCCATCCATCCATCCATCCATCCATCGACTTATCTATTGAGAAGTCCATCTACTCATTTATCCATCCATCCATCCATCCATCGAAGTATCCATCAAAAATTCCATCTATTCATTTTTCCCACTCATTCATCTATCCATCCATCTATCAATCTGTCTGTCCATCTGTGTATCAATCAATAAGTCCATCTATCCTTCCATCAGTCTATCCATCCAACCATTCATTCATTCATCCATTCATCCATCCATCCATGTATCTATCTACTAATTTATCCATTCAGCAGTCAATTGATCATCCATCCGCCCACTTCCATTAGTTTGGGTCATGTGACTGTGTGGATTTGATTATTCAGTTTGATCATTCAGACACTGTCTGATGTTGAGTCCGAACACTGGAACAGTGTTCGAGTTTCTCAGCTGTAATCCTATAATATACAAAGACGTTCTAGATAAAGAACCATATTGACTCCGTATCCTGTTTTAGAATTTAAATAATAAATGTTCATGAGCCTAAAAATCAGCGGTCAGGAAACATGCTTTATTCACAGCACACTAATATTTGAGGAAGTAGTTAAGGTGTTGGACTGCTAATTGGAAGATTGTGGGTTAGATTCTCAGCCCCACCATATTACCACTGAAGGACCCCTAATTGCTAGTTGCTAGTTGCTCAGTTGCATAAATGAGTTCCACTGGATGAAGGTGCGAGCAAGGTAAATGTGATTAATATTCTCACAACATTTGCATTTTATTAGCTCCTGTATGTGCTAGAAAAACCTTGCTTGTGGAATTGGTAGCCCAGTGGTTTAGGTATTGGACTGCTATTCTGAAGGTAAATTTTCAGCACAATTAAGGTGCCACTTTGGACAAGTGGCACCTATCTGCCAAATGTCATTGTGAACCATTCCACCATTCCACGGGGCTAAGTAACAGAGTGGTGGCTCATTTATATATTCAGACCTGCCAACGTTCTTATTTTAGCAATAGTAAGTTTCGATCAGGGGGCAGCACGTTGGCTTAGTGGTTAGCATGATCACTTCAAAGCAAAAAAGACCCAGGTTCGATTCCCGGGCAGAGTTTGCATTTTGTCGTTGTATGGATTAATTCGAGTTACTCCGGTTTCCTTCCACAATCCAAAAACGCCTACTTAAGGTTGATTGGTGTTTCTAAATTACCCATAGGAGTGAGGTTGTTCCACTTTGTATGGCCCTGCGATGGACTGGTGACCTGCTTTTTGCCCTATGTATCCTATGGGATAGATTCCCTTGACCCTAAATTAGGGAATAAGTGAATTAGAAGATGAATGAATGAAAGTTTTACTCCTTCCTGTCTGTTCAGAGGATTTTTTTGTTTTCTGTACCATCCACCCATGAACATCTGCAGCTGGATAACTTCATCACTCCGTATTTAAGGTTTCTCAGTGGCAATAATTCTTGAACAAGAATAAAACACGTTTTCTGTGTCGAACCTCGACCCCATATTCTATTCAAATCTTTTGAAGTTTCTTTTTGCCGTAAAAAAAAAAAAAAAAAAAAAAAAAGTTAATGATTTCCCTACTATTAAAAGTGGTGGATGTCATAAAATAATCTTTTTGACCTTGTTTAGTTTACAGGGGCCACCAATTTGCAGAAAATTGGAATCATTCAGATTTATGTTATTGGTTGTTTCTGTGTTCTTGCTGATCTGAATTCTGCTGTTTTTAAGAAATTTAATGCCATTGTGGGATTAATAAAATCTAATCTAATCGCTTTTGAACCACCAATGCAACATTTAAGAATTTTTTTGCCCAGTTTTTAAAATCATCTCTTGCTTTTATTTCATTCATTTATTAATTCATCTTCTTACCCACTTATTCCGTAATTTGGGGTAACGCACATAGGGCGAGGGGCAGGGACACACCATGGACAGTTTGCCAGTTTATCATAGGGCCACACACACACACACGGGCAATAAATCAGCCTAATGTACTTGTTTTTGGACTGTGGAAGGATACCGGAGTACCCGGAGGAAAACCACGCAAGCGAGGAAGGAACATGCAAACTCCGGGAATCGAACCCGGGACCTTTCTTGTTGTATGGCGTTAACCACCACGCCGGCCCCATCTATTGTGTTTATTTTTACAACATTTTCTGCAATGAAAGATGAACATCTGAAATAATCTCCTGTTTATATTAGTGAAGTTTTGTTCAATTCTGACGTGGTGTAAAAACATCAAACGATTTACGAGTGGAAAAAAGCAAACATGCTGAAATCTGCAGCTAGAAAAAGAAAACAGGTTCAAGACTCCTGATTGAAGTAATAAAATAAACCCCTGCGTGTGATTACATGCTCTCAGACTCGCACCGAGGGCAGCGGGTGCGCGGGTCAGGAGAAGAACATTAACTTGCGGGCAAATGCGGAGACTTTGATCCGAGAATGAAGATACACAACGTGACAAATTACTGTGATGAGTAATCCCTCTAGTGGTCACTGCACCAAACTGCAGGCGTCTAATCAGAAGTTTTAATACGGTTTTTTTTACGAGCTTAAATCGTAATATATCGACTAGTATATATTGGTAATTGTTTCCGGAATAACGAAAGTCTGAATAAATTAAGTCAACAATAAATTCGTAATACTTCAAAAACAGTTTTATTCGTTAATAATAGTTTAATTTACGTGATTAAAATACGATTAAAATGTCCAATGAATAAAGCGATGTTATTAAAGTTACAAAAAAGTTTAATTTAAATCATAATTTCAACTTTATTCCAGTGGAATTTAGATTTTTAAATTGAAATTACACGAATGAAATGGGAGCTGCATGTAATCCAGTGATTCTGATTAGTTGGCCTGTTGTACGTCGTGTAACCAAATGATCATTAATATTCATTCATTATTTTATTTGTTTTTGATCAAATAATAATACTGAATTAAACAAGTGTTATTATTTTATAAGACCTTTAATACACAGCAAACACAACTTAACAATAGAAATACAGGAGTTTAGAAATAAATAAAAAATAAATAAATACAAATTAAACAGTTTAAGTGTCGTAGTTTTATAAAAGTTAAACAGATAACAGTCCGGTAACAAACAAAGAACTTTTTTGACTTATCAGAATTTAAATTTTATCTGAATTTGAAGAAAAAAATTTTTTTTATTAAATCCAAAATCAACTGAGGTTACCTGAAAGTGCGGCCTCGTTCTCCTCCTCACGGCGCAGTTCTCAAAATCACCACAAGATGGCATCAGTAGATCAGCGATTACAGAAAATAAACTCATTTCCTAATATATTAGGAAAACCGATTCTCATTAAAATGGATACGAGATTAATCATCCACCAAACCAATGACACGGGTGTGAACGGAAAAAACACTTTATTCTATAAAAGGCGTAAATCACAACTGTACAGGGGGGAAAAAACTGACTTAACACAATTTCTCACAGTATCAAAAAAGTTTGTGTTCGCCTCACTGATCTTTACACAATTTGTTCTGTACAAATACAAAAGAAATAACATTAATGACTTGTCATATTTAAATGATAACTGCATTGCACTGATTAATAGGAGTACTGGCCCAGAAGTTACTGCATTCAGTATAAAATACCTTAAAGGATTCTGACCTTTAAAAACAAAAGACAGAAGAAAAAGAAGAAAAATCAGAGCGATGAAAAACCAAAAACCTTCTTTTTTTTTTTTTTTGTTAAACAAAAATTAATCATGGGACCAAACAACCAGAACCAAATGACCGTCAAGGAGAAAAAATCTCCTCCACTAGAGATCAACTCGACAATCATCATCATCATCATCATTATCATCATCATCATCAGTTCCATCTCTAATAACTCATGTCAGGTAGTAGCTGTTTTTTTTAACGTGCAAAGAAAGAAGTGGCTTTACCTGTACCGGAAATGCCACAGGGAATCGTACAGGAAATGGATTATCAGTGCTTACAGGCCACGTTCGTCAGGGCACCGAGGGGACACGCCGACATGCTGAGACACTTCACAAAGAAATTCCGTCCATGCAACACAAAAGAGTTTCATCACATCCGAATAAAAGCAGAGCTAAAAAAAACAACAACAAAAAAAAAAAACGGAAGGAAGAAGGAAGGAAAAAAAGAGGAAGGGGGATTTTTTCACATTGTCTAGTCAGTGTTAAAAATAGAAATCCACCCGTTACGTTTATTCAGAACTTTGATTATATACAGTATGTACAGGTATTTTTTTTATTATTTATAATTGTCTGTATGTCTATGAACAGTTTATTAAAAACAGAAAAGAAGAAAAGGTCACTCTTAAATGATTATATTTCTATAAAGATGTGCTTAAGTTTTGAGTTGAATCATAAGAACAGGACTAAAGATCTAATGTCTGTAAATTGCACTGGATTAAAGGGTTTTTTTAATGTTTCGCTGCAAACATGTTTTGAACTCAAAGGCTGGAATCCAGTGAATTTTCATTGCCTTAAAATAAAATAAAATAAACTGCGGGAAAATGCGCTTCAGTATTCTCTTAGCTGTTAAACTGTAAGTCAATGTGAACAAAAATAAAAAGTTTAGGACGGGACTGTGCTCTGTTTCTTATTGTTGTGAATTTACATGCCGTATTTAATGATATAATGAAAGTTGAGGGTCCGAATCCAACATTTGTATTGTCGAGTGAAACCTGTACTGGAGCAAAAACTACTGTTGTATCTAAATATAAATATGATGGTTATGGGGTTTTTAGTTTAATTTAAATGATACCTTTATTTACTAGGGGGTCCCAACCCAGAACCCTGAGGAACTCCGACGTACGAGGTGCGCAAAAAGACGCGAATTGCGCATTTACTTCTATTAAGGCTCTGACAGGCGTCAACAATATGTGCCTAGAACACACACCTCTACTATTAAACCTCTGATTATGTTTCTTAGAAACACACACACACACACACACACACACACATCAGGCATCCCGTTTCCTATTCTGGTCTCATTTACATGAACTTTTTCCTTTTCCTTTTGTTTTTTTCAGACTCATGTGAGAAATTACAACCAACTAACCAGACCTATATCAAACGCCAGTTTTGGCAGAATGCAAATAAAAAGATTTTAAAAATATATAGATATGTGTATATATACTATAAATACTGTTACCAAGCCAAATATATTTTGTGTATTTTTTTCCTTTTCCCCCTCCGGATGATGTTAAAGTTATGAAATAACAACATTGAAAACTTTACAAGTTCAGGAACTGGTTGAAAACAAACCTTAGAAGGAGGCCCTGGATGTGTTTTCGTTCTCTTACTTTCTTTTATAAAGAATAAAGAACAGAAGGAGCCAATTTTTCAAAATTGGAATACTAAAAGCTTCACAGTCTTGGCTGTCCTCCTCACAGACGGTGTGTGTAGGACGCGAAGGCCGGAAGGTTTGTTCGTAAAATTACAGATTTTAAAAGAACATTCAGCCACACACTAGCAGAACAACTCAACACAATAAAATCAGTCCATGCAAACCAAAAGAAAAACAGAAGATTTTCAGAACATACAAGTCAAAGGATTAAAAGAGACTCTGTAAACTCATGGCTAAAACGTATCCTCTCTTCTACTGCCCTTTCCAAAGTCTGGTCATGGTAGTCTTGTCTCGTCTCCTTTTTTCTCTCACCCCCTTAAGTCAGTTCACTGGATCTCAATGGACCGGTGGTGTCCCTGCTGATGTGAGCGATTCGTATGAACAGCGTGACCTGGTATTTTTTCAGTTTTGAAGCGTGTTAAGTGACTCCGTGGTACAAGAACCCCAAAGCGGCATTATCTTCATCTTAAGGAAAGGGGAAGGCTTTACAGTTCATTCGACCCATTCTGTTAAGGGGAGGAAAGAGGGAGAGTGGGCGGAATCTCCTGAGGAGTAAACGTAAGGAGCGGAAAAGGAGTCGGGGCTTAAACCGGGCTCACATCATGACGTGACGACGCCGATGAAGGGCTAGATGGTCAGAGCGGGAGAAGCTGCGGTCACAGTCGGTGCAGCGGAATGGCTTAATGCCCGTGTGCTTGCGGAAGTGACGTGTCAGCTCGTCGGAGCGGGCAAAACGCCATGTGCAGCCCTCCCACGTACACTGATATGGTTTCTCACCTGAATAAAGACAGACAGAAAGAGAACGTTATGGTCGGGACTCCATTCTCACATCTTTATTCAACAGATCTCTAGAGGGTGACACACTTGTAGAACTAATTAACCCAGACATCTTTATTTTAATCAGTATCAAAAAATACAGAACTAATTATGGGATTTGAATGGCAGAAATCATGTGACATGACTAGATGAGTTCTTCCATCCATCCTTCCATTTATTGAAACATCTACCCTCCAATGCAACCACCCAACAACGCATCAATCCATGTAACAATACTATTCATCAAAACATTCATTGACATTCTAAACTTTTTTTGCAAACGTTTGGAGAACAGACACAGGTTCGACTGGTGAGGAGTCAATTAACTCTGTTGACTGTGAACTAATCAGATTCTGTACAAACCTGTGTGTATCCTGCGGTGAGCTTTCAGATGAGAGCTCTTGGTGTACACTTTGTTGCAGCCATCGTAGTCACACATGTGCACTCGTCGTCTCTTCATGTCAGGCGAGTCGGGGTCTGCTTGGATGTCCATGTCTGTGCTTAATCTGAAGAGAAAACCAGAGAGGAACAAAATTTTGACCAGGGCTTTGACCACAAAATGATTTATAATAAATACCAAAGCTGAATTTATGCATGAATCCGAAAGGTTAAATTGTTTAACATTGAAGAATTGTGGAAAGGTGAAATGGCTAAAACACCTCTATGCTAACCAGCTGGTAGCTTGATGGTTGCTAGGTGATGCTTTTCGAGGTCCCAGGTGGTTGCTATAGTGTTTCTAAGAGGCTTCTACACGATCAAGGATGGTTGCTAGGCTGTAGCTAGTTGGTTGCTAGGGGAACTAGCTGCTAAGGTGATCAAGGCTTTTTATACAATCCAAACGCTCACAAAAGGATTAAATCATGTGGGGTGGGAGGTAATACAAGCAGAAAAAGACATATCTGAATTAAAAAATAAAGAAGAAAAAAGGAGGTGGATGAAGAGGGGGTCATGGCAAACCATTTTGTTCTTTCACCAGCCTAATTAAAAGGAATTGGGGGGGGCTTCACAAAACACAAAATAATGGTCCGTTACATTTTGAGGAATCCCATCTAAACTGGTGGTATCTAAAAAGGGCACATAAGGTTCTAAAATTAAAATTTGTGCTACTTACATGAAGGATAGAGAAACGCAAGACAAAGAAATTGTACAACAAACATCATTTTAGGTGTAAAGAGAGCAAGGACATGCAAGACCATGTTCAGGAATTGGTTGGTGTCGGTTGAAAATTATTATTTGTTGGAACAATAAATAAACTATACATATAAGACAAACAGACGGGTCTTTCTATCTTCTGACCCTAATGCACACATGGAGGCACATACCATAGGGTGCTGCTGAGAAAGAAGAAAATCGGGAGGATTCTAAGGGCTCACACACAAAGGTAGTAGTAGCTGGAATGGGTGCGGTAGGGGGCGCATTCATCTTCTTACCCGATTATTCCCTAATTCTGGGTCACGAGGGTCTGCTGATGCCTATCCAAGCGACACAGACAACTTTTCACACACACACACACACACACACATTCACTCCTATGGGCAGTTTAGACTCACCAATCGACCTTATCTGCATGTTTTTTTGGACGGTAGGAGGAAACCCACGCAAGCGCGGGGAGAAAATGCAAACTTCGCACAAAGATCCCTGGCCCGGGAATCGAACCTGGGACATTCTTGTTGTGAGACGCAACCGTGCCACCCGGACCATAGGGGGGCGCAACTTCTTATTATTTCATAGGGAGCCAAAATTGCTAACGGCATCACTGTGCACATCCGTTTGACATAATTGTGAAATAGCATCAGAGGTCCAGTAGAGGGCGCTAAAATGTGTAAACATCTAAATCCCTACAGCTGGAGCTTTTCCAGTCCAATGCTGATCTCTTCTCTCTTCTTCCAACTTACCCTCCCCCTCGCTTTTTTCTGCTCCTCTAGTTTCCTTCCTGTTCGTCCTTGCATGTCCACTCCCCCTCAGCCTGCCAACTAGTTCACTCCCTGTTCACTAAAATCAGTTCTGCTTCTTTTGTCATTTTATCTATACAATTTATATTTGAGTTATGTTCGCTCACTCACTCACTCTGTCTGAAAAGCATTTATAAGGAGGTGTGAGGACAAACTGAGTTATGCAAGTGTTTATACCCACAAGAACCTTGCCCAGCAACACACACACAGCCACACACCAAGATCTTGTAGTGATGCAGCTATGCCATAAAGAGCCGCAGAGATGCCATAGTACCCCCACCCACCCATCCAACCACACACACACACACAATCTCACCTGTTGTCCATGCTCTGTGCCCTAAACGATGCCGATCCAGACTCTGTGCCGCTCTCTGCATCACTGTCACTCTGGTACTCCACCGGAGACGTCGAACCAGGCTTAATTCGCACTAAACACACAGACACAAAAAGCCAAAGCATTTCAGCAATCTTGACAAAGCAGGAGAAATCAAATCCAGAATCGCATGAATGACTGATAGTTTTAGACTACATATTTATACATACTAACCCCTTTATTAAATATGCATTTACTATGTGTCATAATTAAAAAAATATGTGTGTG
>JAOTRA010000016.1:8238999-8256623 GCA_026260255.1 Pseudolaguvia tuberculata
TAGATAGATAGATAGATAGATAGATAGATAGATAGATAGATAGATAGATAGATAGATAGATAGATAGAGAGATAGATGAATGAATCTGGATGAAGGAATAGATACAGTAAACAAATGGACTAGTGTATAAAAGGATGGATGAATGAAGAGATTTGTGAATCTCTTTGGATGGGTAGTTAGTGGATAAAAGGATATGTAGATAGACTGAACAGGTATCATATGTAATGTGTCTTGAAATAAATAGAATATATAACTGGTTATATAGTGCCAATTTCCTGTGGTGGACCAAAAACCCTCTTAAGAACACTCTGTTAAAGTGAAATCCTGGAGCACTCAGTGAAGAGGAGATAAACAGATGTTGTTCTCACCTGTCCCTTCGGAGCGGCCGTCTGTGCCAATGAGGGGCACTGTGATGGCGGCAGCAGCGGGCACTCCGTCTGCAGGTACAGCTGTATAGACAACAGGCAGCGACTGCACCATCACCGGGATGGTCTGAAGCTGTCCCACCTTGCCTGCAACATTGACTGAGGGGATGGTGTGAATAACATGGAGGATTTGCTGTCCACCAATTCCTTGAGCCAGAATGGAGCCCGGAGACGCTAATACCGCCGGTAGGGTGGTGCTGGTGCTGATGCCGCCCGTCACCGGTACAGGGTTGACCGGTGTAGCTGCTGGCGTGACAGCTATAGGTAGAGGGGGGCGGGGCTTATTAAGCGATAAGTCCACAGGCTCAGTTTGGTCAACTTCAGCCAGTTGCGTGTTGATGACGCAGAGAGGAGGGGGTGAAGACTTCAACTTCAGGTCTGTTGGTTCCGGGTAATCGTCCTCAGGCTCTAGCTTCTGCCCGAAAAAAAAGACAGACAAAAGTCAGTCAGTGTGAAAACAGGAAAAGGGAAAGCAGAACAGGAATAGAAAAAGCAGAAGAGATGACAGATAGACAACTGTAGGGCAGAGAAGATTAGAAAAAGTGATAGTCAAGGAGAGACCGAGAAGACTGTGGAGGACGGAAAGAACAGAGATGAAGAAAAAGTGTAAAGAAGGGAACAGTGGGAAAAAAAGAACAATGAAAACAGAAGAGAAGCTCAAAAACAATGGCTAGTCTGACAGGGCCTCAATGTAGCAGAGGATTGGGCCTGAACCCTGGCGTGCGTACACACACACACACACACACACACACACACACACACACACACACACGGGGTCTATAGTTTTTACAGCAATGTATTGGGAGGAAGCACAAATGAAAACTTCTCCAGATCTTTTTAAGGCAACAGAAAAAAACTAGAGTCATTAAACACAGCATCTGATTCTGTCGCAGGACAGACAGTAAACAGTCAGTGTGTGCGTGTGTGTGAGCCCGATGTTGGTACAAGCAAACAGTTACAGAACTACAGGGAAGACCATGGAACTGAATATCAAAAATTTGATCTGTTCAATTCCCCTCATAGGCGGTGTGTAAATAAGTTGAGGCTAAGAGCCAGGAAAGAAATGAAGAGAAAGCAAGTAAGCAAGCAAGTAGGCAGAGAGAGAAAAAGAGAGAAGGAGAGAGTAAAGAAGGAGGAAAAAAAAGAAGTGTGGGTGGGAAAGGCTTTTGGTTACCATGGAAACTGGGAGGTATCAGCTGAGTCATTTTTCCGCCTTTGCTCCCTCGTTCCCACCCTCTTATTTTTTTGGCCCCGTTCCTCCGCCCTGTAACCTCACCCCACTTTCCATCTCCACCCTTCCTCCACTCCAGTCCCCGTTTTAGCTACTCAAGTCTCGAAGACAAAAGCAGCGATAAGCGACTTCGTTATCAGCTCGACGCACGTGACGTTAACTGTGAACTGTTTGATAACAGGCGAGACGATACGATGTGAGCGGTAAGATAAGACTAGAAGGAGAAAAAAAAGAAACAGTGGATGGAAAGGGAGTATGCAAGAAGGGTTAGGGTAGTGGAATCATTGGGTGCATCCTGGCATGATGGCGGGGATAATAAACATAGCTGAAGTCTCGATGCACTTCTAATGTGCTCCAGCATCCAGTGGGGTGTTAACCAACAGACGGACTGACAAGAGAAAGAGAGCAATGTACTTCTCCAGAGCCAAGATCCTCTCCAAACAAACGAAAAAAAGACGGAGAGAAGGAGCGAGAATAAGAGACAGAAAGCATGAGAAAGAAATAAGAAAGAATGAATGTGGGCATTAAGGAGAGAGGGAAAAAAAAGGAAGAAAGAGTACATTATAAAGAATGAGAGTGTAAGAGACATGCTGGGTTAATGGAAAGGGAAAAAAGAGACAATAATAGACTGAAAGAGAAGCAGTGTACCAGCAACGACTGATCGATGCTCATAATTTTTAATTTTACGCATGATTGGATGATTAAAGGAAAATTTCGGCGCTGTTCAATTTCATCGTTATCCGTCAACATCAATGATCTTCCTCGACTAAAGCTCTGAGCACGGGTTAGACAAAAAATGTGAACAGTCCCTTTACAAAACAAAATAGTTGACCTTCTATTTTACAGTGTTTGAAGCACTGAATATCTAGAGACCAACATCATGTTTGTTTCGCAAAACGAATCGTTAGCAAATCGGGCAAGCCATCACAACCGCCTCCTACCCACCCATGAGGTCATGACCCCCAGCTGATCGAACAAGCCATCGACTAATCAAAAGTGAATGTAATAGATGTGCAGTGCAGAAATAAAAAACTCCTCACGGCAGAGTATTCAAGTTGATAGAATCTGTAACTTGTCAATGTATTTACAAAAGGTCAGTTTACCCACAATTTTTTTTAACGCTTAAAAAAAAAAAAATGGAGGGGGGGGGGTGACTCTCAGAAATGAAAGTAAGCCCAAACAGTTTATGGGAAGTAAACGTTTTATTAATGCCAGCATCAGGGTGCATCATTAAATCTCTGCCGAACTTCTACCACAACATCTCATTAAAGGATGAGCCAAATCCGTCTGAACTAGAATATCTATCTGCTAGCTGCTGCCGACACTGGGCAGAAAACCGGTTCAATGTGTTATTAAAAAGGTACAACAGGTGATTATCTTCAGAAACATTTTGTTTTGGTTGAAAGTCTCTTTAAATGCTCTTTAAAGCAAATCATTAAGTTAATTCCATAAAAATGTTTATCCAATGAAATCCCAAAAAAACCAAAAAGTCAGAAAGTAAAGACCAGTTTTTCAGGATGTTTGTAGTTTTTCAGTCTCTCACCATTAGAAGAATCTCACCAATAAACTTAGATTGGTCATTTGCAAAAGTACAAAATCAACAGGGGCCTTTGCCAGTACATAGCAACACTTAACCTTATTTAAAGATAATTTAATTACACACACAAACGTGCATACACACGCACAAACGTATACAACACACACATACTGCCTTTGCCAGTACACAGGAATTATTTAAACAACAGAATTGATAGTTTTTATCAATAGTTTAATAAAAATAAGTTACATTTTTAAATAGGTTATTGTAGGTTAAGAGTTGTGCATCTACATAAAATGATTTACTTAATCTTGTTGAAGACAGGAAGTGTGAAGTGTAAGGGGGGGGGGTGGCTCAAATGGTTAAGGCACCAAGTTGTTGATCAGTTCCCACCACAGCCATGAAAGACCAAAAAGTTCAACCCATTGCTAAGTCTGCCACTGTTGGGTCCATGAGCAAGACTCTTAACCCTTCCTGCTCCATAGCTATACAATAACTGACCCTGCTCTCTGAACCCCAACTTGGTACATTACATTACACTGACATTTACAGCATTTTGGCAGATGCTCTGATCCAGAGTGACTTACATTTGATGTATTTTTGTAGGACCTTGCTCAAGGGCCTACAATGGTTGCTTGGTGGAGCCGGGAATTGAACCTCTCAAATCTTTCTGGTATCAGTTCTTAACCACTAAGCCACCCCACCCCTTCCATTTCACTACATGTGGATTATATAAAATTGTTCATGTTACATAAAATTGGAATTAATTATTGGGATTTTTAGAGGGTTATAAAAATTTTAAAAAATAATGTAAAAATGCTACCAACCAGATACAGTTCGAGTCCTGGATATCTTTAGTAAATCAAGTATTATATCATATACAGGTTTGTTTCTGGAGTCACACAGCATCAGGGGTGTTGAGATTTTGTATGTCTGTGCCGGGCTCAGTGTCCTGGGTGAGGTCGGCAATAGTTTGATTACTGTTCGATGTGCCAGAGTGTGAAGACAGATAGAGATGATAAACTGGAGGAGGCGGGGACAGATGAAGGGAGCGGCTGCTGAGGAAGATTATTACTGCCAGACAGAGGCTCAGAGAGGGAGTGGTACTTGGCCGCACCCTTTAACAACCATCTGAATAAACGACGCAGCAAGGAAATAAGGCTTTATCAAGCTGCAGCAGCAGCAGCAGCAGCAGCAGCTCCATTACTGTGAATCGACTGAGCTTAATTCTTTATTCAGTCTTGATATGTAATAGTTTGTGTACCAAGCATGAGAAAAATGGCAACATTTCTTTAAAGATATACAGTATGATAAAGATACAGCATAACTGACTGCCCTCATAATTAAATCTAATGTAAAAACAAGTCACTGAACAAATTAAAACGGATTCTCTAAGCAAGAAGGATAAATGTGTTGTGAGGAATTAATGGGTCAATCCACTCAATATTAAAAAGCTATAGGATAATGGCTCAGTTTGACACTTAACAATACTGGAGCCATATATAAAATCAGAAGACCACCAATTTCCATGAACCAACTAATCCTGAAACGAGACTTCCAACACACAAAGTCCTCATGTGACGACGACAAAGATCCCAGTGACCCTGAATTAGGGAATAAGCGTGTAAGAAGGTGAATGAATGAACTGCTTTAGAATATTTTACAGTAACCTTTTTTTCTTAAACTGAATTAAATTTGGAGCATTAAAGATTGTTATTAACCTTTCTATGCAGTGTAATACAAGTAATAAACCATATTACTGTTAATACCTACTATAAATACTACTAACAAACACTTAAGATAATCTTAGCATGTCGTTTAAAAAATATAAGTATAGAAAAACATACTTTATATAAAATATCACTTTTATATAAAGATAAGATAAAGTATTAACTTGATTACTGGTAATTGCATGTAATTTAAATACTAGAATTTTAACTATTATGGATAGTACAATATAATAAAATATATATGGTTTATATATCAGGTTTTAATATTAATGAATTAAGTGCTTTCCATAATATTATAAACATTATTTGAGACATTTCAACATTGCAATTACTGATGTTACATGACTAGAAACATAAATTTCTACTAATTAAACCAAGTTTTAATTTATAACAAACATTAAAATAACACCCGTTAAACTACAATCTTTAGGATTATAAAATTATAAGCATGTAATTTATTAGAATTTAACAATACATACTGTAATCTACAAAATGTTAAAGATTACTATAAATGATTAAACAATCATTTTTGCAAAGCGTATATAATCTAAATGTAAACAATATGGCTGAAGATGTGTTTATGACTTTTTATTTGGCCCTGTTTAAATCTGCATTTATTTATCTAATTGCTTTAAGTTCACACGTTCTAGCTTATAATCAAGTGAAGAGTTTTCATTTGATGCTTTATAGAACTCGACAGGAAGATAATCCAAAGTTCAGGCAGTTGAACCGGAATGCTTTCAATCTGACCAAAATACATTTGGACTATAAAGTAAATAGCCCACATGATCAAGCCACCCTAACAATTAGAATTTAAAGGGGCGTGGCCCTGACTCAGTGACTGCAGTATGGGCTGTTAAACTTGAGGTGTGTATGTATGTATGTGTGTGTGTGTGTTTAAAGAGGACAAATAGTAGAAAAAAGGGTGTGGAGCATGATGTGCATGACTGCCCCTATTAGCTTCAAGATGAGTGCACAGAAGGGTGGGTGTAAGTGTGTGTGTGCATGCGTTGTCCCCTGCAGGTATATAATCATCAGTGGGTACCACATGGTTAAGGGAATGGAGTGTGTGGGAGTATTGTGAGGGGATGGGTTAGAGAGAGAAGTATATATGTGTGTACACAAGAGGTGTAGGTTGGCTACATCAAAGCCTTTTCAATTACCGCCAGAGTCCAGTTGCCATAGCAGAATAGAAGCTTTTCCCAATATTAGAGGTTGTCGATTAATCAGTAGAGATAAGAGAAAATCACAGCCGATAGGTTTGCCAGGTTTGATCTGTTCTAACAAATCACTGACAGCATGACATTGGTTATTTTTACATGTTATTTGCTCTCTTCAGTATTTATTTGAAAACTCTTGATTAATTAATTTGTTATCAGCAGGTACGGTCAAACCAAGTCAACAATACTGTAATCGAATAAGCCATATATCCAATTCAAGCCATGACCTGGAACATCCAGTGAGTACCAACTGATATTTTAGTGTGATAAACAATTCAAAACTCAAACAAACAGAATGCAATTGCGTTCAAGTAGCAGATATGCATCTTTCAGGCGTTATAGACAGAATGATTCAACAGGGTTGCCAGTTTTCGGAAAAATATCCAGCATGCGCATACCTTACAACTTCCAAAATAAATTATTAGAATTTGTATCTGTAATCTCACATTCTTTTTCTCCACTGTTACACGATGAAACTTGTCACAATTGTTTGTTTGGTTAATGACATCTTTGAGCTAAATGAGCTTCAAAGCATATTTTGCTATGTTAAACTTAATCTTTAGACACACTATACAAATGATACATTTACAAGCTACCGTAATTGACTTACTCTCTCTGTAAATTATCCCAATAAGTCACCAGTTGTTTGTAGGATCCGAATTATGTTCTGCAGCCATGTACTTGACCCAAAACAATTTTACGTAATTGTTAATGGCATCCTGACCACACCTCTTCCAGTCTCCACCCAATCACACAAGTCTATAAACACTCAAAAAAACAAAAAAAAAACCTACCACCGTGCACTCTACCTCCTCTGGCTCAGGCTTGATCTGTATGGATGGCATCTCCTCGGAGGGCTCTGAGGTAGCAGCGTTGGATTTCTCAGGACTCGTCTGGCACTGAAAAGTAAAAGTGACTATCAATTCATGACATACGTGCGTGCTAGGTCATGGAAATTCAAGCAAGGTTCCCTTAAACAGAGAAAACAGGACAAAAATGCATAATCGAGTGTAACAAATAAAACAAACCCAGAATAACACATTCAAATCAGTTTAAGAAAGAAAGAAAAATACAAAGCCAAAAAGCTGTAAAAGAAAAGTACAGTGAAAACTACCTTCTAATAAATATCTAATCATTCAAGATGTTCCGTTTAATAAAAGTTTTTTAAAAAGCTCTAGATGTGAAGTGACAGATGAGAGAATAAAGAAGAAAGAGAATCAGAAAGAGGACAAACAGAAAACAGGAGCAGGGAGGAGTAGTGAAGAGATCCTCTGTAGCCTCCCTCTTTTAGCTCAGTACAGTCACACCCTGTACTTTTAGAGAGAGGAGAGGAAGAGAGAGAGAGAGAGAGAGAGAGAGAGAGAGAGAGAGAGAGAGAGCGAGCAAGCTCAATGTGGTAATGCTTAGATTCACAGGGCGGATGCTGCAGGTCATGTGACTGCAGCAGATTCCACACAGAGGTGTGGTCGCCAATCAGCCAGGGTGTGGCTGTACTCGATGTGGTCCTTAACCTGACTTTATACAAAAGTATATGCTTATCCAGAATGTGGGTTTGTAAGGGCCTTTCAGGGACACAGCAAATGGCAGCTTAGTGGTGCTGGGAACTGAACCCATTATCAGCAGCCCAACCAATTAATCTTTAAACCACCCATATATGTATATACCCCTATAAATACTTATTTTATATGTGTATTTAATTACATATGGACACACTAATATTAATGCATGATTATTTGCAAACTTTGTTTGACGTAAACAAAGAATAAAGATCTTTTTCCTGAGACAGCAAATGTATCTGTGATTGAAATAGCCTGTGTTTGAATGCGTGTGTGTGTGTGTGTGTGTGTGTGTGTGTGTGTGTGTGTTTTAAGGCTCCCCATGGAACTTGCACTGTCAGTAATTTAAGAAATAAAAAAAGGGGTGGGGTGGGTGTGACTCTACTCCCTGGCAGGAAGTTACACAGCAGGGAGGGGCTTGCTGTGAGGAACAGCCATGAAAGTGATTAGCGAGAGAGAGAGAGAGAGAGAACGAGAGAGTTTATAAAGTAAAGCCATGACCTAGATTGTAACTCGCACACCCCCCACGGCCATCAACCCCCACCCTAGAGCAGCCTGGGTACGAAGTACTGTTGGGGAAAGCATCGCTTACCAAATCCAACCTCTGGCCCACTCTCATTCCTTTCTATTGCACTCAAACACAAAAATTAATGTGTCGAAGATATTACATTATTAGATTGATCAATATTAGAATATTATTTTCTACATAATTCAATGCAAGCTCTGCCAATAATCAAATTACTCTGCAATGATTTGCATTAATCCACTTAGCCTGGAAGTACCACCCCTTTTCCTGCATCTCACACATTGGTACAGCTGTTGATTTTGTCATGACATAGTTTATTAATGTATTAAGAAATATTAATATGAGGGATGCACAGATACCATTTTGTGGAAGATACCTTTTTCTCTAGTATTACCGATACAGATACTGATCCCTGATCTTTTTGGGATGTGAGATTATTTGCATGGCATTTGGGTTATCTCTTGCTCTTTTCTCACGTTCTACCAACCTGAATGCTAGCGGCAAATTTTTCAAAGTAACTTTTGGGTGTTAATTCCGGAGGTTTTATCATATTACTCAATGTTTTAATACTTTTCTTTTTTTGTAAATCTTGATATTTTTGCAGAACAAAGTTAGCCATCTGCCAGTTTTCATTATTTATTTTGAAATATTTCCAACATATACACACATATATATATATATATATATATATATGAACATGTTTCACTCAGTCAATAATATATTTATGGAAATCCTTTGATCAGCAAATATATTTGGACCCAAAGAAGCTTTAACAGGTCTGTGAGGATAATTTAAAGGTAAATACCATAATTTTTATAATCTTTAGCATTCAGATGTGTCTTAACAGAGTGGATGATCAGATTAGAAGTTCACATTTTTTGTGAACCTCTCCAAGAGATTTTTACATGTATATCAAAATATCTACATAAAGCAGAATGACCTAAAAACCTATCATCCAGCTGAGCCTTTCCATGACAGTCACAGCTCCTGAAATGCATATTATTCCAGTTTTCCCTATTCTCCTCAAACCTTAAATGGCAGACATATTTGCTTTACTGTCTTTCAGGATTTTAATTACCCAGTATTGAAACAGGAAGAACACATACAGTAACATTAGCAATGCAGTAACATTAACAATGCATCTGATAAGTAATAAGACCAAATATGGATACAAACCATGATCTGAAACAGTTAGGTAGACCTCTGACAAAAATGTAATGTAATAAATGTTTTCCTTTATGCAAAAATTTTTTTTTAAAAATCACTAAATAGTAATTAAGAATCAGGTATCTTAAGCTGTTTCACGGAAAACGAAGGACCCATAAAACGGTTATTGGTAGATAATTACTTTCTTCTTTAGACCAAATGATCAGTCAGTTTTTCCGGGCGTTCCTTGTAGAAGCTGTGTAGGACCTCCCAGAATTTCCTTGACACCACTCTCACACATTTTAATGCAGTCCCACCCGGAGCACCTGACAGCACTGCCTCGTTCCTTTCAAAGGAGAAAAAAAAATCTAAATGGAAATTATATCTCGAAACCTTTGGCTGGTGGTAAGGACCCCCCCCCCCCTCCCCCCAACACTAGATTATGTGGAACAGCAAATGATAAAAAAAACATTTTACTTGGTTTTGCCTGTTTTTATGAAAGTCTTTGTAAGTGGTTCGACTACAATTATTTTTATACGGTAATATTCTCAGGCAGAGAATTATGGAGTGAGAGTCTGCACAAATGTCATATGATATTTAGCACGCATTTGATCTCTGGCTAACCTAAAGTTTTGATTTAACTATAACTTTACTAAGCTTACCCACATTTGAAACCCTGGATATTATACCAAGACAATGGTCAGTCAATACTACTTTGCAGTCAACATTGTATCAAAGGCACGTCTTGATTTTTGGATTTGAAGCGAGAGGAATCAATATACTAAGCATCATTCTTCAGGCTTCAACATAACTGACAGAAAACCCAGGCCTCCTGTTTGGGGAAGCAGAAGGTCGGTTTCATTTCAATTCGATGAACAGCCAGAAAGCCACAGCTGTGTCCTTGAGCAAGACCTTTATCTCTCAGCCGCTTGGCTTGAGGTTTGGATTGTGCTCTGCTACACTTGTATGTCACTGTGGATAAAAGCATCTGGCAAAAGAAAAAAAACAGAAGTTCTACGTAAGGAAAGACATTCCTTCTCAATTATGTTTAAGGAAGAAAACTTAAAAAAAAAAAAAAGTATATTTAAAAAAGGGCGGCGCAGTGGCGTAGTGGATAGCACAGTTGCCTCACAACAAGAAGGTCCCGGGTTCGAATTCCAGGCCGGGATCTTTCTGGGCGGAGTTTGCATGTTCTCCCCGCGCGCTCCGGTTTCCTCCCACAGTCCAAAAACATGCAGATTAGGTGGATTGGTGATTCTAAATTGTCCATAGGAGTGAATGTATGTGTGAATGGTTGTTTGTTTATGTGTTGCCCTGAGATGGCCTGGCACCCGTTCAGGGTGTACCCCCGCCTCTGTGACCCTGTGACACCGGATTCGGGAATAAGCGGGTAATATTTGAAAAAAGTTTGTATTTGGATAAATCACTTTTTACTGGAGTCTTGCCAAGCTGGCCACCTCAGGACCAAAAAAAGTGTTAAAACTTTTGGAATGGCCAAAAAGGTTTTCTGCCCTTCCCCCCCTCTTACATATACATCCACCTTAAAAAGTAAACCATCAACAAATGTTTTGCTGAAATTTTACCAGTAAACATGTCCAAGGTTTGAGGGAAAAAAAACAAACCAAAAAAACCTAAATTTAAAGCGGTTAAATCCACTACATGAGGCCAAGGGCACAGAATTTGTGAGCTTTCAAAGCAGCACATTGCACAATCAAGAAACCTGAGCTAGAGAGTGTGTTTTAGCCTGTCATTAGTTTCATTGGGGCCGGAGTTGACCCACCCCATTAGAACCACTTTGGGGGTGAGCCATAAGCTGGGTTCAGTGGGACAGATTTTAAGGACAGGAAAATGAGCAGGCGTTTAGCCTTTGCTTATACCTGTCTTTAAGCTTCCAGTAAGAATCCAAGACAAAAATCCATGCTAAATTGTAAAGAGCAAGCGTTGACTGTTACATACCTCACCATCTGGAAGGGGCTGAGTGGAATTGAAGGCCATGATAGAGTATGAGCAAGAGAGAGAGAGCCCATGAGTGACAGCTTTGACATAAGGGGTGGGACTGGTCTGGGGTCAACAATTCAACCACGCTACAATCAATGCCAGTGGAAAAAAAGGAGGGGGAGGCGTGATACTGTGGGCAAGGAAACTTAAAGTACACTGAGACGCAATGCAAACATACAGGACACTCACCAAGTTTCTCTTATACCACCAAACCATAAAATTCGAGTGTGTGTGGTAAGGCAGCTTTGTTTTGTGTCTCTGCTCAATGGTAAAGCTACAAATAAAGCCAGAAAGGTCAATCACATTTACAAAAGAACCCTGTTTTGGGTGTGGGAAGGTGAAATGAACATTGCTGCTAGGTTTGGCTAGGTTTATATTTAAACTAATAATCCTTCATGGAGCTGAATCAAAACGACGGGCTATGACTACCATTTAACCGGGAGTACAATACATATTGAAATTTCAACTAATCTGTAAAGGATTTCTATAATCCATTAAATAGACAAGATATTATTGACAATTATTAAGGACAGGAGATATCAAAAGAGTTTAGAAAATAGCTCACATTACAGATTTGAAACAGAATCTGTCTAAGGTTGGAAGGGTAGCACAATGACTGATGAAAATTTAGAATAGGTAACAAGCCATGCAACTCAAAAGTAAAAAAAAACTTTACACCAAGTGATCAAGTGCCTGTTTTTATAGCATGGACAAAGACTCTTGCTCTAATGCATGCGTGCGCATAACTTTGGCTCAGATTACATGCAGATCAGCTACAGAGTTTTGACAATTGAAATTTGATAGAAACTCAATCCGATGTAGTTCTGTAGCAGCTCCTGACCAAACTGTGAACTGACCTCTATGAAGCCTCTGACCGACAAGTAAACTTATTTTTGTCATGGCTTTCGGTAGCGCTGCGTCTTCACCAGAGAACACAGCCTAATATGGTGCACAGAGACTTCTGGCTAAAAAGGAAGTAGTTTAAAAAGATTCAAGGCAACGGTCGAGGCATGGTTGCTTTTCTTAATGACCAAGATTAAGATTTAATATAATACATATAAAAATGTATGTGCAGTACAACTTGAATTTGGTCTGCTGAGCCCTGGGGCACATCTTGTTCTCTGTACTGGTCGGTGCCGTCACTGTGTCCCTCTGTGGAGACAACGTGGCTGTCCAAGGGAATGAGGGAAGAGAGGGGGTAAGAGAGAGTGTGTGAGAGTGGTTAAGAGAGATAGAACACACATGTAAGGTCACAGCTGTGTGGGGTTGGTTTGTGAAAGGGAGGGTGTGAAGCTGGAAGGAAGAAAAAAAGGGAAAAAGAGTGATACACAGGCAATATTAGCAGAGGGGAAAAAAAGAGTGAGAGAGAGAAAGGCTATGTTGCTAAATATCTGTATTTTGTCCTAAAGGTACAGTCATTTGTATTGTATCTGTATTTTCTCATGTTTTAGTGTATGGGTATTTCATGATGCTTTACTAATATCCCTGTTCTTCTATGAGGGTTGACATTACCTTTGTGTGATCTAATAATTTTCCCCATCATCTCGATGCTGTGTTACACTTCAACCAAAACATTAACATTAAGTGCCAGCCGGTATGCATCATGCATAAGAGGTCAATGTATGTGAATGTTTTGGACGCTCTGTTTATTATTCATCAAAAGTAAAATCCAATTGAATTAAAATTTTCATCATGGTACCATTACCAAGTTCCAGACCATAAAAATGATAATGCCCTATGCTTCTTAAACCTTTACTGCCTCATAGTGTCAGGAGTCATTTAGAATTTCTTCTATTCCAATCTAGGCATAACTAGTGAAACATAAGGTGATTATGACTATGTGATGGATAAGTATGCGCAGAATCCTCTGTAGGATGACTGATACCCATAAATCGCTACGAGAACATTTTTGCTTCTTTTTGAGATGTGTAGACATCTGAATGTCTGTGGTATTGTCCTGAGAAAAGAGAAACCTTGACTTAGAAAACCTGAGATAAATATTCGCAAAGAAACATGGCAGTTTGCGTACCTGATGCGATAGATGGGTTAATGCATATGAACGGACAGAGAATCCGAGAGGTACTTGAGCACGGTACACAGTCTGCAAGTCACATGGTTAGACGAAACGGAAGCACAGAACCACACTGAAAGGCAGTAGTGTGCCTTAGTTCGTCACTGCAGTAAAATTACGTCAACCTTTCAGCATGGACCAGCGCTTAACAGTTCCCTGGATGACAGCTGGGATTCAAGAGTTTAACAGGCACAAAGGCAAACATAAATAAACACCGAAACATACACACACCCCTAGGAGTGTCTCCCAAATGGCTGGCAGAACAGCCACAGCAGAGGCAGTAACAGTGAACTCTTATCTTACCACACCCTGCTGACGCAAAAGACTGCTGCTACTTCCCACAAGCTTCCACTCCCACACATACATCACCGTCAAACTATATCTCACATTTAAAGATGTGTCTTTAGACATTTTTAACTAATTTACCAAACAAGAATCAATTTTTCTTACATTTATGGTGCTTTAAAAAAAGCATCCATTTCACAAATTAAGAATCTTTTGAGACAGTTGAGTTTTTAGATTTGTTTTACTTGCCCTTCAGGGTTTTGTGAAGCTGTTAAACCCCAGACAGGAAGAAAGAAGGAGCAAATGAGTGTGTGTGTGTGTGTGTGTGTGTGTGTGTGTGAGAGAGAGAGAGATGTCAGCACAGAGCCACAGACTGTTTATTTCCAGAGTGCATACCTGAGTTCTCAGGCTGCTATACTTCCACGAAAAAGCATAAGCAATGATCCAGTGACAAACACACACACACACACACACACATCACCTTTGACTATAACCATATCCACACACACGAGATTTGTTCCTTTTTGCCATAGGCCTGCACATCAGAGTATAACGTTCAACATCAATAGCCTCCCCCCACCTCCAATCTCTCTCACACACACCTTCTCCACCTCTGAGCACCCCACCCCCTCCGCTCCCTTTTTCCCCCATTGCAGCCAGTTTGGCAGAATCACAGAGGTTGCCATGGGGACCGAGATTTTTTCCCTGGGTAACGATTGTGCCGCAGTGGTGGGGGAACGTTCTGTCACATCGCCTCAGATATGGGGAGACACGGACAATATCTATGGACCCTAATACACCATCGCCTACACATATACACCCAGGTTTATATGGCCTCTTCTCAAGTGTGCCCCTCGCCCCACGCATTCAATCACTGGATGGGGGGGGCATAATGTTCACACTTCTTAACAACTGCACTTTGCATCAAAGTCCCTTGAACGCCTTTGGTCTAGAAAGACAAAACTTAGTCTAAACCCTGACATTTATTTCTAAAAAATAAAAATTACTCCCACACATGGTAACGAGAGCAAACAAAAGATTAAGATCAGACATTTACCTCTGAATATTACCAGACCAACGGCTTTCATTTTCAATCAGCCATCAGCTCATTATATATGTGTGATCTTGTGTACCAAGGAATGGCTCTGAGGGCTACCGAGAAAAATTTAACCGATAAATAAAATGATTGATTCCAAACCCCTGGTCGACCCCTTGTCAGAAGCTCATGATGTGACAGTTTCTTTCAGTGACGGAATTCAAAAGTGTGTGAATTTGCTCTTAAAAAAAGGCACTGTATATAAAAGCATTTTTTTTAAGCAATGTTCATGAAATAAATCTGTTCTAAACTTGTTCATGGAGTCACCATTACGGTTAAAACGGGTCCCTTGATATCACAAGTGATTTGAGATATTTTTCCCTTCCCCAACTATGTTTTTTTTTCTTCTTTAAAATGATGAAACGCAATTGATTAAAAAAGAAGCTGTTACTACAGACACAAAAAATTACCAGAACGAGTGATTCATTTCATTTACAGCTGGAATAACATCTGTCACACATCAGGTCACTAACTCAGTGCTGGATGATAATCTCAGATGGGTTTTTGTCATTACAGAGGCCAACCAATCTAGTAATAAGGATATTATATTATGACATCAGATGTGACAGAGATGATACCACAGTGATTAGAGCACATCTAATTTGTGTACCTGTACTGTGGAGTGCGATGGGAGAAATCTTCAGAAGACTGTCACTTGAATGGAACTACAACAGTCATTTTTCATAGAATTGTGCAATTAATGATACAAGCAGAAGAGGATTTAAAACACCACCAATCTGCCATAGCTGGCCCTTGAGCACGGCCCTTGACCCGCAACTTCAACTCAAACGTCTTGGTGAATCTCATACTGCATTTCACGTGACCTTATAACTATCAAGATGACCGTTTCCAAATTGTTATTATAACCATCAAAGCTATAGTGTGCGCGCGCGCCCGCGCATGGATGAGATGGGCCTCGTTAAAGAAAAACAAAACCACGTCACACCCAGAGATAGCATGCGCCAGACACCCAACTCCTAAAAATAACTGTCCTCTCTAGTACCGAGGCAGACCCTCACAGTCTTGATGCCTAAAAACAGACACTCCCTTCATAACCTGTGATGCTTTCTCAGCACAATGCTTCTTCAACTACACCCTAGGGCTGGGACAAGGCGGATGGGTGCAGAGTGTTTAACCAGTTCGGCTAAAGTTTGTCCAAGGTTTATTAATGATTGCCAGATGTTTGGCACACCCAGGCAGGAACATTTGCTCTTTCGTCCAATAGCAACACGATGTGTTCGATTTGTAGACTCCACCAATGTCGAGTCCTTTCGCAGAATAACCACTTAATTATTCCACCCACTGAAGAATCTATTTCTATGGGTGTCGCACATAATGGAGTAACAAACAGTAATAAACAAGTTTGGTTGTTAAGGTGCACTACCCTGATCTACACAATAGAACATAGGTGAGAAAAATTAAATGTCGAGATTTAAAATAAAATTTAAAAAAAATAAAATAAAAAAAAAGCTTTTTAGTTTAGCTGTACAGGTTAAAAATCACTATAGGTTTTGATTACCACCATAAAACATCAATGAAGACCAAAAAAAGCCATAGCTTGTGTTAGCATTAGCTTCGAAACCTTCTTTGTTTATTTATTAAAATTAAGTTGTTGTTTTTTCTTTCAACATCTTGTTGAACTAATTTCCTACATTATCCAAAATGAACGCAGTGGATTCCAAAGCTTCAACTTGTAAACACTGTCAAAAGCATGACAGCTGGATTTCTTCTTGTTCTGATGTTGGTACATCTTAAACGAGAAAAAGAAGCTCTATCGTAATTTTCCTGCCTTAGAGTTTTAATTTTATTCATTACATTAAACTACATTTGAGAGACCTTCGTCATATGATGCCACTTGTTTAATACCTTTTGACATAAGTTTGGGTTTGTTGAGAGACGTGGTCAAATTTTAATAACATGCCAGTACGGCTAAAATAACTATATAATGCTGAAACTTGTAAATTATCCCTGAATTTTTTTCTCAATTTTAAATCTCCACTGGGGTTTTTTGTTGTTTTTTTTACACTTTCCTGGGTAATACTGAGGAAAGTACTGCACCAAAAGATTGCTGATTTCAGCTGAAGTCAGTCTGACTGTTATTATCATTCATCTACAACAATGATCCTCAACCCCTGGACCTGGTACCGGTCTGTGGATCAATTGCTACAAGGACACACAAGGGAATCATTACTTATTTCTGCTTTATTTATTATTTGAGTCGCAACAATCTTTTATTTTGAAATAAAATAGTGAATGGTAAAGAGAAAGAAGAGTCTACGGCCTCCGAGAAAAATTAAAGAGCATACAATATCAGGAGTCGGACTTGAAATATGGATTTATCGCGACAGGTGATTCCCACACACCAAAACCCGCTCTGTATAATATGCGGTGACTGATTCTTTAATGACAAAATGAATCCTGGTTTCCTTATGTTTAATTTATTTATGTAATACTCATGTTATGTTATTTGTTGGCACAATGTTAATAAATTTGCATACAAGTACACAGTGGGTTCACGGTTATTGTTATATCTACAATATAAACAATGCACCGTGTACCGGCTTAAGGCGCCGGCGCCGTACCGGCGTGTACCGAACTTAAGGCGCCGCAGTGTACCGGCTTAAGGCGTCCGCGCCGCCGTGTACCGGCTTAAGGCGTCCGCGCCGCCGTGTACCGGCTTAAGGCGTCAGCGCCGCCGTGTACCGGCTTAAGGCGTCAGCGCCGCAGTGTACCGGCTTAAGGCGTCAGCGCCGCAGTGTACCGGCTTAAGGCGTCAGCGCCGCAGTGTACCGGCTTAAGGCGT
>JAOTRA010000016.1:8275410-8294434 GCA_026260255.1 Pseudolaguvia tuberculata
ATCGGTAAATAAATACCGTTATTTTCTCTTAGTTCTGTTTTAATCAGCAAAGTTGCTGCCGTGTTAAAAAGCAACGTACAATGTACATTTTCAGTACAATATCCTTCTGTACCTGCAGTAAATCTCTCATTTTTCAACATAGATATCTGCGGCTTATAGTCCGGTGCGGCTGGTATATCTTTTAAAAAAAAAAAAATTTTAATAGAGTGGATGCGTCTTAAATACAGGTGCGCTCTATAGTCCAGAAAATACGGTAATCACTTAGTTCTATCATTTCTATCCGTACATAGAACAGCAACAGGGTCAATCATACAACATATATAGCAATCAGATGTCAAGAAATATAAAGTTAATTCGTTCATTTTTAAGATATTTTAATTTGCTTAATTGTTTTTGCAGGAAGTGTATCTGGTGTGTGAAGAATTTCTCTCTCTCCCTCTGCACTGATTTGCGTCATATCTGAGACTGCTGAACTGGTTTTTTTAAATGAAAATCTACCTTACAATGCCCCCCGTTGTGTCCTTGAAACCCCCCCCCCCCCCACAAAAAACACAAGTCAAATCCACCAGAGGCTATAATTGTGACCCAAATGAATGGCCCGATTTAGCTCTGGGGGCCCTCCCGACATAGAAGAAGCAGAAAAAGAGAACAAGTATGCAGTTTCCATTTATTTAGACAGGACTGGCTGGATGAGTGGGTGGGGGGATTAAGAATTCGGCCATCTACAAGTTCTTTCGTAGCAGACATCTCAAGAGGCTTTGTTCGGTGAAACAAGTGGTTGTTTGTGACAATTCTGGAGAAAAGTGGAGCAGGCCGGCTCGTTCTGGGATTACGGCTTGTGCGGCTTGGTCAGCGCTGGCAAAAAGGCCATCTGGGGCAAAGACAGTTGAGCCAAGACACATTCTCCCAACATGTCCAGTGACTTGAAGTTCATTAGACAATGACAGTCCTTATGTTATTCTCTTACAGCCTGGAGAGTTTTCTTTCTTTCTTTTCTGTAACAATGTCCAAACGAAGGCTGTTTGAATTGGCTGATGGTCACGGCTAGTCGTTTGCTTGAATTTAAAGATCCACTAACAATAATGGTAAAAAGTGGGGCAGTAGGAGCACTATGGTTAAGGTGTCAGACTGCTGAACACTGATTCCCAGCACCAACAATCTACCTCACTGTCTGGCCCCCCTAAGTAAGGTGCAAATAGTTCAATTAGATTAAAAATGAGATAAATATGTCACTCTGGCAAACACTTGAAATGTAAATGAAGCTCAATTCATACGACCAACAAGCGTTCACTGCTGGGCCAGAAGCAAGGCTTTTAACCCTTAAATGCTCGTTTGAGCAAGGGAATTTATCAAATGCTGTGAATACGATTTCTGGCAGAAAGTCTGACCGTTCTGACTGAGGGTAGGTAATCACTAAACATTAATCTAATACAAAGTTTTAAAAACATATGATACATTATGTTGGAAAGGAAAAAGTCCCTCAAATGTAGGATCCCCTCTGTCAGTAAGAACAGCAGGAAACAAAGAATTCTCTTGTGCATTGCTTAATGACTCAGCACACTCTAAGCAATAAAGAAAAAAACCCTAAATACCACAGTGGTCCTCGAAGATGTTTTTTACGCTTTAACCAGAAACAGATATTGTAGCCTAGGGCTACAGGGTGAAAAGTGTCCACAAGAGGGCCTACACAAACATATTGACGGAGACCTTGAAGGTACTTGATAATGAATCCCAGACATGACTGAAAACACACAGCTCGATTCCCTAGTACGCAACAGAAATATGCTGAATAGGCCATAGCTAAAACACAGTGAGCTCACCTCTTCCTCCAGTTTGACTACTTTGGCCTGAGCATTGTTCAGGGCCTGATCGCGGATCTCGATGTGCCTCCGCTGATCCTCGTTGGTGGAGCGCAGCGCATTGAGCTCTATCTCAAGTTTCTCCTTTTCCACCTGGGTCTCTTTGTCTGCATAACAATCAAACGGCAGAGAGAAATCAGCACAATTCAGGTTTTAGGTTAATGCAAACAAACTGTAGATCTAATAATGTTTGGGAACCTCAAGGACGGGTACTCACTCTGAGCCAGAAGCTGAGAGATGGTTTTGCGGTTGTCCTCTGTTCCCTCACATTCTTTGGCTGCTAGCTGCTTGTTGGCTGTTTCCATGCGTTCTAGTATATGAAATGTTTATAACTGTTTTATAGATTTACAAAGATTTTATCACTTACTGTGGAGTAAATTTAAAACTAGTGTCTACATTCATTAAATAGAAAGCTTTATGCGAAAAGAAAAAAAAAGAACGTTGCTGTGTTTTAGATGAGGAAACAATCGAGATATAAAATACGTGACGTTTGGTGTATAGTGTTTCATTGTTCCTAAACATTACACACTCAAAAACTAAACCTGATTGCCACAGAGGTACAGAGTTGTTCAACAAAAGAGCCATTATATCCGCGGTGGTTGGAGAGTTTTCGCAATCGGTAAACGTTCCTCAAGGACATGGGCCAAATATTAAAACAATATTTCCCCCTGGTTAAGTCAACCACACTAAATGATGAGTATTCCAGAAGCGAAATTCTCTGCTCCTTAACATCCAAGTTCCACAATATGCAATGGAAATTTTGATTTGTCCTGAATGTCCTAAAGAGGCAGCACCCCAAGCCCCCCCCCCCTCCTTTTTTTTGTTGGAACTGTACAGCAGCAAGAATGAAGAACATGGAGAGAAAGAAATTAGGCCAAGAGTTAGAGAGAAAGAAGGGAACGGTGGTGGTGGTGGGCGACTCTGATTTTGCTGTAAAACTCTTGGGGCTCTAGGCACAGTGCCATAAATCAGGGTTTTCTCTTTTCACTGCAGGTTTATAGAACACAGCAAGGCAAAATAGTGGAGGAGGAAGCGGAGGAAACTTTAAAACAAATCTGTGATAAGTTATGTGCTTTATTTTATAATGTGCATATTCTCAGACAAAACAATTCCACATGTCAATGTTGAAGAGTCTGTGAATGTAACCCATGATTAGTCTATTCATCTTTCCAAAATATTTTGCCCTTGAGTTACTAATGTAAAGCAAGTTAATAAATTTAAAACTTCAAACCTAAAAGAAAATCGGAATATGTAAAAATGTATGCTTGATTTCCATGCTAACGAATTTAGTACATTAGATTCAAATTCTCCATATCCTTTTACCAGCACCAAGAGTAGTACCTTTAAGTGTACCTCTAATAGCAAACATATCATATAGAAACTCTGCTGCAGTCGAGCATCCAGTCATCATTCTACACCGTGGACTTAAAGCACTGGCAACCACATATAATGACTTGGGTTTGATTCTCAGCTCTGGTCATTTACGGTCTCACCTCTCTCTCTCTCTCTCTCTCTCCTCATCTATCTCTTCATCTATCTCTCTCTCTCTCTCCTCATCTATCTCTCTCTATCTCTCCAATTTCCTCCTTCTGCTCTATCAATAAAGGCAAAAATGCCTAAAATATATTTCAAACAAAACTTTACTATTACTCGGATACAATGCATAGAATTTGACAGAATTTCTGATTTCTTGCTATATTACAGCATAAGTGTAAATTACTGATAAAAGCTGCTTGGTCGAACCATGACTGCACCATTACCCTGTAAAACCAACTAAATTAGAGTAAGCACTCCTGCTTCTTACCTCTTAAATCCCTGTTGAAGTCATGTAGCCTACGTACTTCCAGCTCCATCTTGTTTCTCATGGTCTTCTCCAGGGCTTCCCTCTTTGAGGAAGACTTTGCTAAGTTCTCGTAGGCTTCAGATACCAGCTGGATCTCAGTTTCTAGCTACAAGGCAAAAAAAATATTACTATTAGTATTGTCACTTTTTTTATTCAAATCTTTGACACCAAAAAACGCTAACGCTTACCTTCTGCAGTTTAGACACCTTCTCACCACACACCTCCATCTCCTGCTTGAGTTGCCGGTTCTCTTCAGTAAGCATGTCCACCATCTGCTGGGCACGTGCCAACATGGGATAGGGGTCACCCTGAAGCGAATGAGGATGTGGAAAGTGTTGCCCTGGCCCTGGCTGCTGCTGCACCTGTGGATGAAACTGGTGCGGGTGCAGATGAAGCCCCCTGGGTACTGAGCTATAGCTATCATAAGGGAAACCATGGGGTCGTTGATGATGCGTGGGAAGAGCCAAGCCGTATGGCTCACTTTGGTGTGGGGCTGGCCCTTGTGGACTTCGTGGCCCAACTGAGAATAGTGGTTCTACCTGGTGGGCCAAGGCTGGAGAAGAATGGGAAGAAGCCGTAATGCTGCTGAGGGTAGAAGATTGAGCACGGGACAGTGAACCCATTGATGTGACAGAGGATGTAGGGCTGTGTTGGTGGACAGATCTTTGGGAGTGTCCTGAGCTCTCCTTGTTGGAACTGGAAACACAAAACAGAGCATTAGGAGTAATCATATAGAATATTTTCCGCAATCCATTAACTACAAAGTAATCGTCATTATCCTGGTACAGTTAACATGACTAACATGTTGAATGATTGTGTTGATGATAAATAACCGGCTGATTCATATCGCACATGTGACACAGCACTGGATGAAAATATTTTTCACATTAGCATTCCTGTTTCTATAGAACTTTAAGACAAACAATCATGCTGTAACTTGTAGAAGATTATTACTACAACTGGGATGCCATTCTTTTGCTGTATGCCACACTGTCTCTAAGGTAAATGAATTAAAGGAAAACAGGCAAAACTGGCTTTTCCTACAATGGCTGTCAGCAAGTTCCAGCACCTCAGAGAACGGCTATTCAAAGGGGAATTTATTTTGTTCCCACTTTATAATTTTGCACAACAATTAAATGTTACTAACTCATGATAATTAGTTGTATTAAACATTTACGCCTTACTCATCAACCTCACTAAACCTGGCTCAGTTATTGAGGAAAAATATGGAGAATTCCTGTGATTCACTGTTTTTGTGATGATGACCATCTCTAGACCTCTGACCAAATACTTTGCCAATTTCAGGCTAACATGAATAACCTAGAATGATGAATAGTAAATCACCTTAAGTGACTATTCAATAGAAGTACTCACCGAAAAGAGCCATACTCGGGTGGTGGCTGGTAGCGGACATGTGGGATATCAGCTCTAGACTGCTGAGCTGAGCCACGGAGGTCTGAATAGTAAAGTCCTGGATCTTGGTGCTGTGGATGGTGGTGCTGCTGCTGTTTGGGCAGTGAAGGCAGACCTTTATAGGGATAGTCTGGAGGTGGCCCACGGTGAGGTCCCACTGGTTTGTAGTAGTCCCCTGGTGGTTGAGGCAACTGGGGTGAGAGTGGGGCACTAGTGACGGGTGCGTGGGCTTTAACGCCGCTGGTGGCCAGAGAAAGTTGCATAAGTCTCTCACTGAGTGATCGAACATGACCCTGCTTGAGGTCCTTCAAGCCATCATCTTGATGCACTTTAGCCGCACCGAGCCGCTGAACTGCAGGCCGGCCTTCTGGAGGACGTACTTTTGCATTAGTCATGCCAGTGACATAGAAGGCGGCACCCACCGTTGGACCAAGCTGTGGCTGTGGCTGGTGGCCACGGAAATACTGTGATTGCACCTTGGCTTCTTCATATGATGGCAAGTCTTCAGGGTTCTGGCCTTGGGCTCCAACTCCTCCACTACCACCTCCTCCTCTGGAATTTAGCTGCTTTTCCATGCCGCTGTCTGCCTGCAGCTCTTGGCCCTGTGGCTCCTGTCGAGCGAGGTGAGGCACCATAGAGTGTTCATCTCCTGGGCCCAGAAACTGCTGCTGTTGCTGCGGCTGTGACTGTTGTTGCTGCTGTTGCAGCTGCTGCTGTTGTTGCTGCTGCAAGGCAAGGAAGTTTCTGCCTTCGCCATAGCGCATCTGTTCCTGTAGAAGTCGCTGCAAGACAGTGTGGCCTCCACCGCTTGCACCGTTGTTCGAAGTTTCTTCGGAAACGGAGGTTGCTCCTCTCATTTCCAGCTCTCGTAGTTCACCCACCTCATGGAAGGAGGAGCTTCGGCCACGGTCGACACCCCCTATAAATGAACCATGGCAAATTATTGATCAAATGCAAAGCTTAAAAAAAGAAGGAAAAAAGCAGTAGCTACATAATGCTTTGTCGCATATATATATATATGCGACAAAGCAATATAACAGTAATATCTTCAATTAATCATTTGATGAAATTCTGTTGGTATGCAATATAAGGCAAAAAAAAAAACCCAAACTAACCAAGCATTTTCATGCATTCACAGATAAAGCTAAATAAAGCCACTGTTTTTTGTATGCTGCAAAATCTGATTATTTTTTTTATGGTTTTGGAAGTAATTTTTATACCAAAACTATTGAATTCCACCCAGCAGACCCAAACACCACCAGAGCACAAAATAAATCCTGTTGTGTAAAACATGCAATGCAGAGTAGATAGACAACCATCAACTTATCTTTAGAACCAAAGCCTTGGTTAAAAAACCCCTGTAAACTGTCAGCCCAGGACATCACAGACTGTTACATATGACATAATGTGATTTTCAAGTGATTTTATAGTGAAGGGTAAGCGTACAAAGCCATTAGCAAGAAACCATTCTTTCACTGCTAACATTGCTATATTTGTTAATTGCTTAAGACTCGTATCACTACTACTGAAACTAATCAAGACATCTCTGTGACAAGCACAAAGTGTGTTTCTGTTTGTTATTGCTTAATCAACCTTAGAACAGAATGGTTTCATCTGTTGGCCTTGCATGCAGCTTGGCAAACTAGTGGTTAATGAACCATCTGAAAATAATAGTGTAGGAGAATTAAATACATCTATTACTTTCTGATATTCTCCGCATTCTCAAGGAGGATGAAGCTTTTTTCCGAAACATCTGTGGTAAATAAATAAATGTACATCAAGTCAAGAATGGGGCCCATCGATGTACTGCTGCTCTCCAACAAGACACAGACAGACAGACAGACAGACAGACAGGAATAGAAAGGGAGGGAGCGAAAAAAGAGAGAGAATGGCAGGCAAAAATGAAAATTTCACAATGGCATTCTTTTCCTCTGCACCCACCCAAAAAAAACCTTCCATTTCCTGCTGCTCTTTCCATAAGTTTGTATTCCCCGTCCTGTTCCCACACTGCCTTTCCCCTGTCATAACTATTGCAGAGATGGCAATGATTATGATGATGAGAGTGAAAAGAGAGTCACAGAAGCATTGCTTGCACTTTTGATGTGCGTATTAAAATGTTAAATGTACTCAAGCAATGAAAAACCTGATGTATGAATGGAAAAAATATACACACAAACAAATCCATGCTGTTTGTATTAATTTCTATTTAAATCTAAACTTGTCCTGTCCTGTTTTTTTCCCCCCCATCACCCCAAAGTCCTTGTTTTCCCCTGTTCTGACCATAGGTTAGGTCACCTACCTGTGTGGCTGCTTTTGAAGCTGTCGTTTTGGTTCCCTACTGACTTCTCATGATGGCCCGACTGGCTGCTCCACACAAGTTACATTCAAGGTGCTCCAAAATGCTGAGGCGATCCACAAGCTTCTGAACAGCCGGTCACTCTACAACAGGAAAGCACTCTCACCAGCTAGAACAATGGGGGTGGGGTTCACAGACAAGCAAAAGGGGGCTCTCAGAATATTCAAGAGGGTGGGGGGTCAGGAATGCGGAATATAGGGCACTTGCAGGACACTCGTTTCCTGGCCATGACACGACTAAAAAAAGAAGTACCCTTGTTTTTTCCTTTGCAGCTGTATTATTGGGCATTTAACCAGAGGCCCGAACCTGTCCTAGTTAAGACCAGAGCCTGAGAGAGTCAGACTAACTGAAGATTAGTTAGTAGAATGTTAGTAGAAAGAGAGTGTTTGGGCTGGGAAAAATCTAAATTCAAACACCGGATGTGATGATGATGTGCATGGTTTTAAAGAGGAATACTCAAGGGGATTGGAACTCTAAGCAAAAATAACATTGTAACTATGGAACTGCTCAAACCTGGAAATTCTCAAATTCTTAGTAGCTGCTCAAATCTTTTGAAAAATGTTACTCAGAACCATTTTTAGTTTACACAATTACAAAAGAAAAAAGGATTTATTTCCTTGAAACGATTATTCCTCAGGATGTATTCCGTTTTCAGGAACAAGCCATAATTGAATGCACCTCTGATTTGGGTTTTGAAAAGCATGTGGAGAACAGCAACCATTAACAAGCGGTTCCTATAGCCAGTCTTTGAAAGGACACATCTCCACATCACTGTTAAACAAAAAAAGGATCTTTGAGGACTAACCACACAATCAGGGACAAGATGTTCCCTTTTCCTGTACTCATGCACATCAACTCGTTTTACTGCATACACCAGCACACACATCAAACAAGTATGCCTACAAATATTTGCCCCCCAAAACGGAGGAGAAATGGCACCCAGATGGCTCATCTCCCCACACCCCTGACGGCTGACGCTGGAACTCGAAGTTCCTTGACTGATTCAGATAAACTGTTTATTTCCACCCAGAGTAAATTCGAGGAATCCAACATTCCACAGATAGGTCTCTGGCTATGCGTATTTCCAAAGGCTCATGAGCATGGAGCCTCACCGTGCTTATGTCAATGACATTTTAGAGGCATGGAGTGTGTCAGAATCTGCCAAGAGAACAACAGAAATAAAGAAGTGTTTACTCTTCTGGCTATGAACTGTTTAGAAAATGTACCCACCAATCTGCTGTCCAAAGGTTCTAGATTTTGCAAAGGTTTGCAAAAGTATTGTTGATCAAAGTCTGCAAGCTCATTTTTTTCCTTTTGTTTACCATAGATACAAACAGCAGACGAATATCTTCTGCCAAAAGAACCTCAAGATATATATTTAATGCATAAATTAATTATCACATCATTTATACCTTCAAAGGGGAGCCTTAGGATATTAAGAAAGCACTTACAATTCAAAGTTTTCCTTATTCCTTTTTTTCAGAAATGCTGTCAAATCCTTAAACTTTATCAGACAGGAGCAAATCCTTTCTCAGATAAACACCTTCTTGCCTTATTGCACTTGTCTGCCGTTATGCTGACGGCCGTTTGCTGTGCTACCTGCTGCATTCCTTGAGGTGTGGCTGTGAGGACAGGTGAGTCTGGAGCTCAGCCAGAACCTTATTCCACACCCTCATACCAACCTGCTGCTGTAAGCAGCGACACTCCGAGTCTCCCCACACACTTCGCATCGCACAACTGTGGCTGTGAGGAGCATGGTATGAGATATGCCTAAATTATTGGGTGTATTTTGCTGGAATTTAACGGAAAGTTCATTATTAAGTAGGGTTGTGCCAGTGAGAACTTAATTATTTCTGTTAATAAGAATCATTATATAAACAAACGTTCCTGTTTTACAACCAGATAAAATGTTTTATTGTATTTCACCCAGATTTCATACATTTTATAGGTTTACATCAGATGGAAGACTGGGAACACTGAAAGCCCCACTATTGACAAGTCTGCCACTTTTGGGTCCCTGAGCAAAACCCTTTACCCTTTCTGCACTGTATCATAGCTAACGTTTCACTTTGTTCCCAACCTTCAAATTGGGAATATATAGAATATTTATTAAGAAGAAAAAATGTACACATGTTGTACTGTGTGCAGTACAAAAGTATTTCAACTAACAAACCATTCAAACATCTGTTCAATTTACTTATTGTTACTTCTATCGTTTGACTTTTTCCTTAAAAGCCAATCAACACGTTTGAGAAAAGACTGAAGTGTCCATAACTAGCTAATCTGCTAAACGCTTGCACTTTACGACACATTTCTAGTTGCTAGTTGCCGTCGTTGGGAAGGGTCAGGTACACATCCGGCTGAAGTGAAAGGCACTGCTTCTCGTTGGTAGGCGAGGCACTTAATACAGTTTAACCTAAGTTTATTGGATTCTTCTATTTCTAGGATTATGACGCTTTCTTTTTTTGGTTATGTTTCCATTTTGTTCATTCAGAATTCTGTGAGGTTGATGTTTCACCAAACTAGCCAATAGCATTAGATCTGCCACACAAACTGGAATTCATCAATACCTTTTTACCTTACCTCAAAATGTTAAATATCTTAATGAAGTGTGGGGGGGTGGGGGGGGGAAAGAGTATAAACACATTCTAAAACTCATGAGTGAACACAAAATATCCTGAAAAATAAAAGAAGGAAACCAAATCTAAAGGAACAAGTGACACAATTTAATTTATCGTCTTCAGCATTCAAAGACACTAACAACAATGTGGTTGCTGGGGACAGGTGGTAGCCAGTACTGGCCTGGGCTCAAGCGGTCAGAAAAAAAGGCCCACACAGGCAGAAGGATTGATGGAGAACCAACAGCTCTAAAGCGGTGCCAAAAATCGGGGACACTTTTTTTCTGCCAGGCAAGTCCAAAAAGAAAAAGAACAACGGCCATGCTACTTCCTCTGGAAAAAGCAATGGTGATCAATCAAGTGGGACAAGAGCTTTAAACAATGATCAATTGTAAAGAAAGTTTTGTTCAAGTTACAGTAATCTATATAGTCCAGATAAATATGAATATACAACAATTTTGCATTACATGATGCAAATAATAATTACTCTGTAATAACCAGACATTGGAGCTTTTCCATATAATTGGGGTATTTATATATACACACATATACCTGTAATATTTTAAGCCACTTTAGGACCAGATGTATTTCTAATTTATTTCAACTGTGAATTCTAATTTCCCAGACCTCAACCTGGCTTTAGTAAAGGTCCAGTACATTTTGAATGGAGACTGAAGTTGTGTAAATATTTACTCTTCATGCACAACTTTCCCAGGGCCCCCATGCCGACATTGTTTATTCTAGTAATACACCAGGAATGTGGTCCGGTGGAGGCTCAGTTCTGAAAGTAGGACTCGATCAACAGCCCCTGAATAACATCACCTGGCAGTAAAGTACCTTTCTCGAGACATGCTGCAGGACACTTGGATCATCTCACTGCCTTGTATCTGAAAGGCTTGGACATTTTTAGACCGGTAATATCACTCACTGATCTTTTGTTTCGGCAACTGCTTGTTCTGCAAATTCATACGCTTTTAATATTTCACTGGAACCGTTTGACATCTGGTAGCTGTAGAGAATATCTAAAAAGATCTAAGATTAAGTCTAAGTCAATGATCTGGAGAATGATTGTTCTTACAGTATATACAAAAAAATCAAGAAGGCGCGTCTGATGACAACCTGCATCAAGAACCATCCCAAACAATGCGCCATGTCTAACCACAATATCCCGAATGATGTTTGATATTAACATTCGGAGGAGTGACAACATCTTGAGCTAGTCATGTCCTGTACATTTAACTGAAGCGTTCATGGAAAAGAAGGGCTGAATGTAATCAGTTCTCAGCACACATTGGACACATGTTTCACTGCTGTTTTGGGACTTCGGGATTGGCTCTGCATTTGAAAACGTGTTTTTTGACTTTGTCCCACTGGGGTCTCTACCATAACATATTTTCATGTATCTGGACATAATGTCTGAACCTCCTTCTTGACCCATTTTAGCCTAATTAGAGTTCCAGTTTTTAGGGATTATTATTTATAATCAATAAGACACTAGTGTGTTATTTCATGTTTTACAATGCCAAATAAGAATATAATTATGCTCAGTGAATAATTGGAGCCGCATTATTTTTTCATGAATAATGGCTTCTGTTAGAAGTCTAGTCTGGCCCGTCTTTAATTGTGGTTTGTCTGGAGTGATGCAGCCTGAACAACACTCTCCATCTACAGTCTATTGAACGTGCAGTCCAACAGAACATGATACAACACTATCCAAGTCAAAATATTTTTTGTTCCGGGACAAATGCACAATGGAGACATTGTCCCACCCTGATCCAAACGTTTTGTTTGAATGTTTTATCTTATGCAATGCTGTGGGAAAAAAAAAACACTTTCCAGTTCTCTCTTTTAGCTTTTTCTGAGAATGATGCCTAAAAAAATGTCCTACGTTCTCGTCGACTGTGTCACCTCACATTTTTTCCCTCTTAGGTGTAGTAAAAAAGGATGCATGTTGCCTCTGGCATCAACGGCAAACAGATCCAACGTTAAGGTGCAGTACGGGCGCATTCCTTGAGCTCTGACACAACAACCTCCTGACAGCTGAACACTGAGAGGGATGGGAGATGGTGTGACCTTACAGAGCCTTCACTGAGGCACAGGAAAGGCTTGTGATGCGAGAAACATTCACAAGCTTCACTGCTCACAGGATGTGTTTACATAACAGCGGAGCATCCTGTAAAGGATTACTGGATACAAAAGAACCGTTCTAGACTGAACATTTTGGCTGTTTTTATGTAATGCACTGGATCAATGCACAGCCCAAGCTATCAAATGAAATCTGTGAGAAAGTCCAAATAGTAAGAGAGTAAATAAAGGTGGGAGTTTACAGTATATAAAAGTTGTACAATGAAAGAAAAGGAGAAACACATGGCAGGAATGAATCAGGAAATGCAACATTCCAAGCTGAAAAGGTCTGGCACTGGGAGCGTGGAGAAAGTGTAAAGCACAGCCTCCCTTGGTGTCCATTACTCCCAGCTCAAAGAGAGTCTCACACTGCCAGACTGAAAATGTAGGCCAAGAAACTTTGACACATCTGCTCACACTCTTTCCCATCCTCCTTTCATTTCCATGTTCATTGCTTTAACAAAACCCAACGCCGTCCCCCTCCGGCTGTGGTCCATGCTTGGAATACATAGTGATTGATTTCAGATTATGTTTTAGAAAGTCGATGGAAAGTTTTATTCTGACAAAGGGGACAAAGAAATGCATGAACTAGCTCTAGAATTGACCATTTTACTATTCTGGAATTGGAAAATTTATCAGGAAAAAGAAATCAATGTAATGTTCAGCCAAAACATTAAAAAAAATTTTTTGTCTAAATTAAATTCCTTAATTCACCCAAAAAGTCTTGTGATTATGCTTTTAGAATCACGGGACAACTCAATTTGCTGACGCCAATGGTCTCCTTGACAACTCTGTATTTGGCACATGTAGGCGATTCATACAACGCAATGATCATGCTTTTTTGTAGTCAGAACTGGGGACGCAATGGGACAACATTAATAGACTAGTCAGCGGACCGATCTCATTACACAACATCTACAAATCTTATTCTTAAATGCCTTAACCAAAGTCTCTCATCCAAGTGGTTTGTTGTATTATCACTTTTTGTCTACGCAACTATGTGTTCCTCCCACAATGGCTTCTCCTACTGAAGCAACTTTCATGCTGCCATGTTTTTTTTACGCAGTTTATCAGAAGAAAGAGACGAAAGAAACGGTGGTTTATTCTGAAATGTTTCATGCGATTTTCCAGTTTTGTACCTTATTTTAATTCTCATCTTTGGATGGAAACATAGCTAATATTGGGGGATGGTGGGGTGTCCAGAGTGAGTCATGAAATAAAGCTCTTTATTTCTTTAATTTACCAACCCCAAAAAGGTCTCTATATTGTGGTTTTCTTCCCTCTAGCAAGTCTTCGATACAAACCCAAGTATTCGGAAACACACTGCTTTTCCCCGCTCTGCCTTTTAGTCCCACTCAACCCCCTCTTTCTATTCCCTCATCCAAAGCTTTAATGAAAAGCATGTGGTGGAGAGATGAGATTGCTGCTTCATCTCAGTCACCGAACCCATGCTCCAGTTTCTCTCTCTCTCTCTCTCTCTCTCTCTCTCTCTCTCTCTCTCTGCGCTGGTCTCTCTCTCCGCTCTCCTGCTTCTGGAACAATGATGGTCGACTCTCAGACCTGCACCAGTTCTTCTTTATGTATGTAGCTTCATCTTATAAATGCTTAATAGACAGCTAGTTATAACCTACAAAGAGGAGAGAAGTAACTGAACCTGTTTTGGCTGGGTCACTCCGATACACTCGGTGACAAGATCAAGCTTGTCACAGTAATGAAAGAACAAAAGTCTTGGCTGACTGTAAACCTATAAACATCTACATGGTTTATGTCAAGACAATGACATACAAAATACATGCATGTTGTCACATTATGGTGTTCAAAGAAAAGTACTTTGTTCAGCTCCCCATCACCACCACCACCACTATTACAAGGCCAAGCTTAAAATCTTGACGTCTAGTATGTAATCCTGTTTGAGACATGAATAATGCGAAAGGTGCTGAAATGCAACCATGTGACTGCAGAAGGTGTCTGGAAAATGGTGACACATTCCACCACAAAGGTGTCTGTCCAAATGTCTATCCAGAAGCATTTTGCAGCAGTGGGTATATACAAAGATGTCCTGATGTAAAGCTTGAAAGTGAGCGTCCTAGTCAAAAAGAAGGGCTAATCTCCCCCAGGTTTTTTTTTTATAGAACATCACATCGTTTGGAATTCTGTGGGTTGATAGGAATACCGGTCTATAGAGAACGATTCAGTCATTCAGGCACTTTTAAGTGGCTTTGCTATAGAACACAGCTTCATTGTGAAAAGTTCAATAGTGGGGACAAAGTACAGGCTTTTGGAATGGTGAAGGCTCGTTAAAAAAAAAGAAAAGAAAAAGTGTTGGGGTGATTTCTAGACTGAGTCAGCAGGCAGAATTTTGGCCTGGTGTAAGAAAAAGGAGGGAGATGGATGGCAGAGAGGGGAAGAGGGATGGAAAATGCACTGGATGTGTGTGTGTGTGTGTGTGTGTGTGTGTGTGTGTGTGTGTGTGTTATTGAGAGAGAGCTGACATTCTTGCACTCTGAGTCAATGCCGCTAGGTACTTTTCTGGTGGACATTGACTGCCTACACCACCACAAAAAGCATACAATGCTCACAGGAAGAAGAAAAAAACTGCACTGATTGTGCTTCAAGCATTTCTTGTAACCCTAGAACCTACTTACAGTTAGTATGAGGAACTACACACACACACACACACACACACACACAGATTTCAGTCATAAAGCAGGAGCAGCAGGAATTCTCTCTCTTCCACACAATCATGAGATGCATACTGGGTTACTGGACATTCCTCACAACCTAATCTCTTGCTTTGATTTCCAATAGCACAACTGCATTCCTGCCCTGTGTAACGGAGCACACACACGCACACACACGCGCACACACACTTGCAAAGTAAAATATTAAGACATGGAGACATAGCATAGTCCTTATCCATAGCATTTTATTTATACAACTTTTTGGGTGGTAAGGGCCTTGCTCAGGGGCCCAACAGTGGCAACTTCCTGGTTATCCCATATATGGAAAGGGGTTTTTTTTCTTTCTCAATTTTTTATCTTTTTGAGCAGTTAAGAATTTGTTCAGGAGGTAGCTTGGTGGTGGTGGGAATTAAACCCACATTTTAAACACTAATCAACATCCTTCCCATTTATGAAAATTTCACTTTATATTTCTCTTTTTTAATCTATCTGGGCATTCAGGGGCCTTGCTCAGGGGCCCAGCAGTGATCCCAGAAATTAAAGCCACAACCTTCCGAACAGCAGTCCCAATCTTCTATGAGTGAGCTACCATTTTCCCCAGAGTAACCACTTCCATTTTATTCTTCTTGGAAATCTTCTAATCAAATCTGGATCAATGAAGGAACAGGTTTTACCATAAACTCCAGGCTTGTGTTTTCATCAGGGAAGTGGAAGATCGGTGGCCCTGAACAAGACCCTTAACTCTCAAACACTTGATGGGGTCAATTAGATTAATTCAAGTCTCCCTGGTAAAAATTAAGAATTACACACCTTTATTCTAAACTGTACACACACACACACACACACACACACACACACACAGTGTTAGTCAAACTAACTAATGGACTTTACAAGAAGAATATTTGACATTTTCTTAAGTTGTTACTGAACTGATGTGATCCAAAACAAAAGTCAACATCATTCCAAAGATATTTAAGGGGGAATTTTTAATCCCAGACTTTCCAAGAGATGCTGGAATTTTTTGTTCTGTCAATACAAAAGCATGTTTTGTCCTGCATTAAAGTGGTTTTTTTTTACAGAACTGTCGCCTCCAAGTCTAAAGTTACTCCCAAACTCATAATCCTACAAGTTCTGAACCATTTTATCTAAACGGTTTCTCTCCACTACTGCATTTACCTTCTTACGGTTTTCTTCAGCACCAGCCTGAGATTTCTGCTCCTCAGCTGCCCCAGGTTCAATGGCTCCCATAAGAGTTAAAATCAATAATAGAAAATAAAGTTTCATACGCTTTATAAAAACTTGTTTTTAAAAAATCAAAGAAGATGTATAATTTCCCGACGCCGTTTTATTTTCGGTGGGTTGAAATGCAGGTTTGACTCCCGGGAAAAAGCAGCGGTGTGGAGAATGCGCTCGGCCCCTCCACCAAAGCGTAAAGTCGCAAAAATGCCTCTCTAAGCGGCCATAACACGCCCCGCCCACCTTCCCCCGGTCCCGGTCAGCTTTACTCAGTTATTTTTAAAGACAAGCCTTCGCGGGATTTTTCTTACGTCTGATTGGCTGTAATAAACGTCACTCTTCCGTATAAGATTAAATAAACGATAAAAAGCGGGTTTTCCCCTCTGCCTTTCTGCTTTAGTTGCACTTTTTTAGTTTGTGTTTTATATACAGAATAAAGTATTAGAAAGCATAAATAAATAAAAAAACATTTTATATAAAACAATATATATATATATGTCATTTAATCATTTTATAGTTACATTTAAGAAATAATCATCTATTATTATATCTATATATCATTTTACTCATTTTTAAATAACCCGGAGCAAAATGCCAGCCAATAGTTTATAGTACACACCGTTTTCTAGTCCCTTTACAATTATTGTAATTTACTATAATGGGGACGGCGCATGTAGGATGTTTTGGAGACAAGGTGAGATAGGACAGGTTGAGATGGTTTGGACATGTGCAGAGGATGGACATGCAGTATATTGGTAGGAGAATGCTGAGGATGGAGGTGCCTGCCAAAGTGGAGGTTTATGGATGTGGTGAAGGAAGACATGCAGGTAGTTTGGGTGAAAGAGGCAGATGTAGAGGACAGGGTAGTGTGGAGAAGAGTTATACGCTGTGTTCGTCCCCTTACGGGAGCAGCCGTAAGGAGGAGGAGAAGAAAAAGAAGAAGAGGAAGAAGAGCAGGAAGAAGAAGAAGAAGATTACATTAAAACCATATCACAGTATCTTTACAGCATTTGGCAGAAGGCTTTAACCAAAGCCACTTACATTTCTCTCTTTTTATAGAGTTGAGCAATTTGGGGTTAAGGGTCTTGCCTGGCGGCCCAACCCTGGTGTTGCTGGGATTCGAACTTTGGTCTTCCAGGTGTTAAATCGTACCCACTACCTACTTCTTCAGTGCCTCTTCTCCAAAATGTAATTTCCAGCAGTGGCAGTTTTGTCCTCCTGGGAAAAGATTAGTGGTTCAAGTGCCACTACCACCACCAGGGAAGACCTGGGTTCATGTCCCACCATCTTCAAGTCTGGCACTGTTGGATCCTTGAGCTGAGACCCTTAATCCTTCCTGATCCAGGGGCGCTGTACGATAGCTGACCCTGCGCTCTGACCCCCCCGAGATAGGATATGGTAAGAAAAACATTTCACTATATGACGTACGGTGTACAGTCCTGTTTGTAACAAATTCAATTAATTTCATTTCATTTTTTTACTCATAACCATCCGATTGACACTGATTCATTGCTCTAAAACAAAAATTCTCAAAGGTTCTTAGTAAAGATTTCTTTCATGAATCTTGTGTATGCAATAATTTGCCATTTCATTCATTAATTAATATGTACCGTAATGTTTACACTTAGCTTAATAACCGTATCATGAGACTTAATTAGGTGAATGCTATGGGAACATTATATTATATTTCTTCTTCTCCTTTCGGCTGTTCCCTTTAGTGGGCGCCACAGCAGATCGCTTTTCTCCACACTACCCTGTCCTCTACATCTGCCTCTTTCACCCCAACTACCTGCATATCTTCCTTCACCACATCCATAAACCTCCTCTTTTCCTCCTGCCCGGCACCTCCATCCTCAGCATTCTTCTACCGATATATTGCATGTCCCTCCTCTGCAAATGTACAAACCATCTCAACCTGACCTCCCTCACCTTGTCTCCAAAACATCCTACATGTGCCGTCCCTCTAATAAACCCATTTCTAAACCTGTCCATCCTTATCACCCCCAATGAAAATGTCAGCATCTTCAACTCTGCCACCTCCAGCTCATCATTATAATTACATAATGTTATATTTTAATTACATTATGTAATTATTTGTGAGCAGTAAATTGTTCTTAAAGCTCCGGATGTTTGGCATGAGAAAGAAAATTCAAAAATATAAACATTATGATTTAGTTTCATAAACAATTATTCACGGATGATATTCATTCATTCATCTTCTTATTCCCTAGTTCGGGGTCATGGGGGTCCGCTGGAGCCTATCTCACCAAGAGGCATTGGTACACCTTGGACAGTTTGCCAGTCCATTGCAGGGCCACATAGATGAACAACCACTCACACACACCTCCACTCCGATGGGCAATTTAGACTCACCAATCAACCTAATGTACATGTTTCTGGACTGTAGGAGGAAACCGGAGTATCTGGAGGAAATCCACTCAAGCGCGGGGGGAACATGCAAACTCCACGCAGAAAAATCTCTTGACCGGGAATCGAACCTGGGACCTTCTTGTGGTGAGGCGACCATGTTAACCACTACGCGCCACCATGGATAATGTTATCATATTAATACAATGAAAAAGTGAAAAAACAGAATCTTTCTCTTTGTTTTGGTTTGTTTTAGTTTCTGTCGTTTTCTCCCACCTCCTTTAAACTAACTGAAATAACTGAAATAACTTGACCCTAGTTATTAAGGAGTGTGTGAAAGTATTTCCACTTGCCCCTTATGATTCTCTAGGATCACTATATTCCTGACTGATTGCAAAAGTTCTGGGCTTCACAGCAGAATTTTTATATTGGAAATCACTAATTTCTACAATCTTCTTCTCCTTTCGGCTGCTCCCGTTAGGGGTCGCCACAGCGAATCATTCTTCTCCACCCTACCCTGTCCGCTA
>JAOTRA010000016.1:8318289-8333249 GCA_026260255.1 Pseudolaguvia tuberculata
ACACACACACACACACACACACACACACACACACACACACACACACACACACACACACACACACACACACACTGCCAATTTAAAATTAACAATCAACCTAATGTACATGTTTTTGGACTATAGGAGAAAACTGGAGTACCCAGAGAACACTAAAGCAAGTGCAATGAAAATATGCACTCTATACAGAAAAAATCGAACCTGGAACCTTATTGCTGTGAGGCGACTGTGCTAACCACTTGCACTAAAATGCACTGATATATCCTCTTGGTAAGGTTTCTAAGTGCTAAAATGTTGGATTAACGTTGGATTAACGTTTGTTTTAGTCACTTTGATAACAATGCAAATAATGCAAGAAAACGCAGTGATGCATTTAAAGAAAGTGGAGCTAAAATAACATGTCATCTATTTATACAGCAGAAGTTGATTAGTTGTGGCCTGTAGATACTTTATGTCTGCATGGACCATTGACCTGTTCGATGGCGTCGGTGAGCTTCCGATTATTTTTAGCCCGTGTGCAAACCTGCAGAAAGAAGTTTTATCCTTCCACTGATTAAACCCAGAAAGATCAAATATTTGATAGTGTTTTTTATCGGCTAACCAGACCCTTTGTTCAAAGTGTTAATAAAATCAAAGATGAATAAAAGTCTGTGTAAATCATTTTAATAAGCCAGCTTTGAACAGAGATCTTTATTTGATCTACGTCTTACAGGTTTTATTGCCTCATCATTATTGACCTTCTACAACAATCAGAGTTATTTTTAGAGAGATAGTATGAATTTGTGTTTAGACATACAATCATTCATTCATTCACTCATCTTCTAACTGCCTAATTATCTAATTCAGGGTCATGGGAAGCAAGAGGTAGGGGTACACCTTGGGTAGGTTGCCAGTCCATTGAAGGGCCACACACACACACACACACACACACACACACACACACACACACACACACACACACACACTCGCTCGCTCCTATGGATCCACTCAAGCAAGGGGAGAACATGCAAATTCCGCACAGAAAGACCCCTTGCCCATGGATCGAACCCAGGACCTTCTTGCTGTGAAGTGACTGTGCTGCACCAGTGTAAGCCAAACATACATTACATTTCTCAGACGTCCAGAGTCATTTACAGTTATCTCTTATACCCCTGATTAATTGGTGGTTAAGAGTCTTCTTCAGGCGACCCTGATTTATTAATTGGTAGTCCACCTTAAGCACTGGGCTACCACTTCCTAAAATATGGCTTTTTGGTCCAGATAGACTTTCTGTAGATTTGTCAGTATAAACTAGGTAAAATATTCCAGATCCACATGCCAAGCTCCACAACCACTGCTCGACTTGTTCCACCATTCCACAATCCACTAGGGACAGTGGGGCTCAAATTTATAAGCCACTGAGTTGTTGGACCCGGGCTCAAACCCCGCCACTGGCTAGGAAGTCCAGGAAGTCTTGGGCTCAAGCCCAACCACCGGCAATTTTGGCTCCTTGAGCAACCGTTAACCCTTTCTTTTCCAGGGACTATAGTACCAGTATTGGAAACTTTAGCCACATCGCTGTGGATAACAAGGTCTGTTACATTCTGGGAATTTAATTGTAACATTTTATTTAGTATAACTTTGTGACACATTCTTGGGTGTCAAATGAGGACGAAAGGATTGGACGCAACAGACTTTATTTTGAAATGAAGGACAAACTAAAGAGACAAGCAAGACGTTTATCTAGAACTGGACTTGATGACATATAAGAAACATATGCGTCACAATCTAGAGCCTTACAATTCCAATTACAGAAGCTCTTATCCAAAGCGACTTACAACTGAGTAATAGGGGGATAAGGGCCTTGCTCTGGGGCCCACAGTAGTAGTGCTGGGAATCAAACCATGTCCAACACCTTAATCAGTAAACCACCACTTTCCATATTTCCATTAGCATTATAATTTAGCATTACAACCCCTAGCTGTCATTCGAACATCTAAATCTTCCAACCTACTTATTCCCTAATTCGGGGTCACGGTACAATAGTACAATAGTCTGAATGGGTTCGACAGCTGCTCAACATGTGTCCATGATTTACTGGAGGGCCAATCGAATGACATGGTGGAAAGATGAAGCTCACCAAAGATGTGCTGTAAAGGAGACAGAAGCTTTTCCAGATGACACACATTGCCAGGAAACAACTGCTCACCCACAGTGAGAAAAAGAGAGAGAGAGAGAGAGAGAGAGAGAGAGAGAGAGAGAGATCAAGTAAGAGAGGGGAGAAAGAAAGAAAGAAAGAAAGGGGAGAATAAAAGGGGAGAGAGATAGAGTGAGAGAAAGAGACAGTGTGCGTGTGTGTGTGTGTGTGTGTGTGTGTGAGAGAGAGCAATAGAGAGAACGGAGAGAGGTGAGAAAGAGAAAGAAAGAAAGAAAGAAAGAAAGATGGGGAGAATAAAAGAGTAGAGAGATAGAGTGAGAGAAAGAGACAGAGAGAAAGAGAGAGTATGTGTGTGTGTGTGTGTCTGTGTGTGAGAGAGATAGAGAGTGTGGAGAAAGGTGGGAAAGAAAGAAAGAAAGAAAGAAAAGAAAGATGGGGAGAATAAAAGAGTAGAGAGATAGAGTGAGAGAAAGAGACAAAGAGAAAGAGTGTGTGTGTGTGTTTGTGAGAGAGAGAGAGAGAGAGAGAGAGAGAGAGAGAGAGAGAGAGAGAGAGAGAGAAAGAGAGTGTGTGGAGAGAGGTGAGAAAGAAAGAAAGAAAGAAAGAAAGAAAGTGACATGGGGAGAATGAAAGGAAAGAAAGAGAGAGAGAGAGAGAGAGGGAAAGAGAGTGAGAAAGAGAAAAAGAGAGAGAACCGTTAACACTCACATTCCTTTTTTTGTCTGTTATACATTTACACTTAACACTGACACTAATCATCACTTCATCTTCTCCATATTTAGTCATCAGGGGATTGAACCCAACACACTGCCTTGAGCTCAGCTCACCCTGTGCTGTATTCATCCATTCCTTTATTTATTTCTGACGTTTCTCACACCTCTGCCCTGTTCCCTATAAACATATCCATAACGCAAGCCTGGCAATGATAGGAGGAAACACTGCTCCTCACATCCCTGAGGAAAAGAGTCGATCCAGAACTCTGCTTTCTGTCATTACAAGCTGTCCAAGCAGAATTCCGTTATTTTTCCTTCCATTTTTCCAGCAGGATAAACTCTGGATCGGAAATAAATCATCAGTAATCGATTAAACTCATTAATGATGGATGACAGGATAAGAACTACTAATCCACAGCACATGTGCAGTATATGCTTTAATTCATTCATTCGTTCATTCACTCATTCATCTTCTAACCCGCTTATACCCTAAATCAGGGTACGGGGGTCTGCTGGAGCTTATCCCAGTGCACATAGGTGGAAAGGCATGGGTACACCCAGAACAGTCCATCGCAAGGCCACACACACACTCGTTCATTCATTCATTCGTTCATCTTCTTACCCGCTTATTCCCTAATTCTGGATCACTGGGGCCTGCTGGCGCCTATCCCAGCTCACATAGGGCGAGAGACGGGGGTTCACCCTGGACAGGTTGCCAGTCCATCTCAGGGCAACACAGACAAACAACCATTCACACACACATTCACTCCTATGGACAATGGTATTCACCAATCCACCTAATCTGGCATTTTTTTTGGACTGTGGGAGGAAACCGGAGCACCGGTTATATATATATAAGTGTATATATACACGTGTTGTTGTTTCATTTCTTTTCTTTTTTTATTTTATGCTCTGTTCAGGCGTCTCCACAGGCGACCGTAACCCCAGGTGGTTGGGGCAGCTGGGGAAGCTGGGGAAAGTCTCTTCTTTCCACAGCCACTGCCACTGTTGCCACTGTAGGCAAGTTTTATCCTGATTAAAGGCATTTTGCCACATATTATGTAAAAGCACACACACTTGTATTTAATTTAAAAAAGATGTCAAGAAAGAGATTAATGAAGAAGATTGACGTAATCGTCTGTTTATTTTTTTGACTCAAGGCCAAGGACTGTCTCAGGTCATTGAGAAGGCGGAGACATCTTTGGGAATTCCCAGTCCTACAGATCTCTCTGCACAAACCGAGAGGGAACAGGATGCAGAGGACACCGTGTCCTGTTAGTATGATATATATCGATTTATTTTCTTATATATATATATGCTAAACCTTTTTGTAGCAATCGTTAAAAATATTGTCCTGTCTCACCTCAGCTCCTTCCTGCACCGATGGTGGAAAACCTTCTGAGGGAGATGGGAATGTTTTGGGAAGTGCTATGGGAATGCTTTCCTCCAGCAGTATTGGAATGCTCTCGTCTTTGTCCAATGTGGTGCAGAGTACAGTAAGACTTAAGACTTTAGAAGAAAAGATTGAGAGTCTTTGCTGACGATTATGTTGCTGTTATATTTTCTTGTTTTGTTTTGGTGAGTCTGAGTCTCTGTCTTAGTGTTTGTATTTATAATTGTTATCCAGAGTAAAACGGTGATTAGCGGTGGATTGGATGCTTTGGAGTTTATTGGTAAGAAGACAATGGACGTGATAGCAGAAGGAGACCCCGGCTTTAGAAAAACCAAAGGCCTGATGAACAGACCGTCTACCTTGTCTCAGGTATGTCACACTGCTTATTGAGCTAAAAGATTATTTAATTGAAACTGTAATTAATTGTGAGACTCTGTGCATGCAGGTTAAGATTAATTTCCTGTCTTAAAGGTTTTAAGGGAGGCAAAGGAACGTGAGGAACAGCAGACGGCTGAGATGGTCACCTCAGATACTGAGAAGAAAGCTCATTACGGAATGCTGTTTGATGAGTTTCAAGGACTGTCCCATCTAGAAGCTTTGGAGATTTTGTCCAGGGAGAGTGATGCAAAGGTAGGTAACCACCAATTATCAGAGTCTAGCATTAAGTTTTAATTTGTTGAGATTTTAAAAAGTGCTAAAGTTTGCTTGCCTGATGCTTTGATTTGATTTCAGATTAAAAAATAAAAAAAATATTGCCTTGAAATAAAAAAATTTGTATTGTATAAAAATAGATTTTAAATTGCTGAAAAAAATCATAATGGAAGGTATCATAAGGGACCTGTTCAAAAGTGTACCCCCGCCTTTCGTCCTATGTACACTGGGATGGGCTCTAGCAGACCCCCGTGACCCAGTATTTGGGAATAAGGGGGTTAGAAAATGAATGAATGAATGAGTCATAATGGGTTAGCAGTTACGCTGTTTGCCTACTAGTCAGAAGCTTTTGGATTTAATTTCCAGCTCCATCAATCTGTCACTAGAGGGCCCCTGAGTTTGGACCTTAAAACTAGTTTGAAGTAGGTAAGTTGAATTGTTAATGTGTGCAGGTGAAATCCGTTTTGACCTCATTGTCGGGTGAGGAACTGAATGCTCTGAGAGCCGATCTGGAGCTGATCAGGGAGTCATTTTCCGCGATGGAGTTTGACGATGAGGAAGAAGACGATACACAAGGTATAAAGGTTTCTTAATTGGTTGTGACCAGATCATGATTATAACAGATTCTAAACGTTTGAAACATATAGCATCCATCCAAAATTGCATACTTCCATACTATAAAGTGGGCGAAACCGAGTAGTCAAGTGGAATAGCCAGATATTTATTATGTGTGTTAAAAGCTCGCTGATCATCTATTACTCCTACTCAGATTTTGAAGTGCGCGTACAATGGACACTTCACTACCACATGATCATGCACGAGTGCAGAGACACGGCACTTTTTAAGTGCTTCAAGTGAAAATTAATGTTCCTTTTGGTTAAATTGCATTCAAGTTAAACATGTTCTGAACTAAACTTTGCAGGACACCAGCCGTCCAGGACAGAGATTATCCACCCCTGCATAAGAGCATCTCCTGATATACAGATACAAATATTTGTAGCACCTAAAAAATGGATAAAACCAGAGATGGTGGCTTTGCATTTTTACCCATGTCTGTTAGAACAACATTTTTTTTTTTCATTGAAGAAATGATCTCATTTTTTTTTGTCTCCCAGTCGATAATGGTGAAGGTTTTGTGATGGAGCTGACCGATTCTCTCAAAAAGCTTCACATCTCAGTTACAGCAGAGAGACTAGGCAAGGTAAAATTCTTCTTAAAGTTATGACTGATTACAATTATTATTCATTTGAATATTTTTTTCCTTGAAAAAAAGCTGATGTATTTGTATGGATCAGGCCCGTAAAAATGCATTTGACCGTATTATGGACATGAAGATCCAAAGTGAAGTAAAGCAGCAGCAAGATGACAGTGAGCAGGACGCCACTGTGACCACATGCACCGTCGAGGTTTGATCAAGCACTCTACTATTAATTTTATTTTATTTTATTTGATATTTATTTTCCACAGACACATGATTCCACCTCATGCTGTATGTCTCTCTACTTCTAGAGAGTTCACTTCTTTGCTATCACTAGCTTGGCTGAGCTTACAGCTAGAGCCATCGAGCAGTTCCACAAGGTGGCAGAAATGCTTCTTCACACCAGCACTGACAGCGTCACTGCTCTGGAGCAAGCTAATGTCCTCACACAGTAAGACCTTTTAGTTTTCCAGAACATTGGACAGTTAAAAGCTTTTCGCACTGCACTAATCCCCTTCTTATTTATTTTTTTTTAACTTTCTTTAGCACTAATAAACAGAACACGATAAAGGGGGCGGGTTTAGTAACAAATTATATCTGCACACTTAATCCTAACTCTAACTAATCCTAACTTTAGATGAACTTTTCCAACTTTATAGCAATATCAGCATAGCGTTTGCAGGGTCTACATGTCATTGGGGTGCCAAACACTTATGTCATGACAAGAAAATAGAATTATTTCATCAACTTTTCATCGGTTTCGAAAAAAAGTAGAAAACGATAATCTACAAAGTTCTTAATATTGGCAACAATAATCATTTGATTCCAACCTCTGAAAGTCCACTGATGGCAAGAGCCCCAACCTTCTGCTGTAATTAAGATATTTCTTAAATGTATGCTTTTTTTTTTTATCTTCAACTGCGCAGAAAGGCTTTAGGACCTTGTTCTGACTAGCACTTCCCACTTTATTCTTTGAACACTGATCTCCCAATCTGAATAACACAGATTTGACTTTTCCCTAATAATAAACACTATTTTCCCAGTCATGGTTGTTTATGATGCAGATATTGAAGTATGAATGTTTATTTATTAACATTAAGTGCTAAGTTATGAAACACATGAATTGTTTTCAATACCGGTTAAAGTATGTATGAAACATGACATGAGATCACCCAGACTTTTTTCTCCCAATGAAACTAGCTTATATAAAAAAAGCCCCTCTTCATTTTGTATGAACGGATTGATGTTATTAATGAAACAATCTTGTGTTTTTTTTTGTCAGAATCACAGTTGTTCTTTGTAAGGAGATCTCAGTGCTATCCAAAAAATTCACTGCTTGTTTAGCTACAGTCGGGGTAAGAGTGATATCCATCCCTTCCTCAGGTTCATGTTCATTAATACATAATAACATCATAAGAGTTAATGGATTAAACACCTCGGCTCTTGGAGATCTCGACTCTTAAACCTTCTGACTGAAGGCAAATTTGAAACGTAGTAATTCTTGTTCTTTTCTTCACAGACAAATGAAAGAGGAGAAGTACTGAATCCGTTAATTACTGGAGTTTTCCTGGAGGTTTGTTTCATTAATTACATATTCTATAACTGGTTAACCCTTCAGTAGGAAAATGACAGAACACACCACACACACACACACACACACACACACACACACACACACTCTCACACAGAGGGTGTACCCCTATTGCCTTTCACCCTTTAGAGAGCTGAGAGAGAGCCTACCCCTGTCACACTGAATTAGAGAATAAGCTGATGATGGAATTGGATGTAGAGAAGAAATAAATGGTTTCAGTTCACTTACACTTACTGAGACATTCATTTACATATAAAAATGGATGTTTTAAAGAAAATGCTGTCAATTTTGCCATGTTAATGAATTTCCAGTGTTTTATCAAACCAAAACCTAAAAGAATTAAACTCTTATAAAATTTTTCAATTTTAATAGCTGGAATATTCATATGTTGATTAATGTGTTCTTCACTTCTATTTCTAGGCCTCCAACAGTGCGTCATATATCCAGGATGCCTTCCAGCTGTTAATGCCAGTACTGGAAGTGTCTCACATCGAAAGAATGGCGGAGGCGAATTAACCACTCAACGTTGTCCAGTGCCTCGAAAGAGTTATGTCAGGAATAACGAATATATTTACCACAGGTTGTACAGTAACAACTGACTTTTGGTGTAACAAACACAGAATGGATTTTTTATTACCAATAAAATGAATTGGGGGTTTTTATTACTTTGTCTTATTTTCAGGTCTATTACAAAGCATCAGCTTTTAACCCTAACAATATCTTATAAATATTTTTAATTACATCAATATGGCAAAGTATGGGGCAGTCGTGTTTTTTTTTTTAACAAAATCGATTTTAATTTGAAATCAATGTCATGAGAAAAGAATAAGATGAGAAACTCATTCATGTTGAGGTCCTGTAATGCTTAAGATAATTTGTGGTCTCGTGTGTATATCTCTATCATTCTTAATGATTTAATCTCACTTTTTTTTATTCAATTGAATTTTTTATTATTATTCAATTATTGTTTACATTTTTAAGAAACACATATTTATTGCTTTGAAATAATTGATTAAATCTTTGTACATTTAATGTACATTTTATATGAACATGGCCAGAAGGAGGTTGTCTGAGTTCCAGCACCACCAGGTTGCTACTGCTGGGCCCCTAAGCATGGCCCATAACTTTTAATGACTAAAGAGTCTTTTGCTGCTTGCTGGAAGTAAAGAACACAAAAAGAGAGTAAAAGCTTAATAGTTAGGATGTTGGACTTGAATCTCCACCACCACCAAACTGCCACTGATTGAGCACCTGAGCAAGACTTCAAACACTTAACTGTTATTAGAAATATAAGTTGATTTGGAGAAATAAATTTATATTTATATAATTAAATATATTTTTCCAGTACTTTCTACAGCCTGTAATATACAGAAGGGTATCAAAAAGTTTTGAGACACACCAACAGATGGCAGCACACAATAAAAGGCTGCATGCAAACTCACAGAAAGCAATATATTGCATATTGTTTTGTACTGCCATCTGCTGGTGGGTGTTTCCACCTCAAAATATAATCAGTCTTTGATATCTTTGCTGCCCCTGTCAGAACGTTATTATGTATTATAGAAACAATTACAGGTTCATTTTTTTTTTTAAATATGAAACTAAATTTTAGTACCACACATAACGTTTTTTATTTGCATCATAATTCAGCATTACATACATTATTACAAAAACCATTATTATGGGGCAGCACTGGCCAGTAAAGGAGATCCAGAAATGTTCAGTTGCTGTAGTTTTTCTGTTAAAGGTGCCTCAATGTTTTCTGTGGATTCTGTAAGAGGCTCCAGGTACGTTGGACCTGCGACCTTTTTACCTGTCAGGGGATCAACCACGGCCCCGACTTTAAACACAATCTCGGCCAGTTCGTGTTTCACATGTTTGCTTCGCCGTTCGGGTAAAGCTTTCAACAAAACAATGTCCCCAACTATGCACTGCTCCAAAGGATCATGGGCAAAATACGTCTTTCTTTTGTTGTAAAACTGTTGGAGAAGAAAGAGAAATTCAACACAGCAATACATACTGATTCAAGCTTAAAGAATTATTTGGGTTTTTGATATTTTTTGGTTTTTCAGAATCAATAAACTTTTGGTACTTAAACCGTGTCGTCTCTCCCACAGGACAATGGGATAATAAAGTGAACATATGTATACGTCAAAAAATCCAAGCGGGAGAAATAGATCATCTAGGAATTTTTCCCTTAAATTAAGATTTGCACACTAAGCATTTGGACATACTGTAACATTTATTTATCTATTCCGTTTTTAACAACACGCCAAGATCTTAAATAGTTGGTTCACGTGCATTTCATTAATGTTGGAGCTAAACTCTGCAGGACACCACCAATTCTCTAGGACCAGAGTTTGGATACCTCTGAACTAGACAAAGTACTATTTATGCCTTCTCTATTAGGTACTTTGGTTTCCACAGACAGACCAAAATAAATGATGGATGAATAATGATTGTGGCTAAATTGTGGTTATTCATCTTTGTGTAACCCTGCGATGGACTTGATGGAGTATCCAGGGTGTAACCCCTACTTTCACCCTATGTGCGCTGGGATAACGGTCAGTAAAACCTCGTGACCTCGAATTGGGGAATAAACCGTTTAGAAGATGAATAAATAAAAGATTCTTTACACGTTGATTCATAGAAAAATTCTAATTATCATCTGCAGTAAATGTTACAGTATTTGCTCACCATATTATTATTTTATACAGATGTTTCTTACCTTCAGTAAATATGGATCCAGGACCAGTCTGGTAACACGGACTTTAGCGGTTTTACTCATTTTGGTTCCAATAACGCGGCCGATGATCCATTTAGCATGTACTGCAGCTTGTTTCATAGACATCTTCACCTCCTGTATACTGAAATTCACACTATTATATTGAAATTCAGATTAATTACATTACACAAGGATTAAACGATCAGCACGTAAAACGCAAAGTGCAGGAATAATCCTTCAGAGTTCTAATACTTCTCTACTGTTTACGTCACTTTGACAGCTTAACACAATTTTACAAACAGAAAACATAAAATTTAAGAAATATAATATTAATAACTATCGAAAAATTTTACCAGAGAAATAAAATAAAATGTCAAAACATTCCGCATGGATCTTGTACCGTGAATGTCAAGCCAATCGGCGCACATTAATGACGTAGTTTAGAAACGGCGATTTAGGGGAGGAGACGCTGCTTAAAGCATGAACAAGAAATGCTTGTTTACAACTCAACTAGTAAATTTAATTTTTTTATTTAATTTAGTTTAAATTTAACTTAAAAAAATTAAGCAGTTCTAAAAGACGCCTTTTACATGTACTTAGTAAATTTGTTCTACAGTGTAAACCATATTTCATTATATTGGCTAAAATAATTTTTTAAAATTTTGATTTATTTGTTTTATTCCCAATTCATCGAGTTATTAATTACTTGCCAATTAATTGACATTTATATTTGAATCCATTAAAATCCATTAATGAATTACTAAATTAAAAATGTGTTGAATAATGAGCAGGCTGTAATTCTGTGTAATTCGTGGTGTTTTTATGGTTAATTAACAAGGAGATGTTTGTCCATAATTAGGGTGAGGAGCTCGGTCATCCGGGAGGAGCTCAGAGTAGAGCCACTGCTCCTCCGCATTGAGAGAACCAGCTAAGGTGGTTCAGGCATCTGTCACGGACGCCTCCCAGGAGAGGCCCAGAGGAAGACCCAGGACTCGATGGAGGGACTATGTCTCTCGGCTGGCCTGGGAACGCCTCGGTGTTCTCCCGGAAGAGCTGGAGGAAGTGTCTGGGGAGAGGGATATCTCCCCATAGGAGTCCATAGGAGTGAATGTGTGTGTGAATTGTTGTTTGTCTTTGTGTTTCCCTGCGATGGTGTCCAGTGTGTACCCGCCTCTTGCCCTATGTCAGCTGGGATAGGTACAAGCAGACCCCTGTGACCTCGAATTAGGGAATAAGCCGGTAAGAAGATGAATGAATAAATGATTTCCCGATTAGAGATCAGTTTTAGTTGCTTTGTTGTTAAAAGCCGTTTATACACGAATCCAAATCAAGCTGAACAGAAGTGTGATTCATGCTTGGAAATAAGGTGATTGCATAGAACACTCGTTTAGCTGAGAGGCAGGACACACATAGACGAACAACCACTCACACACACATTCAATTCACAATCATCAATTAACTAATGTACAGTGTTCCCTCGCCACTTCACGCTTCATGTTTTGCGGCTTCAGTGCTTGGCGGGTCAGCAGCAGCCACATTGTGGAAAGGAGCGTTATTTCAAGTTGATGCACGAGAGAGAAGGATCCGTGTGATTGGTTTCCGGTCTGACATCGACCAATAAAACATTCTTCTACAGTACCCGCATACACAAAAATTCCTAGGGGCAAATACTACTTGCGAAAAACGAGGGATCACTGTACATGTTTTCGGACTGTGGGAGAAAACTGGAGTAACCGGAGGAAACCTACGCCAGCACAGGGAGAACATGCAAACTCGGCACAGAAAGACCCTCAGCCCGGGAATCGAACCTGGAACTCTGGACCTTCTTGTTGTGAGGCGACTGTGCTAACCACTAAAGCATCTTTCTTTCTTTCTTTCTTTCTTTCTTTCTTTCTGGTACTGGTAAATGATGAGCAAGCCAATGTCTTTATCACTGGTGTTCCCACAAACCCAACAGACTATGATGTTCTACATCTCATTCTTTCCTTTGACGCCAGTTGATTGGCAAATTGGATAATTGGTAGAGCTTTTACACATACCAATCTTTAAAGTCTAGAGAACAATGCAAGTGTGAATATGATCCAAAAATACAAAAAAAGAAAGAAAAAAGCAGAGATAGATTACAGATAAAGCCAGTTTGTTTGTTTGTGTGTGTGTGTGTGTGTGTGTATATCTGAAATCCGTAATTGGGACCAGCAATCAAGATGTATGTATGGACAATGTATTTAATTAGAGAGAAATATTTTGATTTGAATCAAACTAGACAACTCGTTAATACTGTTTAGACTTTAGTTTAACCATATAGGACATCATTATAACTTACAAAGCATTTTCTCTGTAAATGTTCCAAGTCTCGATGCCTTAAACTTTCTGGCATGCATTTGTAGTTGGCATAAAGTCAAAAGGGATTTGGTCTTTGTAAAAACAGTGGAGACATGTCTAAAATAAAGTTACAGGTCATACTGTACTCTGATGTCTGCTCAACATGGCAAGAAGAAGTGATCCCCGAATGGGACTTGGACAAATGCCAAAGCAGCACAATCTGGTATTAATCAGAAACGCACAGAAAACATGGCCTGCTGCTAAGCTATTCCCATTTAAGGTAGTGCGGCAACGTAGTTTTAGCATGCTGATTTCTTCTTTTATGAATGTCATGTAAAACCAATCAGTAATGGATAAACTGCATTATTCATAGACATTTGTGCCAGATGAAATCATATATTACTATTTTCTACACATCTAAATTGAGACTCTACACAATATACGACTGTAAGACTATTTATATATTTTAATAATGACTGTGTTATTAATCAGACCTACGACCTAATCTGACAGACGACGGATAGGTTGATTATTTAAATTAAATTGTTCAATTTGAATTAATAGATAAAATTCATTTTCCTATTTTCTCTAGGAATCCGAATTATTCAGAATTCATTCATTCATTCATTCTTTCATCTTTTTACCCACCTGTTCCATAATTTGGGATCTCGGTGGTAGATCTTGGACCCTATTCCAGCACACATAGGGCAAGAGGCAGAGGTACACCCTGGACAGTTCGCCAGTCCATCCCAGAGAAATTTTGACTCACCAATCAACCTAATGAACTTGTTTTTGGATGGTGGGAGGAAAAATCCGGTGACAACCGACGCATGCCCTTGGAGAACATGCAAACTCCAGACAGAAAGATCCCAGACCCAAGAATCGAACTAGGGACTTTCTTATTGTGAGACAACCGTGCTAACCACTTTGCCACTGCGCCGTCACGGAATACTATTAATTTATGCAATTTTTGTTAAAAACTTTTTATAGCTCAGTTGTATAAAAGAAAGAGAGAGAGTTGGTCTGATAAGAGCGTCTACCAAATGCCGTAAATGTAAATAGAATAGTTTTTTTCATGTTGTCCATGTTGAACGGTGGATATGAAGCTTGTAAGAAAGTTTTTGATATTTTTTCTTATTTCTCTTGTCTACTAGGAGCAGTGAAGTTATAGAAAATGTCATTTTTTCTCTACATACATGTTGTGGTGTACTGGATTATGGCACCGATACCCACATTTCTGGCTGTATATAAATAAAATAAATAAAGGCACATTCTTGATCTATCATGTCAATTTTGAAGCATCAAAAAAACCTAAAAGCCAAAAAAGAGTAAAAAAGAGTAAAGTACTTTAGGGCCACTGGTATTCCATGTGGTCCTGGAACGGTCTGATTCTTATTGTCTACTTTTCTGACTGAAAGCTTAAAAGACCTGAGATGCTTCTCGGCTGTTGTTCAAAAGATCAGTAAATTGGAAACTAGCTTATGTCATTCCGTCCTAAACAATTTTATGAGGTTTTTCAAAGCTGTTAGGAAACTTACTTCTCCTTTAAGTTTGCCGACAGACTGAGAGAAAAGCACACAGGGGCAAAACACGCTTGCATCTTCTTCCAGGCAAATTGATAACAGCTCGAATTGATTTAATTCTTTTAATTTCTGTCCTTGAAATCAACAATTGGATCAGAGTGTTTTTACAGGATGCTCATTCTTTCTTGTTGCATTTGTGTAACGTTTGCTAACCTGACTAATGTTTTGAAATGACTAATGGAATTTGGCCTGAAAGTCACTTTTAACAAATAAACACAGATTAGGTCGGCCTCACTTTTTAATAGACCTTTATTAAAAGGTTGCCAGGGATTCTTGGAACGACTAACAATCATTGGTGGATTATGTTCTTCCCACAAGTGCGTGTGTGGTTGTTCGTCTATGTGTGGCCCTGTGATTGACTGGTGACCTGTTCAAGGTGTACCCCTGCCGTTCGCCTTATATGCGCTGTGATAGGCTCCAGCAGACCCCCGTGACCCAGAATTAGGGAGTTAGTGGATTATGTAAGGTGGAAATAAGCACATGTATTCTGATATTTTCAGAAGGGTTTTCTTTCCCTTTCTTTCAATTATGTAAAAAATGATTTTGTTTGGGGCGGCTCGGTGGCGTAGTGGTTAGCACAGTCGCCTCACAACAAGAAGGTCCCGGGTTTGAATCCCGGGCCGGGATCTTTCTGTGCGGAGTTTGCATGT
>JAOTRA010000016.1:8356084-8367676 GCA_026260255.1 Pseudolaguvia tuberculata
GTGTGTGTGTGTGTGTGTGTGTGTGTGTGTGTGTGTGTGTGTGTGTGTGTGTGTGTGTGTGTGTGTGTGTTTGGCAGCAAATGTAGTTGAATGATGTAGTCTAGATGAGGTTCTTCAAGGTAAAGTTCTTCAGGAAATTTACTTTAGAAATTTATTCTGCATTCTACAAATTAACAGTCACAGGCTGAGCTTGATTTGTCAACATAAGCCTATCAAGCATACAATATTCCTACATTCTATCCCGCATACAATGTTCCTTATTCTAACTTCAGAGCTTACATTTTACAAATGAATAAAGAAATAACAGACAAATAATAATAACATACATTTCTTTTTCCCTGTAATCACATTTTTTATTTTATTTCTCCAGCAAATTCAATTATTATTTTAGTGCTTTTCTCTAAACTAGAATCAAGATTACCTTTAACTATTGTAATCCCAATGATTTAATTTTAAAACACAGGGAGAACATGCAAACTTCTGCAGGAGATACAAACCTGGAACTTTGCTGTGCAGGCAATAGTGCTAAACACATTGCCACCATACAACCGACTGGAAGAAGGAGTTACCAAGTATCTACTCCCATTATAGACCCTTGAGCAGGCTCTGAAACCAACATGCCTCTGAAACATACATATGTTTTAGTTTTTTTTAAGTACAAGTTAATATAGAGACTACCTGATTAAAAGCTTTTCCTCCATTGCAGGAGTCTACATACCACCTGCAGGAGGAGGGGGAGCTGGGCCTGGAGTAGGGGCTGGACATGGTTTTGGAGCTGCTCCAGTAGTTGGACCTGGGGTTGGAGTGGGAACAGGATTTGGTCCTGGGGGTATAGGGACTGGAGACCTTCCGGGAAGTAGGCTTGGTGTTGGTCATGGAGGTACACTTGGAACTGTACAAGGAATTGGCACTGGTCCTGGAGCAGGAGGTGGTAAATATAATTGTATTGGGTAATTAAAAGATTTCTAGGTGGGATGACAGGTGTAAAGAGACATACTTTTTAATGCTACATCATCAATGCCTCATCAACAGTAAATCTTCAGCAGATGTATATGTATTTTTCATTTACTGATATTTATTACAGCTGTTTTATTACAGTAGATTCAGTTTAATGAGAGAAACCAAATGTTGATTAATAAATGTATATTTTGATTGGGCTAGGCCTTGGTGTTGTAGTGCCTGGTACTCTTGGAGCAGGAGTTGGACCTGGAGGAATTGGTCTTGGTGGCACTGGTGGAACTGGTGGTGTTGGTCCTGGTGGACTTGGAGCTAGGGGTGTTGGCCTTGGTGGACTTGGGCAAGGTTGGACATAAATCAGTATTTATCCTAATGGATGAAGTAGAGTGAACATATTATAGATATGTGTCTTCTTTACAACAACCTAGTAAAATATCATTGTTGCTTTCTTTTAATAGGCATCAGTGGAAAACCTCCAAAACTGGGTGAGTAGCTTTCAACTGACATGATAATTTTCTATAAAGGAATAATAAAAGATATCGAAATGATGAAAAAACACTCAATTGCCAATTTATGCCAATTTGTTGTTGGTTCTGTAGGAGTTGGTCTTGGAGTCAGACCAGGAGGATTTGGTCCAGGAGGAATTGGACAAGGAGCTGGACTGGGAGGCATTGGTCCAGGAGGAATTGGACCTGGAGTTGGACCAGGGGGAGTTGGTCTAGGTGGATTTGGTCCAGGATTTCTACCAGGAGGAGTTAGTCCTGGAGGAAGTGGACCTGGAGTTGGACCAGGAGGAGTTAGTCCTGGAGTCGGACCAGAAGGAGTTGGTCTAGGAGGTGTTGTATCTGGTGTTGGACCAGGAGGTGTTAGTCCAGGATTTAGACCAGGAGGAGTTGGTCAAGGAGGAGTTGGTCCTGGATATATCAGACCAGGAGGAGTTGGCCCAGGAGGAATTGGTCAAGGAGTTGGTACTGGAGGCATCAGGCAAGGAGCAGGTGTGGGTCAAGGAGGAGTTGGTACAGGTGGAGTGGGAGCGGGTAAGGAATCTTAAGACATTGTAACTCAGTAAAATACAATAATAATTTTTAAATATAAATGAACATGCACTTTTCAGGAGCTGTTTAAATGACATCAATATTAGTTATGAATATGAAACAACACTATGAACATAAAGTGATAGTTGACTGTAAATAGGAATTAATGTAAGCTATAAAACATTGGTGTATTCCACTGTTGGGTGTAATACAGTGTGGCTGTATGTTTTAACATTAATATCTCCAGATAAAGGAATATTGACACATAAAATGTATAGTGTCACTCTTCATATTTTTTAATCTTTGGTAGCCACAGTAGATGCAAAGGAAATCTACATTCATCTACTGCATCACATGAATGCATAAACATGGTCAAATCTTTTGTTGAAAATGGTTTTACCTTTTACCTTTAATATTAACTAAAAATCTTACTGAGTCCTACTGCATAGTGTTTTTATAGTGTCTTAAAATTTTGTAGGATTCTCTATGTGATGAAGTATAATGTATTTCTCTATAGGAAAATATGGAATATATGGCAGCGCTGGGGGTCTTTATTCAGGACAGAAACCACAGAAAACTGGTAAGTGATAAATTTAAGATCCAAGATTTTCAAACTAAATACAATTAAAACCCTTTTTGTAAATCTGGTGGAATGTGACCTGGTGGAATAGATCTGTTTGGGGCTGGATTTGTTCCAGGTGGTGTAGGGTTAGGATCTGGGGGAGCTGGATTTAGTCCTGGTGGAACTGGATTTGGACCTGGTGGAACTGGACTTGGCCCTGGCGGAACTGGATTTGGTCCTAGTGGAGCTGGTGTAGTCCCTGGTGGAGCTGGGTTTGGGCCTGGTGGAGCTGGATTTGGGCCTGGTGGTGCTGGATTTGGGCCAGGTGGATATGGATTTGGGCCTGGTGGAGCTGGATATGGTCCTGGTGGAACTGGAGTTGGCCCAGGTGGAGCCGGAGTTGGCCCTAGTGGAGCTGGAGTTGGCCTTGGTGGAGCTGGATTTGGTCCTGGTGGAGGTAGTTCCCCAAAACTTTGCTTATTGTAATATTTTGCTGTTTGGAAAACTGATACCTTTGTGTTGACCATCGTCCCTATACTTGTCTCCATTTAGCATCTCTTTTGCCACAAACTGGATTACCAGGTACAGGACCAGGTACAGGAGCGAGTACTGGACGTAAGTTAGGCAAGACAGGAAAAGCCCCTGTACCAGGTAAAGCGGTTCTATTATGTGATGCCACTTATTTATTGTGATATAATTACTTAATTGCTCAATGTCATGTCACTCAGTTATTGGTTTTATTAGATTTTTTTTATTGCAACTTAGGTGTTAATGTTCCTGGGTTAAATCAGGGAGGTGTTCCTGGACAAGGTAAATATTGTTGAATCACTGAATCGAGAAACATCAAATTAACTATCAAATTTCTATAAACATCAAATATTAAAACTCTCATGGTTAAATGCAGGTTTTGGAGGTCAAGGTGTCCTGCCAGGTGTGGCTACAGGATCTCAGACAAGTAAGATTTTAAACCAATTGAATAAAATAATATTAGAATTATTTTTTGTGTAAATCTTATTTCTCGTTTTAACTTCTAGCTCAGCTTGGTCAAGGTGGACTTGGGGCCAGTGGTGGTCGTGGAAACTTTGCTGGACAACAATTACCAGGGGTGTTTCGTGGATACCCCCTTATTTCACCAAAGTCTGGAGGTATACTTGCACCTAGGGAAACAAATATTATTATCTTATACTTTTATATAACATGCAGCATACATTTCTTTATTCTTTATAGGACCTGGCTCAGCTAAGTCTCAGGCTAAGGCTGCTAAATATGGTAAGTCTGAAGCTACACCAAAAGGTCAATGATCAGACCTTGGAATCTCAGCCATATTAGTATAGGTATGAGGAATTGGGCAATTTAGCTATGTTGTCTTCAAGAATATGAGAGTTGTTATAAGATAAGGTATTGGTACAGGGCAACAAGGCATGACATACAATGGGACCTTCTTTACAAAGGTTCATGAGTTCCCTTCAGTTGGATTGAGGTCGGGGATCTATGCAGAACAATTCCTTAACCACTAATGTAACAGGCTGTTTTATATTGCATGCTTTTAATATTATGCTGGAACAAGATTAGGCAAGGACCCATAATATACACTAAAAGTAAAACTTAATGACGCAAACGTATTTAGTGTTTTCTAATTCTTTATTTTGTGGAACACCCACTGGTATGATGGTCAATTGTCACATACACTTTTGTTCATATAATTTAACCTGGAAAATATTATAAAATGTAATAGAATAATATCATTTTTTTTCCATCAGCTAGACTTGGTGTAGGAATTGGAGCGGGTGGTGTACCTGGTGCTGTTCCTGGAGCAGGTGGTGTACCTGGTGTTGTTCCTGGAGCGGGTGGTGTACCTGGTGCTATTCCTGGAGCGGGTAGTGTACCTGGTGCTATTCCTGGAGCGGGTAGTGTACCTGGTGCTATTCCTGGAGCAGGTGGTGTACCTGGTGCTATTCCTGGAGGGGGTAGTGAATCTGGTGCTTTTCCTGGAGCGGGTGGTGTACCTGGTGCTTTTCCTGGAGCAGGTGGTGTACCTGGTGCTTTTCCAGGAGCGGGTGGTGCACCTATTGCTTTTCCTGGAGTGGGTAGTGTACCTGGTGCTGTTCCTGTAGCTGGAGGTCAATCTGGTGCTATACCTGGAGCTGGAGGTCAATCTGAGGTTTTACATGGTTCTGTGCCTGGATCAGGTGGTGTACCTGGTTTTGGTGCTGGTCCTGGAAGCTTGTATCCCAGTGGTGCTGGTACCTACCCAGGAGGTAAACTAAGATGAATTGTGTTTTGATAATATTAAGCATAGTCTTGTGATAATTAACTGTCTTGCATTCACCCTTGGCAGGAGGAGGATCAAAAGCCCGAAAGTATGGTAAGGAAAAAATAGACAAAGATATCATAAATCTATAATATATTATAATAAGATATTATACATTTTTCTTTAGAAACTATTCTCCAAACCCAAAATTTGGCTAAAAGTTGCAAAACTAAGAGTGAAATTAGTTCGATGAAAATTGCAAATGAAATATTATTCATGAAAATCTAACAACAGTTTATTAAAAGCTGCTAGTTGCTATTTTCTTCATTTGAATGCCTTATTCTTATGTTTTTAAGCTTCAGGTATTGGTGTAGGAAGACCTCCTGCTTCTGGACTTGGAACTGCTGGACTTCCTGGATATGGACTTGGAACTGGTGTTTTGCCAGGCTTTGGAATTGGACCGGGTGCACTTCCGGGTGCTGGTCTTGGAACTGCTGGACTACCTGGGTCTGGGCTTGTAAATAGTGGACTTCCTGGGTCAGGACTTGGAACTGCTGGACTTCCTGGATATGGACATGGAACTGGTGTTTTGCCAGGCTTTGGAATTGGACCGGGTGCACTTCCGGGTGCTGGTCTTGGAACTGCTGAACAACCTGGGTCTGGGCTTGGAACTGGTGGACTTTCTGGCACTGGCACTGGCATTGGCACTGGCATTGGCGTTGACCCTGGCGGTAACATTTTACAATAAAATCCAAATATGTTTGTTTTGGAATATATGGCACATAATAATAAAAGCTTTCTTTTACGAATTTTAGGTTACGCTGCATCCAAAGCCCAAAAATATGGTAAAAAGCATAAAAAATGCACTTTAATCCATATTCTGTAAACATACTAAAGATAATACGGTGGTTATATTAAGACCTTTTAAATCATATTGTTTTTAAGAAGTAAGCACTAAAATGTTTACTGATCGATAAAGAAATTTCCAAGCTTGTTTAGAAACATTTCTGTAACTATTACTTCCACTGTCAATATTTTTCTAGCTCAGCTCACAGGTCCTGGTGGGGCTTTAGGTGCTGGTGGATTACCAGGGGGAATTGGTACTGGTGGTCTAGCTGGACCAGGAGGAACAACTGGTGGACTAGGTAGTATACCAGGTGTGGGTCTTGGACCTGGTAATGTGCCAGGTGGAGGATTTGTTGGCTCTGGACTTGGAGCTGGTGGACTTCCTGGCACTGGTCTTGGAGTTGGAACTGGAGGTAACTTGTCTAATAAAATATTCTTCCATCCCTGAAATAAATATACTGACATGTATTTTGTCTGTTAATAATTAAATTATAATTTTTTTTTTATTTTTTACAAATTTTAGGTTTTGCTGGAGCTAAAGCACGGAAATATGGTAAAATTCATTATTTTTTAATCATTTTAATAAAGTGTCAAAATGTTGTTAAATTTTATTTTTATTTCTCTTTATTATCAATGCTTATTTAGCTGAGCTTGGAGGTCCAGGTGGAGCTTTAGGTGCTGTTGGATTGCCAGGAGGACTTGGAATTGGGGGGCTCCCTAGCACAGGACTTGGAGCTGGTGGACTTCCTGGTTCTGGAGTTGGAGCGGGATCAGTTCCTGGCTCTGGTCTTGGAATTGGTGGACTTCCTGGCTCTGGTTTTGGAACCGCTGGGCTTCCTGGCTCTGGAGTTGGAGCTGGTGGACTTCCTGGCTCTGGTCTTGGAACTGCTGGGCTTCCTGGGTCTGGAATTGGAGCTGCGGGACTTCCTGGTTCTGGACTTGGTCTTGGAGGTAACTTGTTTTGAATAATATAAATTAACTTGTTGGTTTTGTTTTTAAGTGATGAAACATTATTTCTGTGTAAATTTTAGGATATGCTGGAGCCAAAGCAAGAAAATATGGTAAGGTATATTCGAAGATTATGTATGAATATTAATCTATTAAAATTTCACTTAAAATTTTTTCACTTAAGAAATAAAGAACACTGAATTGTTTCTTTTCTACATATTTTTAATAGCTCAGCTTGGAGGTTTAGGTGGAGCTTTAGGTGCTGTTGGATTGCCAGGAGGACTTGGAACTGGGGGGCTCCCTAGCACAGGACTTGGAGCTGGTGGACTTCCTGGCTCTGGTCTTGGAATTGGTGGACTTCCTGGCTCTGGTCTTGGAACAGCTGGACTTCCTGGCTCTGGAGTTGGAGCTGGAGGACTTCCTGGCTCTGGTCTTGGAATTGGTGGACTTCCTGGCTCTGGTTTCGGAACTGCTGGGCTTCCTGTGTCTGGAATTGGAGCTGCAGGACTTCCTGGTTCTGGACTTGGTCCTGGAGGTAACTTGTTTTGAATAATAGAAATTAACTAGTTGGTTTTGTTTTTAAGTGATGAAACATTATTTCTGTGTAAATTTTAGGATATGCTGGAGCCAAAGCAAGAAAATATGGTAAGGTATATACATATAAGATTATGTATGAATATTAATCTATTAAAATGTCACTTAAAATACAAACAATTTAAGAAATCAAAAAACACGGAATTGTTTCTTTTGTACATACTTTTTAATAGCTCAGCTTGGAGGTCCAGGTGGAGCTTTAGGTGCTTTTGGATTGCCAGGAGGACGTGGAACTGCAGGGCTCCCTAGCACAGGACTTGGAGCTGGTGGACTTCCTGGCTCTGGTCTTGGAACAGCTGGACTTCCTGGCTCTGGAGTTGGAGCTGGAGAACTTCCTGGCTCTGGTCTTGGAATTGGTGGACTTCCTGGCTCTGGTTTCGGAACTGCTGGGCTTCCTGGGTCTGGAATTGGAGCTGGAGGACTTCCTGGTTCTGGACTTGGTCCTGGAGGTAACTTGTTTTGAATAATAGAAATTAACTTGTTGGTTTTGTTTTTAATTGATGAAACATTATTTCTCTGTAAATTTTAGGATATGCTGGAGCCAAAGCAAGAAAATATGGTAAGGTATATTCGAAGATTATGTATGAATATTAATCCATTAAAATTTCACTTAAAATACAAACAACACTGAATTGTTTCTTTTATACATAATTTTAATAGCTCAGCTTGGAGGCCTAGGTGGAGCTTTAGGTGCTGTTGGATTTCCAGGAGGACTTGGAACTGCTGGGCTTCCTGGGTCTGGTCTTGGAACAGCTGGACTTCCTGGCTCTGGAGTTGGAGCTGGTGGACTTCCTAGCACTGGTCTTGGAATTGGTAGATTTCCTGGCTCTGAAGTTGGAGCGGGATCAGTTCCTGGCTCTGGTCTTGGAATTGGCTCTGGTTTCGGAACTGCTGGGCTTCCTGGCTCTGGAGTTGGAGCTGGGGGACTTCCTGCCTCTGCTCTTGGAACTGCTGGGCTTCCTGGGTCTGGAATTGGAGCTGCGGGACTTCCTGGTTCTGGACTTGGTCCTGGGGGTAACTTGTTTTGAATAATAGAAATTAACTAGTTGGTTTTGTTTTTAAGTGATGAAACATTATTTCTGTGTAAATCTTAGGATATGCTGGAGCCAAAGCAAGAAAATATGGTAAGGTATATTCGAAGATTATGTATGAATATTAATCTATTAAAATGTCACTAAAAATAACATAACACTGATTTGTTTCTTATATACATATTTTTACTAGCTCAGCTTGGGGGCCCTGGTGGAGCTTTAGGTGCAGGTGGATTACCCGGGGGAATTGGTACTGGTGGTCTAGTTGGACAAGGAGGAACAATTGTTGGTGGACTAAGTAGTGTAGCAGGGGGTGGCCTTGGTTCTGGTGGTGTGGCAGGTACCCTTGTACATGGTATTGTGCCAGGTGGTGGTATTTTACCTGGAAGTGTACCTGGGGGCAGTCTTGGACCTGGAGGTAAAAATGCCAGCAAACATTCACTTTTTTTTAAATACATATGATAAATATGTAATCCAAATATATAGTAAATTATTCTATATTTTTTCAGGCTATGCTGCAACAAAAGCTAGGAAATATGGTAAGGCACATTAATTCATTAATAATCATGCTGAAAATTTCATATTTGTCATAAAAGGCATTTTACATGGAACAGGTGGAACTGCTGGAACCGGATTGTCTGGAGGATTAGGAGGGGTACATGGTGGTGGATTAGGTCCAGGAGTGCCAGCAAGTAGTCTTGGTGCTGGAGTGGCTACAGGAGGTGGAGTTGGAACTGCAGCAGCTGGAGGGTTTGGACCTGGAGGATATGGTCCTGGTGGAGTTCCTACAGGATATGGTCCTGGTACTAATTTTTATATCAAATGTATAATTTATTAATACTAATTCTAATTTCTTTCCTAATGGAAGGATATCCAAATGAATTAAAGGCACTTAAATGTAAATTTGATGTGCAGGTCAATTTGGAATAGGCACAGGTCCTGGTCAGGGATATGGAACTGGAGTGGGACCTGTTGGTGGATATGGACCTGTAGGAACAGGGGTCAGAACCGGACCTATGGGGACGTTAGGATATGGACCAGGTTCAAAAGCTGCTAAATATGGTACGATTGATTATTTTGTTGCTACAAAACAGATTTTTACAAATGATAGCACATTTTGTCTATGCAGTTTTGAAATGTTTACTACTTTATTCTTTCTTGGGCAAATCTGGGATAATAGGGCAGTTAGGAGCAGGGGGAGCGCTTGGCACTGGGACAAGAGGAGGCACAAGTACCGGACAGGCTGGTGAGCAAAACATCCCGTGTGTTTTCTTGTCGTTCAAACATACTAATGCTGACAAAAATCAAGCTAAAATATATCAAGATGTCTAATTAGAACTGTAAAAGAACTTCTCATTGTTTAGTACCTGGGGGTTTTGGAGGGACTCTTGGCTCTGGATCTACCATTGGTGAAGTTCCTGGCATTGTACCAGGCACTGTTATTGGAAGCTATGGAGGCAAGTTTCTTAAAAAAACCAAAACAATAATGATCGTGTTTTACGGGTTCTCAGTATGCTTTTCTTGTACAATGTGTAGGATATGGACCAGGAGGAAAGCCACCAAAGTATGGTAAGCACCCCTTTGGACAGGAGCTTTAAAGTAATTATGTGAATAAGACCAATCAACTTGCATTCTTGATACCTCAGACATAAAGGATACTATTAATTGTCTCACCTTAAAAGGTCAACCAGCTGTTGGGACTGGGACTGTATTAGGTGGAGCAGGGTCAATTCCTGGTGTTGTTGGAGCTGGAACCACAAGCACAGGAATAGGAACTGCAACTAATGCAGGTGATTATCAAGTGAAATTGTAATCTAATTAATAAAAGGTTGTGAGTTCTGCTTCTTTAACACTGCTGGTGTGACCCAAGGGGTACAGCACCTTCTGTTTGTCAAGATGCTTATCAACTATCATTGTTACCACCAGTGATAATTAACTACCAATAAACAATATGTTTTAACCCTGACCCTAGTGGTTCCAGGAGAAGCAGCCGGAGAAACAAGAGTTCCGGGCAGTATACCAACAATATCTACAGAAGAGCAAACTAAACCAGGAGTTGATGGAGGTTCAATAGGAGAAAGTTAGTCTCATCTTTAGTCATTAGAAAAGATAGTATAAGTATCACTGAAGGAACTGTACACTGATCTGCAGAACTTTGTTGGTTACTTCTGTTTCTACTTTGACATTCTGGTGAATCAGCTATCAAGAAAGATAATGACACCTCAGAAGGACCAGGTTAGTAACCATCCTGTATCCTGCAGCCAACCAAAATACAATTTATAGTTCTTGTATCTGTAAAATGTTAAGTAAAATTATAACTTATGGTTGGAATTTGATACCTTTTTAAACATAGGTGCTACCAAGGCCCCTAAACCTGGTAAGTTTTTTTTGCCAAATATAAGTAAAAAATTCTTAAAAAAATTTGCTTTTCTTCTTTGACCAAAAATGAGCTTGAATGAATAAAATGTCTTTGTTTAATTACTTAGGGGAAACAGGAGTGATAGAAGGATCTGGAAGTTCCATTGGTGGTGGTCCAGGTGAAGGTAAATCTTAAACATTTATATGCATATATTATGTGTGTTTAAAATTAACTTGCATTTTTTAGCCTTGTTCATATTCAAATTAGAATTTCAATATAAAATTATATGCTTATAAAGGACTTCCTGTTCATGGGGATGGACTTGATGGTGTTTCTGGAACAGGAATACCCATTCTAGCTGGTGGTAGACCAGGTACTAGTTTTAATGCAGATGATTAACACATGAATAGCTATCTGCTTTAAAAATAAAATGTAGAATATATCAGAAATATTTCATATCTTGAACCTACAATATTCCAACGTTTTCTTTTGATGATATAGCGAATGAAATACATGCTAGTGTTTACCATTATGATACACTAACACGATACACTGGTATGAACATAAAATAATAAAGCTAGTTATTACTAGCTTTATTAAGTCAAAAACTCCAGTAAAATTTTAGTATCTTGCCCTACAGATACAGCTGCTTTTCTGCATGTATTTCTTGAAGGTGGTGTAATACCTGGACGTGGAGATACTCCAGGGAGAATTAGCGAAGAGCAGAGTGGAACTGGCCTTAGACTTGGACAAGGCAGAACAGGCGAAGTTGGAGGAGGGCCAGGTGGAGTCGGCGGTGGACCAGATAGATTCAGTGGTGGACCAGTTGTAATCGCAGGAGGACCAGGTGGTGTCAGTGGAGTCGGAGGAGGACCAGGTGGAGTCGGGGGAGGGTCTAGTGGATTCGGTGGAGGACCAGGTGTAGTTGGTGGTGAACTAGGTGGAGTTGGGGGAGGACCTGGTGGAGTTAGTAGCAACTCTGTTGGTGGAACAGTTAAACCCCCTAAAGG